>VCRD01000639.1:113279-135512 GCA_006783055.1 Trinorchestia longiramus | reverse complement strand
GCTACATGCAACATGTAACTGACTACATGCAACATGTAACCTGCTACATGCAACATGTAACTGACTACATGCAACATGTAACCTGCTACATGCAACATGTAACTGACTACATGCAACATGTAACTGACTACATGCAACATGTAACCTGCTACATGCAACATGTAACTGACTACATGCAACATGTAACTGACTACATGCAACATGTAACTGACTACATGCAACATGTAACTGACTACATGCAACATGTAACTGACTACATGCAACATGTAACTGACTACATGCAACATGTAACTGACTACATGCAACATGTAACTGACTACATGCAACATTCTACATGCACCATGAAGTATGCAACAATATAACGTAGTTTTATACTTGATAAATCATTAAGGAATAAATATCTTGAAACTTAATGCCATGTATTGGAGAACATGTACGGACACATATGTGTAAGTGTACGGACATATATTTACATCCATACTCGCACGTTTTCAGTTGCTACAACCGAAGTGTTACGAAACTGAAAAAAACGCTTTCAGTTTTTAAACAGAAAACTATCTTCTGCATCAAGCCAAGAAAATAAGACCTAACAATTAGTTAGCCAGTTATTAACATTCAAAAAACGGACTTGGTATTTTATATTAAATTTTACTTTCAGTCGTACAGTGGGACATTAAAGTTCTTGCACATTATAGAGAAGCACCGAAATACATATAAGCATGAGTTTCGTCTGTACGATACTGAGAATAAGTGAATGATGACGAAACTCCACGGATATTGTTCGCTTGATTTCAACTCACTGGCCTATATTATAATATTTGTAAAAATAAACTATTTCTTCAAACAAAACTTATTGCACGATTCATAAGAGGTCTAATAATAATGATAATTATCATAATGATAATAGAAATTAATCCTAACACCTTTTCAAAAATTTCCTCGCTCTGTAAGGATTTTTTACCCCTGTTTACAATTATTCTCTTTATAAATTTATATTTGTATATCAAAATGTTTGAAAATTCTCAGAGAAGCATTAAAAAACAATAGCTAATTTAAAACGAATAAAATATTATCTTATATTATGTTTTATTTGAGTTTGCTTGCTATTTCAGTAAGCATTTCAAGTTTGTACGTCATCTACATTTCGAACACAACATTCAGACATCGCGATACAATGTTCAGTTACAACATTGTGAACATAACGTCATCGGCACACAAAACAATGTACAGAATACTAGCTAGAGCAGAAATAAAGGCGGAGATGACCATCAAGGGTTTCAATGAGCGACAAGTTGCCTCCTCATGAATTTCAACCATAATTATGGAAAAGAACACCGTAAATATTTAGACCGGCATGTAGATAAGTACCCTTACTTATTATAAAACAGAGTGTTAGGAATAGCAGATAAGAAACAGAAAGGATGATTTTATGGTGAGTGCAATTAAGGAAGCAGAGTTAGTAGGTGATGCACACTAGCACCACATGCTGCAAGACATATTTGTTTGGACAGAATAGAATAAGACAATAGGAACGAGCCGTTTGACCCATTCTTGGGTCCAGACCCACGTCCCATTCCGTAAGTAATAATCCCATGCACGTTAATTACTGCCAGTAACGCTCTCGTACGTCATGCCTCTTCACTTCCATCACACTCATCATTTTCTTCTGAAAAGAAGTTATTGATTACTAAACTAGAATGGAAGTCAATCACTCATGAGTCATTTTGAAACTAAAGTTCAACATTACAGTAGTAATTTTAAACATAGGAGAAAAGCTGACAATTTTATTGTTGTTATATTTCTTCACCATTGATAAGTTGTTGCTCCTTTGAATGACTGCAATCTCAGGAATTTCTTATAAATTCATGGTTAATGGTGAAAATAACAGAAATAATCAACTTGATAACACTTCGATAATAATAAAAACAACAATTATTGTTTTTTTCGTTTCAAGTACGACAGAACAAGCAACATTTTCCTAATATAAGTTAGAACTACCATAACAATTAGTAGCTAGTTTATACTAGTGGTCCTAGATGTTATTCCCTAATTACTAGGTAATACTCGTAATACATGGTAATTTAATTAGCCTACTTAAGTTATTTGGTCCCCGGTCAGCCTGTGCTGTTGTTCCCATGGTGCAGAGTTCAAAAATTGGTCCGTGAAGTGAAGGTACATTTATTATTCATTATCCATATCTATTAATTGATAATTAGGCTACATGCTAACTAGTAAAGTTCTTACATTGGTCCGTAAAATGAGCGTTCACTTTATCTATTGTCCACAATTCGCCATAATGGTCTTCAATTATCCAATATCCACAATTCGCCATAATGGTCTTCAATTATCCAATATCCACAATTCGCCATAATGGTCTTCAATTATCCATTATCCACAATTAGCCATAATGGTCGTCAATAAATACTGATATTGAAGTTCATACATTTATCAATGATGAGGAGCTAAATTTATTTTTTATTGATGCTTATAAAGGAAATGTATAAATTAGTTCAAAATGCATGAACTTAAGTTCATGTTTAAAATCTTGACCTATTTTGCATGAACAATAGCCTTTGCACATTGAAAACGTGTTAGTTCATCACAAATTACACAGAATTTCTAGGTCTTTGCAACTAATTTTTGCTAACTCTTATTTCAACCTACATCTGACCAGACTAACTAACATTCCCCCATAATAACTATGTGTCTTCGTTATACCTGGCTTCAGTTATGACCAGATCATTTAAATATGGTGAACCTGTCCAGCATAAATAACTCTAAGGGCTTCAGCAATCATTAGTCATAATCAGGATATTTTAATACTAGGAACCTCATAAGAATATCCGGTCCTAAATAATCAACATTAATAGGTCCCGACCAAGTGAGCAACAAACAATGATTTAGTGCATGCAAGTGTTAGCTGAACATACTCAGCCTGTAACAGAATGAGTTAGCTTGTGACTGTATACCCAAAGAATCTTTAGTCAGCTTATATTTACTTCAATGCCTACGGAACGACAGCATATGTAATTATTGTTAATATTTATTTTCTAGATGATGTGTTCCGTTATTGACTGCTTGCGTAGAAATCAATTCTTAAAGAATACGTGGTTGACTACGCATACAGAAATAAATGCTCGAAGAATGCGTAGTTGATTACGCATACAGAAATAAATACTTGAAGAATGCGTAGTTGAGTTCGTATACTGGAATAAATGCTCGAAACAATACCTCATTTTCAGCAGCCAATCTTAAATGTATGCTTGAAGTGTAGGCTTGACAATCAGCTGTTTATCAAGTTTTATGTTTTGTCTTCCACGGGCAAAGAAAAGTGAGCTCAAAATTAGCCTCAAATAACTGATATTGTGAAGTCATTCCGTGCAGAGAAAGCAAGAAGGACATTGAAGAAGATTAGCGATTTACACGAGCAGTCACCAATAAAACCAAATTGTCGCCCACTGTCGAACATTAGTTGAGAAATATCAATTATTCATAAGTATGGAAAAACATATAAATGAAGCAATGCTTATTATTTACATTAATTTCCGCTGCCAATTTCGAAGATCTGGCTACAACATACACTGTACTCATTGTACTAATACTAAGTAAACTATACTATCATACTACTTGAAACTACTGACGGTCTGTACTCTGTCCTGTACATGTACTCTGTGTTGTAGCTGTAGAGCAGTTCTCGGTTCTTTTACATGTACTGTGTGTTGTAGCTGTAGAGCAGTTCTCAGTCCCGTACATGTACTGTGTGTTGTAGCACTAGTTCAGTTCTAATACATGACTTGCAGCGAAGAACATTTCCTACCCCAATCTTTACATACAATCAGATTTTTATCTCCACGCTGCAACTCCCCCTTACATTAAGTCTTATTCATATAAATATTGATACAAAATTCTTAGCATACAGTATGGTTCAATCAAAAGTAAATTTTTTTCGGACGGATAGTTTGCAGCAACGTCTGTAGATGTAGAATCTTGGAGATGTAACACTGCTATGGACCCAGTAATCTAGTAGATATAGAGCCGCTAAGGGCACCATAATCTAGTAGATGTAGAGCAGGTCTGCACACCAAGTAGACGGTAGACATCAGCACACAGCTCGTTCTACAGGAGAGTGCAGGCCTTCGACTGTACGACGAAGAGAAAATAATGGAAATATAAAAATCAAAACCCTAATTGAAATATTTATTTCTCGGTAAAGAAAAATACTCGAAAGAAAGAACTCACACAAATTTAACCTTTTGAAAATTGACAAAGTTGTTGCATTAGCGTCAACTATTCCTGCACGACAGTACAGAACCACCACCGTAGAGGTTATCACTAACACCTCTTAACAAAGCCAAGGTTTCTCCGCCAAGACAGCCTGGAGACAACACATGAGATGCATCACATCACCTGTACAGTATCCACGTGAGCTGGAGATCCAGTGACTTGCCCTTGGTACTGAGGATGCTCCTGCAACTGGTGGGGCAGATGGGTCTCTTCCAGCTGCCCGTCTGTGATATTGTTGACCTTCCTCAATGCACGCAGCCGATACACGATACCACCTGCAGGATGTTGGTATGAACATCACTTACTGGTTTCAGGTTCTATGAATTCAATTCACAATGAAACTTCCGCCATGAGATAAAGAACAATAATTTTTTCTCTCCCTCTACTACAGTAGAGAAAGACTACTTCTGAGATGATTCGCGTGTTCTGTCGTTTGCGAGCAATTGAATGTTATTTTCGCTGTAGTGTATAGTACATACACGTATTTTCATTGAGTTTTCGATTTTAAATGCTAACATTTTACTAGTTATGGTAATCACAGTAACTGTTCCAGTCCTCTGTGGTGCGACTTGAGGTAGAGGCTCGTAGGGATGCTAGATGAGCTTGATAATGAGGAAATGGTCAGCGTGGTCTCCAGCGTCACAAGCAGGACAGTATTGAGTCCTGTACAGAGACTCAACTGCATGGTAAGTGACACTGGCAACAGCGTTTTAAAATGGGGGCTCCAGACGCATCAGAACTGTGAAGGCTAGTGGGGGTCTCACTGACTGCAAACACGTGTTCGTGGCACGAAAAATTTATTGTTCCTCTCCTCGGACTAGAGTGTAGAACTCTACCCCTTTTTCGAATAATAAAAATGATAATACAGAAAATAATAACCATTATGATGTTTTGAATGAAAGAGACGATGATAGTAACAAATACAATAATTCGTTACAATCATCATCAAATAACAACAATTTTGATAGTATATACTAGTATACTATACATACTAACATACAACACTAAAACATTACTAAAAATAACCATAATACTAACAACCGCCACGCCCTCACGACGCACCATGGCTCTTGTCATCGTCAGGAGGCAGCTGCAGGGACGCCTGTGTGACCTCAGCAGCTGTGGGGGCAGATGGCGACTGCTCGTCTGCGTCCAGCAAGTCCAGGTCTTCGTCAGCGCCTCCGTCAGTAGCGGGCCGTACCATGTGGGGCACCGGGGTGCTCGCAGGGGCCTGTGGTACCTGTAGGCCGAGGCCCATTACATGTACACTGATTACATGTACACTGATGACATGTACACTGATTACATGTACACTGATGACATGTACACTGATTCCATTACACTGATTACATGTACACTGATTACATGTACACTGATTACATGTACACTGATTCCATTACACTGATTCCATCACACTGATTCCATTACACTGATTACATGTACACTGAGTTTGGCATCTTATTCAGAACACAATAAAGGTGTTCATGGATTTGATGTATTGCATTTATTTATTGTTTTGTCAGATCGACAAAAGACAAAAGAACGCTTAGTAAAGACTCCTGCATGAGGAATAAAGCAAACCATTAGAATAATTAAACAGGTGTTAAAAACCACACGAATGTGCGAGTGCAAAACCGAAGATTTATGTATTTCATGATCGAAGTGCGTTATTCTTCCTTACTCTCTCTTGCTTTCATGTCCACTGTGTCTTTAGGTTATGGAAAAATTGCTAGGAGTAAAAATGAAAAATTACAAAAACGTTCAGAAAATAAACAGTCATATAAATCTATGGATGCTTTTGTATTATCGTAATACTTAGTTATAGGAAACGAGAAACTAAAATTTATTGAAGAAGAAACGGGAAAATTTTCGAAAGTTCTGCATAGAAGTGATTTTTTCGAAATTTTAGTCACAGAATTTTAACAAATAACTGTTTTTTATGAACAATATAGAAGTAACGATTTTCAAACTTTCTGTTGCACAATCATTATTTCATCAATTATTTTGCCAGACACCGAAATATCATTCGTTCTCTCCACGATTGCTTGACAGACACCAAAGTCTGAAACAAACACTCGACTTTTACTGGTCGAATTAAGCGCACGTGCGTTCGTGAAATTCCCATTCCGAAAACTGGTCAATGGAGCATTAAATTTTGGAACTTACTGTGTAAAATTCTCTAATTTTTATTACATTTCTCTTTTTGCCCACTAGAACTACTGGTTCTCGATCTATGATCGAGACTCTTCATAGATTTTTAAAATTTCCAAGAAAAAGTCACCGAAATAATTCTGGAAGCCACTGAAGAGCTGCCACGAACCTGTGGATCGAGCAGCCCTGGTTCAGGAGGATCATCAGGAGGGCTGGTGGAGGTCTTCCTCCGACTCCAGTGGCTTAGGAGACGTACCAGTGGGTTACCTGCTGGCACAAGTGTCAGCTTTAAGAGCAAGTCACAGCTCGCATGTCTGACAAGGGACAATATTTGTTCGTTTTCGGCAAAATACTGTTGAAGTAAATGCACGCTTGATGTGCGGGGGAACAGGAAGCTATTGTCCGAGTCCCTACAACTAATTCCATTTCAACAAGTCAAAATAAAATGTTATATCAATAGAATCATTGATTATTTGATAACGATTGAAACTTAGTCAATGTACACACATTTATCTATGATAACCATGCAAAGTGTGTGGTGAGTGATGGCCTTTGATGAGCGATCGACTCCCAGTGACACAACAAGAACGAGGTCAATTTTAAGTGTCTCAGTTCCTTCAGAGTCACATTACTCTCGCAAAACTCTGTTCCTAGAGTTGACTTCAACTCTTGGGTGGATTCAAACCCGGATGCACTTCGGACTACAGACACTAGCATCACAGAAGGTATTTCTTCTTAGCAATAAATGTAAACTAAATAGCTATGGCTGACATCACTTCCTCTTTAACTCCCTTGACCCACCTTTTCCATGTTGCTCCAAATGCACCTTTTCTGGATTTAGCTACAGACTTCTACTCTATAACATGAAATGTGTAATACAATGTGTCACAATAAAAAACAGTAAAATATACTATATTCACAACAAATAAAAAAATTCGTTGAAAATGTAACATTTTTGCAGAAATGATTGTTGGTGAAGGAAGGAAGCCGCACGGACACAGCAGTAGAGGGACGACGGCACAGTAAACAGTGTCTTAAATTCTCAACAAAAACACAAATTTAATTAATTTGTTAATTAATGTAATTAATCTTAATTAATTAATTAATTGGTGCACCAAAAACACAAATTTTAACTCTAATAATGACCAATGTAACACGAATGAGAATGAAAAATTTACGGTTGATGCATTAAACAAGGCTTTCAAAATTCGAGCACAAAAATTATTGGAACGTTCAAAATAAGACAAGTATTTTACAACACACAATAATGAACCTTTCTCGCCTTTTTTTCCTTGCTTGGTGTTATCAGACCCATCTTGTTCCTCTTCGTCATCTCCTTCTTCCTCTTCTCCTTCTTCTTCTTCTTCTTTACTCTCCTGCTTAATATTTTTTTCGAAATTTTTCTGTGCATCTGTTCTGTTTCTGACGGCAGGTCCCGCTGTATCGGGACGAGAAACGGGAACTGGAATGGCGGGATCCTGAATAGCGTGAGCCGGAATGGCGGGATCCTGAATAGCGTGAGCCGGGATGGCGGGATCCTGAATAGCGTGAGCTGGAATGGCGGGATCCTGAATAGCGTGAGCCGGGATGGCGGGATCCTGAATAGCGTGAGCTTGAATGGTTGGATCCGGGATAGTTTTTGGGGGATCCGCTGGAGAATTTGAGGTTCCAACATGCTGCCCAGCACAACACTTATGTTTAGTACCATCATTTAGTACATAGTTTTGTATTGAATTTATTGCATAGTATGGCATATAAGTTAGTACATAGTACGGCACTGATTTTAGTACATAATTTGGCTGAATACTTGTGCCTAACAGCGCTTGTAAAACTAGAGCGATATTAAGCGCTTGTAAAACTAGAGCAGCCACCGTGGTCGAGTGGTCTGCGGCCTGTGTTTGGTATCAGGTCTCTGCTTCGGGCAGTCAGACCGCGGGTTTGGAACCCGGCCATGAATACGAGCTGTTTCTCGTTTCACGCCGTGAGCTCGCACTTATCGGTAAGCCCCCAACTCCCCGCCCATGGACACATCCCAGGATCGTCGCATGGAGCTCACCATCACCCTTACTCTAAGAATGTTAACCTTAAGAATTTGAAAAACCAATATACTAATGTCTATGTACTGTGTACTTGATTGGAAATAAAGTTGCTTGTTTGTAAATAATACACAAGAACAATATTAAGTAAACAATATACCAGAGCAATATTAAATTAATAATACACTAGATCAATATTGAGAAAATAATACAATAGAGTAATTCTAAGTAAATAATACACTCGACTTTTACTTTTTACGTACTTTTCTATACGAATCACTTCTCTTGATGATGTATTTATCATTTGATAGAATCTCACTTCAGTGTACAGGCTCCATTTCACCGAGAGTCAACATTCCTCTCTAAAAGCTACATTCATTATTAACTAATACAAGTATAGTCTATGTAGAAATATACTATTTGCAATACAAACTTATGAATTAGAGATGCATCTTAGTTTCCTCGCTACTTGCTTCTTCATTACTTTGCCCTGACAAGATGAATTTGGGCGCCTGTCCAGGCACACACACGTGACACAGAAAACTTTAATTTGAGACGAGGAGGAACGAACATATTCTCATGTTTACATCCCTCATGTCTCATGTCTACACCCCTCATGTCTCATGTCTACACCCCTCATGTCTCATGTCTACACCCCTCACGTCTCATGTCTACACCCCTCATGTCTACACCTCTCTTGCTGCATTGAGCTCATTGCTGCTGCTGGCATGGAGTTAAGATCTCGTATCAATATATCTAATAAAGTCACCTGTGCCTGACACTAAATATACGTGATGCAGTCCGTGTATGCCACATGATGCTAGCTAGGCAATTGATGTTCAACTTGTATGTATACGTCAAAATTATCATCTCGATCCCAAAACACAAGCACATGATATATTTAAGATAAATGATTCGGTGTAGGAATAAATACGAAGATGCGTCGACAAATTTTAATGAGTATACGTACCAACAGTGCCACCTGGTGAGGGTGAGTATACGTACCAGCAGTGCCACCTGGTGAGGGTGAGTATACGTACCAGCAGTGCCACCTGGTGAGGGGGAACCTCGGGGATTGGGGGGACGGCGGGGGTCAGGGGGGGCAGGGCACTTCCTCCTCTCAGTGGGGGCAACATCTGCATGTAGAGGAGGAGGAGGGAGGGGGAGAGGGTCGTACTCGTATGTTCTCAAGTAACACACACACATTCAACATGAGGGTTGGGAAATGGATAACCAGTGCGGCATCACATTATTAATAAGCTCATGGTATCAGACATTGCTAAAGCATCGTTCACATGAGGACGGTGTACTTAAAGAGATGGCATTTTCACAGTAAAGGCTTACTTATTGAGGCAAGTTACTCAAAGAGACAAGTTATTTACAGGTTAGGTAATTTTCAAGTTTCGCTTCTTGAGCTAGTCTAACTTTCTGTGAAATACAGAGACACATCACCCCATCTTCCAACAATTGTAGCTACAACAACAACAACAACAACAACAACAGCGCTCCTACTCTAACTTCAAAAATTTTGAAAAAATATATCATAATGTCAATATTTAATATTATGTCAATATTTTTTTCAAAATTTGCACTTTCTAGATGCACATGTTAATATTTTAAATAAGTATGCGTGTATAATACAGGACAAATTATTTATGTTTAAATTTACACTTTTAGGTTGCTACGCACATCCTGTCACAAATGCAAATACGTAAGAGTCATAGAGGACAGTGGAAGCCTTCTTGGAGGACTCCAATTCTACCGAGCAACCAACCAGGACAGCGGAAGAGTACGATGAACTTACCGTGGAGTTTTTGTGCAGATGAGGAGGTGTGATTGTAGAGGGTGGGTAACCAAGAACCATCGTGTGGCAACCACCACAGCCGACCTGACTGACCAACAGTCAAGTTAGTTATCCAATTTTTGTGCTGTCATCTAGTACTTGACGTACATTATTTATTGAGTCATGCTGTATTTGACATCCACTTTTTTGCAGTCATTCAGTATTTGTTATCCATTATTCATACGGTCGTTTAATATTCATTCAGTTATTCTGTTTGCATGCAGTCATCCAGTATATTTTATCACCCATTGTTCATGTAGTTATCCAGTATTTGGCATTAATTCCAAGATGAATAATAAATCAGTCGAAGAGAAGGGAGATGGAGTGCACATCTCTTCATCATTCACTATTCTTGACACTAAAACATTATGGCAGAACACTGCCAAAAAAATATTATTCTCACAATTCGAGTTATTCTTCAAAACATGTCAGCCGAGTTAGGAAATTTTAGCTTTTAGACCTACGGACTTTAAGCCATCGGCTTCATTCACCACAATCACTCACTTGCATCACTCACTTGCATCACTCACTTGCATCACACACTTGCATCACTCACTTGCATCACTCACTTGCATCACTCACTTGTATCACTCACTTGCATCACTCACTTGCATCACACACTTGCATCACTCACAATCATCCCTGCAACTCATCACGTTCCCTCTAATTGCAATCCATCATATTCCCTTTAATT
The DNA here is from genome assembly GCA_006783055.1 of Trinorchestia longiramus. Taxonomy (NCBI): domain Eukaryota; kingdom Metazoa; phylum Arthropoda; class Malacostraca; order Amphipoda; family Talitridae; genus Trinorchestia; species Trinorchestia longiramus. The sequence goes on along the minus strand of VCRD01000639.1, from coordinate 124,504 downwards.
GAAACTCATCACATTTCCTCTAATTGTAATTCATAAATAGCATGGATGGAAGCTGTAGCAGTTTGACTCACCACGTCACACAGCTACAACTACCAGCTGTCTGTTCTGATTAGTCTGTTCCATAGAATTGTAATGAAGTTCCCAAATTGGAAAACGACTTTATAGACACCCCATATTACTCATGCTGAGAGTACCTTTGTTCATGGAAAGCCTTGTAGTTCACAAGTTTATGAATGCTTATGATAATTTTTATTATCTAATTCTCCTCCCACACATCCATCACTTTAACTACTAGTTTGTTGACATCAGTAATCACAAGCTGGTTTATAACTCTTTTCTTAACATTCTAGTCGCACCATGAATTCATTCGAACAATACACATAATAATAAATTTTTCCAGAGCCTTAACTCATATACTTCTCTACTGGTGATAGTTACCTAGCTAGCAAGTCATGTGAGTAAACTGACTGACCAGAGCTGCAGTGAGGTGCCTGAGTCTGGGCAGAGGGGCAGGGATGAACACAGGTCCTGTCTTTTGCTCCCCAAACCCTAACTTGTCGTGGCGGCCACACCCCCACACGTACACCTGACCACCACCTGCACGAGTCATGTACATCAGGTCATGTTACTCATGTTCTTACTTGGCAGTTGTTACTTGTCACTTGTCAGTGTCACTTGTCAGTTGTTCCTTCTCATTTATCACTTCTCATTTGTCACTTCTCATTTGTCAGTTGTCACTTGTCAGTTGTTACTTCTCATTTGTCACTTCTCATTTGTCAGTTGTCACTTGTCAGTTGTTGCTTCTTATTTGTCACTTCTCACTTGTCAGTTGTTACTTGTCAGTTGTTACTACTCAGTTGTCACTTCTCACTTGTTACTTGTCAGTCGTTACATGTCCTTCATATTTGTTTCTTCTGACATGTCCCTCGTCACCTGCCAATTGTTACTTGACACTCATTACCTGCCACTCGTCAAGTAAGGCAAAGTAAAGTGAGTAACAAGTACATAGTACACCAGGAGTAAAGCAGTGTTACTGTCCAATATGTTCCGTGTTTCTGTCTTTGTGTTCAAGTCTTTATCTGTCAATCCATCGCTGTCTATCTGTCTGTATTTAGCGAACACTTTGTCTATATCTGTCTTTCTATCTCTGCCGTTGTCCGTCATTCTGTCTTCCATCCGTCCTGTCAGACTCAGCATCAATTCAAAGTAATTTTTTATAAGTGATGAAGCTGTTCCATTTCTGTAAACTTTCTGTATGTAAAGCACTGCTTTGCCGTGAAGTCGCATCATTATGAGAGAGAGAGGTATGTATTACAAGTCCTTCAGTAGAAAAAACATCAAGGGAAAGATAACAAAGTGGGCTATACTGCCCAACTCCTGGCCCTCTGTGGGCCCTGTCATTGTAACCTGTCTCCTCTACGACTCTTAATCCCACTATATAATAATGCACAGTTTATTGCTTGCTTGCTTGCGTGCTTGGTCTGTCTCTCTGTGACGCTCTTAAGGATTTAGATAGGAGGAAATTCGAAAGGTTTCAAGCAATGTATTCTGGATTCCAACGGCACATCCTTCAATATGAAAACTCCTTCGCAAAGCCCGCGTCCACTGGCAAATCGAACGAAACAAGTCAATAAAAAACACGTAAATTTTCACGTGTGGGTTTACTAGTTTAATACAAGGCTGACTTGTCAAGGCGGCGCTATGGGAGTGGCCGGCGGCGATGGCGACGAAGGTGACATCGTCAGGGGCGACTATGGGCGCAAAATTAGGAGAGAAGTTCACGCCAGGACCCTGGCCGAGCTGTCCAGCACCACTGCACCCACAGGACAACACCACTCCAGTCTCTGTCAGGAGTTCAGGGGAGTGATAGGGGGCTTTGAGTTGTACAACAGACAGACCATTATAATGGCGGATTAAGAAGTTTAAATTTAACGATAAAAGAAAGAATTAAATGCCTTCATTATCTATAAGATGAACGATGAGTTCAAGGGAGTGATAGGGGGCTTTGAGTTGCACAACAGACAGACCATTATAATAGGGGATTAAGAAGTTTAAATTTAACGATAAAAGGAAGAATTAAATGCCTTCATTATCTAGAAGATGAACCATTATATTGGATAACTAGGATGGTAAACAATTTGCTCATAATTGGTAGCCCACCATTAGTTAATTACTATAATACGTGGAAACGTGGAACTAATCCTGAATGTGCAAATCATACGCCAATTTAAACATCAAACATCAAGCTCATAACATTCGTTGAATGATGCTCACGTGATGACCTTAATGACTCCAATCTTTGGTTCTATTGTCTCAATACCATCATCACGGCTTGAACCCCCTGACTGGTCTGGACGTCCCCCGTTACTTGGTGAACTCCTCGTTGCTGGGTGAACCCCTCGTTGCTGGGTGAACCCCTCGTTGCTGGGTGAACCCCTCGTTGCTGGGTGAACCCCCCGTTACTGGGTGAACCCCTCTTTGCTGGGTGAACCCCTCGTTGCTGGGTGAACCCCCAGTTGTGATCCTCAACCTCTAGTTTCAAAACCCCCTCAAAATGACCTAAAACCATGACCCACCAGTGAGTAGCAGGGAATGATTGGCCCCAGCTGCAGCCTGGGACACCCGCTGGGACAGGTCTGGGACCAAGTGTGGGACGTGAGGTTCGTGTGCTGGGTCACGTCCCAGTTTTCCGTTCGTTGCCTCCCCAAATGAGAGCACAGACTTGTCCTCTGGGGGAAATATTGTCAGAGGACGAGTGAAAAAAATATTATCGCCTAGTGAGTGTCTTAAGACCTCAATGTAGTTACATTAATAACATGTTGTAGTTACATTAATAACATGTTGTAGTTACATTAATAACATGTTGTAGTTACATTAATAACATGTTCTAGTTATATTAATAACATGTTATTTCTTGCACTCGTATAGTATGCGACTATATGATAATACACAGTTAGTTGCTTGCTTGGTCCGTCTCTCTGTGACGCTCTTAAGGATTTAGATAAAAGAAAATTCGGTAGGGTATACATGTATTATGAGCATCGTATTGTGGATACCTAAGGCGCTAGATTACGATAAAATACACCATTTTTTCCCGTCATTAGCCTTTTTTCCTACACGGCCATGTTATCGGTAAATAAGATACAAAATCGAAGTTTTGTATACATCCTTAAAAAATATTTAGGTACAACACAATAATTCGTCGTGAATCTTTAATACATTCGTCTTTATAATAATGTTGCTAGTACAGACCTGTGACTAGGAGTGTGTGGTAATAACCACAAGTGACCTGCCGGACTGCGCAGGTCAGACTGAGAGGAGCAGGACTGGTCTGGACGTCAGTCTGCAGCCCCAACTGCCCACACGAGTTGCTTCCCCACACAAACACCTCTCCAGCACCTGGGCAAAACAACATTTACCAAGCACGCTCGCTAAATATGCTTTTTTGCATAAATGCTGAACAAAGTTCAAAACAGTTCAAGAAGGGCGTATATGATATTACTATTTATTAATATCAAAGCTCGTATGCACGTATAGTTATGATACATGAATAATGGTATTTAAAAAATTAAATAGCAATGAAATAGTTGCAAAAGGAATTAGCACATATATATTAAAATAAATATTACTAGTAACGCTGATAAATAATTTTAATCGTATAAATTCAAATCATAGAAAACAGTGAAGTGATGGAGCAGTGGCCCAACAAGCGTACGGGAGTGATCAAAACATTTCATTTTTCGGACTGAAGGTGCTCAAACAGATATTTTTATAAAATTTTGATGTTTCACTACATAATATATATAAGTATAATATATTGTCATTAATTTATAGTATGTACTATAAATTAATGACTGTATTGAAGGGGATACACTCATACATCATACTTTGCTATGCTAGATAAGTATGCGTTGTACAATACAGTGTGGGTAAATCAGTGTTGTGATGACTGCAGTCGATATGCTCTGCATATTTCAGGGCCTTTTTGTTCTAATCGCAGTTCAGTCATCAGACGTCTTGGTGGATTCACATGACGTACGATGTAGAGAGGAACTTCACCATGATATGTGACTGTGGATCCAGTAGGTGCATAACATTCTCTTTCCGCCATGAAATTAACAAGTCCAAATACAGAAAACCCTCAAGTTGAGCATACGGACATATATTAGCAGTTTCTAAGATTTGGAAGCTGTTTATACAGACAATCCCACCATTACCTCTAGAGAACAGGCAAAACAATTTAACGTAGACCATACAACTGTGCCACACCAACTAAAAAAGATCACAAAGGTTCCAGTGGTTGGGAGATGAGTTCTACACGACTTGTCTCCAGGGAGTCTACAAGAGCTTGTTGCTCGTTGTCACTCATTGTTTTCCCGACACATTCAGACACCATTTGTAGACTTGTTACAATCAATGAGAAGTGGATCCTTTACCTTGATGTTAAACGCCGTTGACCGTGGATCAGTCGAAGAGGACGTTCAGTGCAACAAATGAGAGGAAAGCTTCATCCAAAGAAGATCACGTTGAGTGTATAATGAAATATTGAAGGAAATATCCATTACAAACCATTAAACAACAATCACGCCATTACTGCTAATCCCAACTGTGATATGAACTTTGTCGTTTGAAAGCAGTTTTGAACCGAAAACGACCTTCTTTAGAGAAGAAAAAGGGTGCCATCATCCATCACGATAATGCTCGTCCTCACACAGCTTAACAATTGGTGTACAGATGAGAAAACACTTCTGTATAAATTTTCTAAAAAACAATCGGGAAATTAATTCCGGACCTATATATTGTGTATGTTTTAAGAATTTAATGTTTATTGTTAAAACTATAATTTATCATTCAAATTTTTAAACTTTTTGATCCTCTGTATCAATTGCTTCTGACCAAAGTCAAAAACTGTATGCATTTCAATGAACGGAAATTTCATAAGGAATATGGTCGATGATGCAATAGAATTTCCGCACTTACCATATAATTGTAAAACATTCCTTTATATGATCATAATTTAAACTTTATTCATTTTCGAAATAATGCTCGCGCAAACAAAAAACTGGACACTCTTCTTTCAAATGTATGTATTTTTGTAGCCAATATTTAGTCAGTCCTAGTATGTAAAAGTACACTCTTTATTTAAACTGTTTTTTTCTCTCTCTGGTCGGAAACAATTGGTGCACAGTCGGCTATATATTCCTATATCAATTTTTAAAAAAACATTCGGGAAATTAATTCTGTATCTATATATCGTGTCCTTTTTCAAAGTCTAATGTACAACCTTAAAACTATAACGTATTAGTCAAATTTGAAACTTTTTCATCTTCTGTACCAACAGCTTCTGACTAAAGTCAAAAACTGTATGCACCAACTGTTTCCGACCAGAGGCAGTTCATTTTTCCTGTCCCCCGTAATAATTAGTAGTGATGTCAGCCATTCTCGTGAGGAGGTTCCGTGACGTAACACTGAGATCAAGTTATGTGGCACCCGCGTAACCCAGCAGTGAACTACAGCAACTCTCATTCTGATATAATTGCCATGCTGTAGAGGAAGTGCGTCATCAATAACACTTGGAACTTCAAGTAGGACGAGATATATTCAGCTCTAAGACTAATATTCAGACGGCAACACAGACCTATAGCACTGCACACAGCAGGTTTAACACAGGCTACACAGTGTCAGGCGTCCTTGTGTAGGCCGGGACACAGCCAATACACAGGAGTGGTTAGCCTTGTGTACACGCACAGTATACAGGCCAGTCCTACACTGGACAGGGAGTGGCTGTGGCACCACACAGAGCACACAGTTCACATTCTTGCGTAGGCATCGATTGCAGCGGAGGTGTCGTGACATCCGTGCTTGTGTAGCCTGTGTTTTGTGGTGTGTTGTGTAGTGTACAGTATGTTGTGTGTTGTGTGGTGTGCTGTGTGGTGTACAGTATGTTGTGTGGTGTGCTGTGTGTTATAAAGCATGTTTTGTGGTGTGTTGTGTGCTATGTGTTATAAAGCACGTTATGTGGTGTGTTGTGTAATGTACTGTGCAATGGAGAGGCGTGTTGTGTGGTAGAGTGATGTGCTGTGTGATGAAATCGTGGTACTCAGTAAAAGCCTCTCCAAAAAAACCAAGCTCGTAAAGCGCACAAACCAAGTTCTCGTAAGCAAAAAACCTGAGAAACCTTTTTCTCTCTGAGTAATAAGTGCCTGCCCTCCTGTGTATGGTAAAAATGCCAAAATATTGTTATACCACACTTGATATCAGTGGTTTTCAAACTTTTTCTTACTGAGTGCCACTAGACAGTCCAGTACCATCGCCACTTACCACCTGGTTCTAAAATAAAACGTGCGGAATGCAACTGCTTCCTCTCCACCAACTGGTCGATGCGTGACATAACATTGCTTGCAGCGCATCAAAATGATGTATTGGTGCAGCACGACTGTTCTTGCTTCTTAACTTGATCCGCATGACTGATAACGAATTCCTACTCGCACTTCCACATAGAGGAGAAAATCAGTAGCTGGGAGACAGCACGATGACCTTGTGTCGGGTGTGAAGAGGCCACGCTTATCCAGAAGTTTATACAGGGTGGCCCATAAGTTACTAACCTTTTTAAAAAAGGTATAACTATTAAACTAAGAATGGTAGAGAGATGAGGTTACTTCTATATTGAAAAGTGGATTTTAATTTTTTTGTGCATTTATCCTACCAACAGTTAATACTTATTCATGTTAACTAGTTTTATAGTTAGAGCGTTTTTAAAAGGGTCAGTAACTTATGGGCCATCCTGTTGAACAACATTCCTTGTAATTTCTCTTAGCCGTCTCATGAGACTGAATATCTACGCGTACGCTCGCTTCTTGTTCCCAACCAGACAGGAAGATAGACTGAATCAACAGAGAATTAATACGTGATGTAGCCACAACACAACACGTCTGGGAAGTCATGTTTTAATTCAGTCATGAGCATTGAGAGATGATGGACAATTTTTTCGGAAAATTTATTTTCATGCTCGATCTCGATGGTAGTCAGGAGATCAAACTTTCCGTAGCAGCATTTGCTGTCCAGGTTCTTCATGCAAAGGCAAAACTTCCTGATAAACACTCGCAGTTTTGACATGAACTCTAAGACAATGCAGCTGGGTCCTTTGAACAACAAGTTTACTCAGTAGGAAGCCTAAAAAATTTCTATCAGGTAGGCGAGCCATGATATAAGCTCCTCGTTCTCCACATCTTTTTGAAAAGAAGTGAGTTTTTTCCTGCAAGGAACGAAGAGTTCATCCTTCAGTTCAAAGAGACACCTCGTTGTAATAGCCTGGAAGAGCAAGCAAATCTCTTTGTGATAGAGGAGACAAGTACGGCCTCATTCAAAAAATGTATATTATACACATAACCCCGAAAATGTTCCCGTACCACATGTAAGGTCTTCACGTACCACTAATGGTACGTGTACCACCAGTGGTACGTGTACCACAGTTTGGGAACCTCTGCTGCATGTGTTCAGTTGTCTCAGACGGACTTAGTGCTGTAGCGTGCCTTAATTCAAACGCCAATTGTCCGAATACTGGACTGTGAATTATTACTCAATGAAACACGCGTCCGTAGCTTGCCACTGAAGGTGTCCTATTACAAGTGTTGTTACATCGACCTGTTGTAGCTTACAGGTGTTGTTACATCGACTTGTTGTAGCTTACATGTGTTGTTACATCGACTTGTTGTAGCTTACAGGTGTTGTTACATCGACCTGTTGTAGCTTACAGGCGTTGTTACATCGACTTGTTGTAGCTTACAGGTGTTGTTACATCGACCTGTTGTAGCTTACAGGTGTTGTTACATCGACATGTTGTAGCTTACAGGTGTTGTTGTATCGACGAGTTGTAGTTTACACGTGTTGTTACATCGACTTGTTGTAGCTTACAGGTGTTGTTGTATAGAGATGTTACGTGGTGAACTGTTGCTTGTAGGTGTTGTTGCATGCAGGTGTTGTTGCATGGAATGGTTGTAGTATGGAGGTGTTGAATGGGTGTTAATCAACTATCTATTAAAACAATATTACTAACTAGAATGACTTGTTATTTCATGCAATAATTACATAAGGATTATATAATAGGATAATTAATCTATGACAGAAAAATAACAGTACTCCTTGCTAAACAACGGTACAACAACACCATATCAAAAGAGTGCAACAGAATTTTTCGTACAACCACTGAGTTTTGTCAATAACATTCTGAAGACGAGCCTCGTCAGCGGATGCCAGCGTCGCAACAACACTCCTCACAACACGAAGCACCACGTCAACACGGTATCACAGATACGCGTCATGGTGGCTCGTCATCGGCAATCAATGAGCGCAAAATAGGAGCAGCCTGACGAGGACTAGCATCGCTGCTGACCAGACTAGCAGCATGACGAGGACTAGCACCGCAATGTAGTAGACTAGCAGCATGACGAGGACTAGCACCGCTGCTGACCAGACTAGCAGCCTGACGAGGACTAGCACCGCAATGTAGTAGACTAGCAGCATGACGAGGACTAGCACCGCTGCTGACCAGACTAGCAGCCTGACGAGGACTAGCATTGCTTCAGTGTAGATCTGACGATCAAAGCGTAGTTTTGTGCTGCCTGCATCACTGATGAAGTTCCTTAAGTGCATCGCCCTGAAGAGATGCACGATGAAAGCATTCTACCCACAGTACAGCTCTTCAAAGAGAGATTTAAAGCCCTCTGTGTTCGCAGCGCGTCTATAATGCACCGCCGTAGAAAAAATTAAAGGATTAATAAAAGTAAAAGGACAAATAAGACGTTCGTGAAAAAAGTCTCAAGATTATTTGTTGTCTTCAGAACGTTGTATTGAGGAATGAATTTGCATGAACAGCTGGCACTAACCCACCTGTGAGCAGGACTGAGTGTGCGCTACCAGCTGCCACAGCCACAGGTGGTGCAGGCAGGGAGAGCACCAGCTGTGGAGTGGTTCGGTCCTCTGTATTGCCAGTGCCCAGCTGGCCTTCGTCATTGTGGCCCCAGCTATACACACACCCTGTATCTGTACAGGTTGTATGTCAGTAGAATCATCATAGCATTCAATAATTCATAAGTTTATTATGATGCACATAGTAAACCTGTCTGTTGTCGTATCATGAACATAAAGCATTGCAATAAAACTAACATCCTATGGACATACAACTAGTGAGCAATATGTAATTAACGCTTTAATAGTCGATCCAGGAGGTAAGATATGCATCACCTGATCTAAATGGGTTTAATAATATCAATGATATTTACTAAAAAATAGGGGAATCAATTCTGTGACACAGCAAAAACAAGAAAAATTATCTAATTATCCAGGTGTGTCATATTTGGGGATAGGAAAGTTATTTATTATCAGGCAATGCACTTAGATACTTAAATACTGGTTTCAAAACCCGCAGACTTTCACGACGTTCTGTTTCATGGAGGATACTGAAATACTGGTCGTAATGCACGTAGACTTTTGATATGTATGAATTGCTCGTAGATACTTAAATACGGGTTGTAATAGCCGTAGACTTTTGAGCTGTACAAATTGTGCATTGGTTGCTGGTTTTAATATCCGCAGATTTTTATATATTCATACATGTCAAATGTCTGATCTTTTTGTTTCAAATACCTCAACATTGACACGGAGCTTTTAAACTACCCTATTACTTCTAGCACCGCGTTTTCAACAAGTGCACTGCGGTAAAAGTCATTTTAAATCCTGTTTTTACAACATTAGAGTAAATAACAAGTTCTCGAATAAAAATTTTACACCCACATGGCGGTCGACTTCGAAAATTATATTCTTTTGATTCATACAAGAATTAACGCTGAACAAAATTTTTCACATTGGTTTGGGAGGAGGTAGAATCAATGGCAACGATTATCTAAATAATTTATAGGACCAGGTCTGTTCCATGGTTCAAATATTGATCTCCACTGCTTTGCTCATTTCTAAGATGGTCATTCTCCGACACACACAGCTCATATAATAAAAAATACGCTCAAAAACTACAAAAATGACGTAGATAGTTTATAGGAATTGTGTCTTCATGGAGTTTGAAAATAAACAAAAGAAATAGAACAACTTACAAATTCTAAAACATGTTCAATCATTCAACATGAAGCTGGTTCTTCTACCGCTTTTCTAGCTGCTTAACGATCACATGTTTCAGAGTTTGGGCCAAAAATGTTGAATCCTACATCAGTTAATATTTGCTCTAACTCTTTCATGGATGGAGGTAGGAGTATGACAACTCCTACCGCCATCCATGAACGAGTTAGAGCACATATTAATTCCAGTAGGATCGAACATTTTTGAAAAAAAAGAGCTTCATAGTACTTTTCTCAACGTTATTGCATCACCTAAAAACTTGATTTCGAGTAATGACTGAACGTTGAAGGCAAATAACTCACGACAGTAGACTTCGATTAATTTTGAAATACCAACTTCAGACTCACGGTTTATGCGATTGAATTATCGAAGATTCATTACGTGCGGACGAAAGCTTTCATGATCTCAAGGCCTGGACGATTGCAAGCATGCTAACAAATTTAAGTATCCACAATCGATCAAATTGTGTTATGACCAAAGAGGAAGAGCGCTGTACAATATACAGCAAAAATTAGTCGTTCATACTTTTGTGTTGAAAGAATGCGACAGCTTTATATGTCATTTTTATTGTAGCCCTGGGAAGAAAATCAAAAACTTTATAACATTAAGTGCAGCAAAAATAAATAAAATTTACTCGGAGATATCAGACTAATGGTTAAAAAACTATTCAGAAAATAACAATACCAGTTTATTCGCGCGATATTTAAGAACCCAATAGAATGATCGAATACTTTGTTTAGTAACAGTACTTTCGAAGAGATTGCTGTACGCTAACTGAAGTGTTGTGCAGGGTAGTGTGCACACTGTGTAGAGTGTGCACACTGTGTAGAGTGTGCACACTGTGTAGAGTGTGCACACTGTGTAGAGTGTGCACACTGTGTAGAGTGTGCACATTTTTTCTCGGACGTAAAGGGCCGTACATTGTCTTACTGGCCGTTAAGACCGTAATTATCTTACTGGCCTTTAAAAACCGTACATTGTCTTACTGGCCGTTAAGACCGTACATTGTCTTACTGGCCGTTAAGACCGTAATTGTCTTACTGGCCTTTAAAAACCGTACATTGTCTTACTGGCCGTTAAGACCGTACATTGTCTTA
>VCRD01000639.1:59228-111747 GCA_006783055.1 Trinorchestia longiramus | reverse complement strand
CTACTCTGACTCACGCTACTCTGACTCACGCTACTCTGACTCACGCTACTCTGACTCACGCTACTCTGACTCACACTACTCTGACTCACGCTACTCTGACTCACGCTACTCTGACTCACGCTACTCTGACTTCACTGCTCAGACGAGTTTAAACAGCTCCGACTCGTGCCCCTTATTGTTTCTATAAAATAACTCTCAGTGAAGTAAATAAATTTTCTGCACATATACAGAGCGGAAAATAAAGTACAAAACCTGCAGAACGAAAGCTGAGTAAATTATTCAAGACATCACATACCATTTTTTTGGTATGAAATATTCTAAAAAATATTTCATACACTTATACGAGGTCTGATCAATAAGCATCCGGACTGGTGTTTGAAAAGAAATTTACAACACATACCAATTTGGCACTTAATTTCCTTCTAAATAATCCCCTTCAGCTGTCACATATTGAACTCTGCTCTGTTTTTATAGATGGAAGCTTTCCTGGAACACGATTTCGTTCCCACGGTAGTCAAGTGATCAGCGGTCTATGCTTGTGGTACAAGGTCCCAGGTTCAAGTCTCCAAGCACGTGGCTGCGAACGCTCAAATTCAGTGCACGTGTACAGCAAAGTTTGAAGTCAATCTGTGGTAAGAGGCTTCACTTTGCGAGCTTCAGCTCCGTTACTATAGCAACAGTTCGGATACTTATTGATCAAAGATTGTTGTAAAATCCAGTACTTAAATTATTGCTGCATGCAAATTCATTACGGTAAAATTACCTGCCTTATCATTCATTACAGTAGCCGTCTCTAGTTTTAGTTATCGCATTAGTCGTCTTGACATTCCCTTCCTTAGCAGTCACCCGTCTTTATATTTACCGCATTAGCCATTTCCACGCTCACAACATTAGCCATTTCCACGCTCACAACATTAGCCATTTCCACGCTCACAACATTAGCCATTTCCATGCTCAGAACATTATCCATTTCCATGCTCAGAACATTATCCATTTGAACGTTCATAACATTAGCCATTTCCACATTCACTGAATTAGCTGTTTCCACATTCTCTAAAAAGTTGAGAAATGACTTTTTTCGCCTGACGAAGCTTCCTGTCAGCCGACTATGAGTGTTCCCACTGACGTGCTGGACGATGACATTTCAATGCTCCGTCAAGCGATCAAGACAACCGGCTAAACGAACACGTTTAAACCAGAAAACTGGCTTCCCTCGTGCCCAGTTGTGAGAGGCAACTTCATTGTTCACGTCGTTGGTTTAAAGCTTTGGTCGACAAGCAACTGTCAAAGCAGCGTACAAAAATTGTGTAATAAATCAAACGCTACAAGTTGACTGCTGGACAAATTGTGTCTACAGCCTTGTAGGAGTGGATTAGCTCTCCTGACTAACTCTGAATTTGTATGAAAGAATTGGTTGACTTCAGAAGAGAAAAGACCTGCCTGGAGAGACGAGCACAAGACAGGTCGATGCAAGTCGTCAAGCCAGTAATGTTTCCAAGCGACTTGATCGATGGAGGTGGCAGCGGAGGCCGTGTCGAGCATTCAACTATACTCATTCCTTGGACCTCGGTGCTTAAACCTGGACCTGTCGCTCCTAATGTAGTAGTTATGCTCTTTGCACTGTCAAACTCTAATCTTTATTTTCATGGGTTGATGTGTCGCCTTAGAGTAGAATTTTTGTTCTATACTTGGAGCTGTTGCTCTCAAACTGTAAACTTGACTAAGACGGTCGAACGTGTTGCTCTTGAACTGAGGTCAGCTCTGACGTCTGCATGCGGTGCTCTCAAACAAAGACATTTACGCTCGGAATTGGACCTGTTGCTTTCCAGCGATATCTTGTCACCTTAAACTTAAAGCACTGGAACTTGAATTCAAGTTTTCCCACGCTTAAATAATAGTTCTCATGCCTTCACTCGACCACTGCTTAGCACTATTAAACTTGAAATTATTTCCTTAAAATTTACATCAGTTTTTTTCAAAGCTTTAGTCAATTTCTTGGATTCGTACCTAAATTGCTCTTATGCTGGGACTCCAGTTGTCATACAACCCATTATATAATTGCTCTCAAACACCAGAACGACTGATTCTGGTGGTTCTGGTGTGAACCAGTCGTTCTCAAACTTAAAGCATATGTTTATTAACTTAAACCAGTAGCACTCACATGTAAAGTTTATAATATCATAGCCGACCGCCTTTATACTCCAACCAACAGTTCCCGAGTACAAAAACTTTCAAACCTCGAAAACTTTGAGTCTTTGACACGAGACCCACTAACTTAGACAAGTTGGGCGCGTAGCTGAACTTCTTGAACTTGATCTCAGGACTCAAACCTTTGATTGACAGCTTCAAGGCCCAAATATTGGAATAAATACGAGAAAAAAACAATTAAATTTAAGCGTAAAAGAACCGTGCATGAGTACTTGTGTATTATAGCATCATATTTTTTAACGTTAAGTAATATATCAAAAAGGGAAAGATAAAACAAACGTCATTTTTCATAACAATCTGAACCACAGTGAAGTCTTGACTAAGCAACACACTCAAAACAAACGACACAGTCAACCTCCGTGATCCAAATCATCTTGAGACGGCGAATTAGAATTCCGTACTACATATACAATATAAAGAAATTTGCTAGTTTAATATCGATACAAATGTGAAATCTTTCAAAGGACTCACCTTTGACACAGGAAGGCTTGACGACTGGAGTTAGAGAATTGAGGCCCAGTTGACCCTGGTCGTTGCTGCCAATTGTGAACACGCGGCCGTTACCTTCGACGTGATTATTTGCTATTTTTTAGCTGCTTTGGTAGGAGTAAAACGTCAGTCGAAACTAAGTACCATGCATGATTAGAAAATAAATAAATATTTCTTCAAGTCAATAGGGTAGAACGTATATGCAACTAAATATGCTACGATATGAGTCATGTACATGTATGAAGTACGATGATTAACCGCTCTTGTTTGTGGCTGCATTTGGGTGTTGCTTGCAGTACACGTCGCTCTGGACACTCATGGGCAATACAAGACTAGTGTACCGTACCCTCATTTACAGGAGACATGTGTAGTGATGCTGTTTAGGCAAGAGAAATGACTCTACTCTCAAGTAAACAAGACTGTCACTGTCGTCAAGTCGACAAGATTGTCACTGTTGTCAAGTCGACAAGACTGTCACTGCTGTCAAGTAAACAAGGACGCCACTGTTGTCAAGTAGACAAGACTGTCACTGCTGTCAAGTAGACAAGAACATTACTACTGTCACCAAACGAAGTATGACAATTCTATTAAGGAGTCAAAGCGAGCAGCAGTCATAGTAATATAACACATTTCAATGATCAATTTTGCCCTCAAACAAAACCTCACACGTGCCGGGGGATCCCCGCATGCTAAACTTCATAATAAAATAAGATAAACTACCCAATGCTCTATCAAATACGACTTCAGCAGCATCATTAGTGCCTTTTAATTTGTGTTCATCTCTTCGGCATCTTTTCTACTGACACGCTTCAAAAATTGGCGAAAAAATTTGTAAAAGCTCATTTTGGGTGCACAAAAGAGGCCTACTCTAATTTCAGGAGCCCCAAAAATTATCCCAACTTTAATTAAACGCTAGAAAAACATCCCGACTTTCACCCCATGGGACTCAAAACTCGTCACAACTCCAAATTTAGGAACCGAAGAAGACGTTCATGGAATCTAAAGCTTGAAACCCACCAGTGAGCACCGCAGTGTGCTGGTCTCCGCATGCAATGTCTGCAATTTCGTCATTTTTTATCCAGAACTTGGAGGGTGCGTTGTCGGCAAAACGACTCCTGCCGAATGTGAAAACTGCACCACCGCCTGTGTACGAAATGAAGACAAAAACAATTAATGATTTGTTCCAGAGATACACACATTTGGGGGATTGTCCTACGCGTTACAGATACAAACACACACACGAGAACAGAGAACGCTTCGGTCAAGTGATGGGAGACGCCGCAAGCAGGACAGTAGGCAGCATTCCCTCGTATTCTGATGCACAAAACGCACAACTATAATTGGACATCAGGAACCAATGTATCTTGGGGAACCAGCTCAAACTCAATAGAAAATGTAAGTCATAATTGTAAGCATAGATGATTGATAAATTGCTGCACTCAATTTCGAGTTCAACCAAATACATAAATGTTTATAATAATTCAAATTGTTTCAACACAAAAAAGAAATCCAAGAAATGCAGAGTCTAATACGAAGGTTTCACTACTTGTTTTGTCAATTTGTTTAGTTGTAGTTGTTATGTATGTGACTCTACGACAGAATCATTTATCCACCCACAATGTAAACATTCAAAAATAATTCTATTTCATTGTTACTATTTAATGATTTGTGGATGGCCGACTATTTCTACAGTTCTCACGTCCGTAAATGTTAAGAACCTACAAATATTGATTCAGAATAAAAATAATGTTTGTAATCAATTTTAGAAACAGAACTAATGAAATAAATAGAGTGAGGTAAAACGTCAAACAAACAATGATATTTTTTGATCTAAAATATAAAGCAAAATTATTCATAACACATACAAAGTAACTTCCATGTTACACTATACGAGCATAAGTAAATCAAAGTTAAAAGAAAATACGCACTAGGAATTTCAAGTTCATCGTCGATTGTCATAATTCATATTATTCACTGTGAACTTCCATTAGAAACTGCTGCACTAGCGGCACCCTTACAACCAACCGTTGTCGTCTTCACAGGCTACTGACACACACCTGCAGAAATACACCTTCACGGGGCATCACCACGGTAAATTCCTAGTGTGGCGGAACTATAATGAGCCCTGTAAAATTTGCGTTGAAGCGAATCGAACAAACGATTTCATCTTATCATGAGTATATACATATCTACACCCACAGTTTTAAAAATTGTGAATGGAAAAAAAGTTTGACTTTACTACTTTATAGGTATTTAGTAAAATAATTTCAAAAATTTATCTATTCCCAGATGAAATAATTGCGTTCATTTTATACATTACTTTTCATTTTGAAATAATGAATCAAATGCCATTTGTTAGCATTAAAATTGAGCTGTAACATTATTACTATATTTACTTCGTTTGTAAAATGATTAGTTTTTGATCACACTCTGTGTATTCGCCAACGGATTCGGACGTGGACTCTGTAGAGTCATAGAAGTTGTCGCCATATTGCGACAAGCTTTTCGGAAGTGCATTGCCAATATCTTGGGGTGGAATTATCACTCCCAAGACCTACTTTGTTTTCAAACTTGACAATCTATTTCATTGAGCATAATATAAAGTATTGATAGTATCCAGACTATCAATTTTTTCTTGGTTAGGTAGCAAAATGGCTTGCTGAACAAGATGTCGAGCATAGAGAAGATCGTTACTCCTTTGGAGGCTACTACTGCGTTTGTTTTGGCTGCTGCTAGTCCGTATGGACCAGACGACAGCGTCAGCTGCCATGGACTCTCGGAAACCTGCCGTGCGTTCTGTGCAGCTCGGTTCTAAGGCACCTAACTCTTCTGATGCTAATCGAGGTGAGGTTCTTTAGTAAATTATGAAGCTGCACACGCACTGGTACCATGCGGTCCGTTAGCCATAGCAGTCATTGCTTGTCAAATCTTGTTCATATTAAAAAGCTGGTTGGGCTTCAGAATGTTATGTGGGGACTAAATTATTTATTTCTATTCATTAAAAATTGATATTTTATTATTGGTGGTTGGTTTCTTAATTGAGTTGAAATTTATATCAAATATTTGTAAAAATTTCTGACTACAGTAAGTGTTGAAGATTCCTTCAATAGTGTTGGTAAACTTGAGAATTTCTTCTGGCATACTTGCATATATTTCTTGACAGTTACCCTGTATTTTTTGTTTGATAATGTAATTATTTTACTACTGCCAGTTTGATATTAACAAATTAATCAAGTTTGCTGGTTAGATAAAAACTGCTTTATGCAAGAGTGATAACCCCTGGCAAGTTCTGTTTGCAGCTCTTGAGAATATCACTGATTGAAACATTTCCAACACAATTAGACAAATGATTCTTTGATGGAATGTTTTAAAGATTAAAAATTAGTTCTCAAGGCCTGGGAAAGTTGCTGGACATGCTTAAACATGTCTCAATAATTTCCATGACCTACAACACACTGAGCTGTTTGGTTAATAAACAAATTACACTGTTGAGGAGTCTCAGGCAATTTGCTGGTTCTAGCCACATGTCTTTTTAAAAAGTGTAGACGTACAAAGAATATGTTGAAATTCATTGGAGATTGGGTGATGTATAGAAAAGGAATTATATCAATACAAATTCTGACACAATATATTGTCACAGATTAAAATTTTTTATAAGCATCAAAATTCATTCCATGTTCAAAATTTGAGTTGGCATGTAGTATTTTTCCAGTGAAGTGTAAATTAAACATGTTAGAATTTTCTTTTCATTTTGCAGTTTGCATAAATTCAGCAGGTACACTATAGTAATGCAAGAGACAGTACTGATACTACACAACTTTACAGACGTGTGCAAGCGTTCTTATGGAGGGACTCGGAGACAGCGGGACTTGGAGAGAGATGGTCTGGTGGGAGGTGGAGGAGGTTGTGGGCCAGCACGAGGGAAGGCGTACGGTGGGCCAGGCAAGGCTGGATATGGCCGCTCATCCAACAAGGTCAACAGGAACAAAGAGAAGCAGAGTAAACAGGTATGGTGGTACATGACAGCATAGTGGCAAACTTATGGAACTTGCCACTATCTTTTGTAAGGTTAACTAAACATTCACTGGACTACTTTTGACAGGTGATGTCAAACAGGTATGGTGCTTCATATTACCATATGAAGTTGCTATCACTAGCTTACTAATGAAAATAAACACTAACAATCAGCATAAAATTTGCACATTCATACCTAGGAGGCAATAATATGACCTGTTTAGTGTTGCCTGTGTATTTCACTAGAAACCTGTAGAAAATGTTTAGATTTTGAAAATAGTGTCAAAAAATTATGGTTAAAGTGAGTTTCTTGCTCTTGACAGTTCAAAAGTTTAAATTTTTCTTATTAAGAAACAAGGTAGACAATTCTTGTTCATCAAGATACCAAAATCAAATAAAACTGCAATGAAAGATAATCCTGTTCAAAGCTGTGTATAATGAATTTCCAGCTGTGAAATTGATGATAAACATTAATAATTAATTGGCTAATATTCTTGAAAATCCATACATTGTTTTAGTAAATTGACAGAGCTATGTTTCTGTAGATTCCTGTCATTCTACTGGTGTACCCTCCTAATAATCTCTGGAGTTTAAAATAAGTAATTGCTTTTATTGGATAAACTTTTTAGTTGTCTTACACTTGGAGTTGTACTGGATCAAGTGAGTCACTTCATTTGGTATATTCTTCATCACTTCTGGTTTATTCCTATTTTATCAATATTTTTGCTCTCCAACATGACACTTGGCAGTAACTACCATTATTAATCAACTCTTTCTGCAAGATTGAAGATTTAACTTTAAGTTTGTGTTGCGCAGGTAAACCGCCAAGGTCTAGTGTCGCTAGACCACTACGATGATGATGATCATTACGACAGCAGTGAGAGAATGCGGCGCCCTCACCAGCACCTGAGCGACGGCGCTCGCCCCTACAGGAGCTGTGTGGACTACAGTGAGAGGCGTGGGAGAGCCAAGAAGCAGCGTTGCAGCTCCAGCGCCCTCTACAAGACCCACACCAATGAACGCTCCTTCCAGGCTAGGCAAGTGATGCTTGCTCATTGTATATTTAGAATTATCTTTTCATGTTGCAGTTTGCCTAAATTCAGCAGGTGCAAGACAGTAATGCAAGAGAAAATAATCCATGGAGTTTAACTGATAACAGTACAGTAGGTTAGTGGAAGTACATGAGTAAGGTGCAATTGAGTACTAAGTATGTAATTTATGACTTCAATGCCACGAATCTTATTTAACCTGTAGAAAACAGGGTGTGTAGCAGCTGTTGAGTATTAAGATTGTATTATTCCTACAGGTGTCAGTTCCTGGTGAACTACAAGAAAGAGGCTGAAGCTGTGGCCAGTGCATCCATGCCTGTGGGATTCACTCTACCTCCTCCTGGGGCTGCTGTTCAGTCTAGCGCAGGGTAAGACTTGTTAGCCATGAGGAAAATTATTCATTTGAACGATACTTTACGTGCAGTATCATAGTCTGGCGGCCAACTATTCTCACTTGTGCAGCCTCTGGCTGAATTAGTCGTAATCCAGTGCATCTCTTGTTCTTCAATTATATCTGGTGTGCGTTTAACACGTTGCCTCCGATTGCCTGACTGGTGTAAAACTTCACTTTGTACGCATAGTCACTAGAAGGATCTGAAAAAATTATAGAACCTAACCTAAGTGGTCCACACACGTACCACTTCGGAGTCAACGTGTTAATTCTTTTATGAATATGAGTCAAGTTTAGTTTTTTAAATTCAGTTTGTCTTCAGTTTTTCAATTAAATTTAGTGTGTGTATCACTAATTTTATAACTAAATCTGCTATACCTCTAGGTTTTGGGTTACATACTGTGTACATTCAGTCCTTGATCTCCATCCAATGCAGCAGTGATCACCATGACAAGAAATGCTAAACAACAATACAGGAGTATGTCGTATTAGATTAAATATTGAAATTTTTACTATTGCTCAGCTCCCTGTTGAGTAACACTCAAACTACATGAGATACACTCCGCATTTCTTGGTTTGAGTGTAATATTTCTCTTCATCATGCATATTGAAGAATGGTTGCTTTGCCCACCAGCAGTGCCGTGGATCCAGTAGCAAGTGCCTGCCCAGATCAGGAAGGCTGGATGGAGTCTGTGAGAACTGCCCTCAGTGACCCTGACTCGCTGGTGTCGTGGGGGTCTGTAGAGGAGGTCCTGCTGCACACCACGGAGCCCTTCAACTGCCCTGTGTGCCTCTACCCTCCTGTCGCTCCTCAGGTTGCGTGACACAATCTCATGATCAATTCTGATCACCGAGCTCTTGTTTCCATTGAATGTAAAGTTTTAGTGCCTGTTTTCTGCTTATTTGTTTAATGTGTAGTCATTCTAGCACTCCTTTTTGTTGTCTTAAATTGGTGTCTGTTCCTGTTGAATATTTATTTTTGTCAGAATTATTGGATTTTCATGGAGAGAATATCGCTAGCCTCATTGATAGGAAATTGGCCGAGGCTCGTGTGGAGCTGCTTTCCCACTTGAGGGAGCAAGAACACAGTAATTAGTGTGTTGTGGTTGTATGGTTCTAGCGTGTTGTGGTTGTATGGTTCTAGCGTGTTGTGGTTGTATGGTTCTAGCGTATTGTGGTTGTACGATTCTAGCGTATTTTTATTTATGCCCGCAGGTGACTAAGTGTGGCCACATCTACTGCTACCCCTGCATCCTACACTACCTTGCACTGTCGGACAAGAAATGGCGAGGCTGCCCCATCTGCAACCTCATGGTCGTCAGGGAGGACCTTAAAAGGTACTTCCTTCTCTGTCCATTTTACTCTCATGTGTCACGTGCCTGGCACTCATTTTATCACCATTTTGAGTCTCTCCCAGTCCCCACACCATCTCTGATTGACGCTATCTATTGATTTACATCTCACCAGCATGTCATGACCAATCTAGGTTAATTATATATCAGCCTATTTTTGTTCTAAAATTCTACCAAACAGCTGCAGATGTTTCCGTTTGGAGTGGCAAATGGGCTCAAGTGTTGGTCAACGTAGTCAATTTTGGGGCAGGCTTGGTTTTTGTGTTGATTCTGTCTTTTTTAAACGATAACTCTCTGAGGAAATTCACCACCAGTTTCTTATTATGTTGGTATTAGCAAGAACTGTGTCATCCTTCAAGTGTTAGGGACTTTGTGCTCCTCGAGATGCAAATAGGGCTTTAGAGTTACAATTGAGGAAATACTGATCGTGCTTTTCATCGTCCGTGGTCCTTAAAGACAATCTAACCAACACAAATCGACGACACTCGGCACAGATTTTTATGGGTACAATTCTTACCTCGGTGAGCTACGTCATATGAGGTTCCAGATGAGAATTACGTGCAGTAGAGGGGCATAGTTAGAAGTCTGGAACGTAAATATTGCACTGCTTATTGTGTGCAGCGTGGTGCTCGTGGTGCATCCCGACTACCGCGTGGGCAGCAGCATCCAAATGCGTCTGATGAACCGCCACCGTGACAGTCCTCTGCCGGTGCCAGTCCTGGCTGAACGTCAGCCTTCCGTTGTCGTTCCCAAGCACATGTTTTGCAGAACCATGCAGGCTTCCACAGAGAAGGTGAGGTCCACATTTCTTCTCAGAAATGTGTGCATGTCATCAGGATATGATAAACGGTGAACATTTGGGCCTAGTAACTAGAATTTATGGACTTGTTAGTACCAAAAACTTGAACTGACCGCTCACTAGAGAAAGGTAGAAGAACCGAAATCTCCAACTCGTATGTACTTTCATTTATAATACATTGAGTTACAAGCTTACTGGGAGTTTCTACCCTGAAGGAAGGTCAGTTATATTACTGACGACTGCTCATTGTTATCAAATGGTTTGTATCGTTAATTTAAGTAGTAGACCGATTTACTAACTTGAAGTTAAGGCAGTTATACAGTTGCTGGTAAAGGATACGGGGGTGTTTACAGATCAATCCATGAGGATTGTTGTTTTGCTTAGGTGCTGAAAACAAAATTCACGTTTCAGTCGAAGCCAAATCAACAAATTGTAGTATTTTTAAAGAACAATTTCATGACTAGACTAGTAAAACTACCAATGACATAAAAAATAATAAATATTTAGGAAACGCCCAACAAAATGGAAGCTGAAATGCATGCGTACTGACTGCAAAAATCATCGTGCAGGTTCTGGCGATCATTGAGCGTGAGCGCACCGCTTTGGAAGTACAGATGATGACGGAGGGATCAGAACCAGAGGCTTGCTTCATAGAGCAGGCTCTTGCTCTGCTCAGGGAGCGACAGCAAAACTTACCTGACTTTGGAGCTGAAATCAGAGACCAGCTGAGTAACTTGACCCTCGATGACGATGCTGAGCCTTCGCTCAAGTCAGAACGGGAATCACATCTCGCTTCCAAGGGAAAGCAGACTCCAGCAAACTTATCCAAGGAGAAAGATTCAAAGATATGTTCAAGTCAGCAAGCTAATTTGGCTAACACTGGGATCCTTGTAGCACCAACTGCAAAGAATGGTGAGGCAAATCCATTGCATTCAGAAGCGTCTAAACAAAGTGGACTAGTAAATAAAGATGTGACAGCGAACAGAAACCGCAATGCTTCTGACTCAAGTACACGCTCTGGAACCTCAGGCAGTGATGTCTCCATCACTAGCCACATCTCTTCTCTTCCTGTCTCCAGCTCCCAACCACTTCTGGGATTGCGTATTCCCAATGAAGATTCTGACGACTCCTCTTCTATCTCTTCTTCGATATCAAACGAGTTGATTTTCTCTGACGTCCCCACGGACGTGGTGAGTCCTGAAACTGGTAGCGCTTCTGAAAACTCCTGTGCTTTGTCGCCGACTGAAATTTCTCGCTCGAGTTTTGAAGAAGCTGCTGCCGCTGTTACTTTGGATGACTGCAATATTGCTGGTGCAATTGCTACTCCTCCTTCAGAGTGTCTTCAGTTTCATTTAGAAGACGAGAGGAGTGAGAAGGTAGCTGAGACTGTCCGTAAGAAGCAGAGAAGTGTTGATACTCCGAAGGCTGTGCATTATTTCTACCAGGCTGATGACGGCAGTCACGTGTATTTGCAGCCTCTGAACTTTGCGATGTTGGCTCGGGAGTTTGGCGGCGCTGCTAACTGTCCTACCACCATCTCTGCCAACATTGTTGAGATGGTGAGGTCGCTTGTGACTGTGGCATGCTTGTGACTGTGGGCATTGCTGCAAATACGTGGTCGTAAACGGAGTAATTATGTTACCATATTTTGCGAAGCTTTAAATCTTTTTATTAAGTTTTGGTATGTTAGTTTCAGGAAGAAGTAACCTGTTCGAACAGTATATTGCTAATTTGTTTTTCGTGCCTTCTGTTTTATTTTACAGTTTGTTTCCATAAGGACGCTATATGTAGAGCTCGTGCTGATTGACTTTTCTCAGAGTAAGATTATGTAAAAAAATTACGCTTCACATATTAAGGTATATTCATGAAAGTATTTAGTTTTCCACTAAACGAAATGGAAAATTATGAAGTGCTTCTTTCTTGCTATGTACAGCATGAGACTGCTGGAGTGCAGCAACTGTGCTCAATTTGAGTTGACCAAATAATTTACACGGATTTCTTCAAAATATTTTCACATTGTCGTAGTAACAGAAATTCATTACATAGTAGTTTTATTTTATTGCATCACGAAGCTTAAAGTGTTCTCTTAGTTTATGAGCAGTATATATTTTATTCTTTAAGAGGTAATTCTTGGTTCATAAAAATTAAGTGTGCGTGGAATCAACCAGTGATGCAACATCCAGCTTTCCGTGCTCTTGTTTTACAATGAAGCATAGAATAATAAACCTCAGCTACCATATCGCTTCGCCGACTGCTTTAACAAGTTCATTCACTTCTGTTTCACTTTCAAAATTCTCTTGTCACTTTCGTACTAAGAAAGAATTATGCGAACGCACCTTATCAATGCAGCAGAGTTTCCCTGAAAACATGAACTCGCCGGATGATTTTCGATGATATTTCAATATGCTAAGGCACATTATTATGAGGTTTGTGTGCGAATATAAAGAAAGCATTGTCTAAATAACGCCATGATTTCTAGTGTACGTATTTTGGATTTAAGAAAACCAGAGAACAAAGCACGTAAGAGTAGATAGAACGCGAGTTTAGGGATAAGAAATAATCGTTTAAATTCTTAGTGATTTTCTTTTAAATTAATGAATTATTAGCTTTGAGCACTACATGTAGAGAAGCAATAGATCATCTCGCTGGTTTCGATGGTACATCATAATACTCAAAATTGCTCCAGTTGCTATAGCTGATGATGGTTGGTTTTGTGTTTGTGATTGAAAATGAGTTGATCAGATATATCGATGATGTATTATTTTTATTGGAAAGCACGACGAGCTAGTATTTTTCCCTTTGTGTTCATAATTTTAATTTCCTATTGCTAATTATTCGGTATGACGATCCAGGAGTACGGCACGATGACGGATCGGTCGTTGATGCAGGGCAACCGCAGGTTTCTGTGTCATCTGCCGCTGTGCTGCTGCTACGAGCTGGTCGAACTCGACCTCAAGAGCCTTGTCTCCGCACGCATCCTCGACTCCTTCAAGGTCAGCCTCTCTGCCGGTTGCCTGATCGCTACTTCGGACGCCTTAGTGGCGCTATAACTGGCGACGGAAAAACGGTTACTCGAATGTGATGCTTCTATTTCGAAATATCTTCTGTTCTTATCCTGACCAGTTTAACATTCATAGTAACTAATAATGGAGCTTTCTTGTTCTTAGATCTCGTTAGTATACTCAGATATCACACTTGATGTAGTATCATCACCGAAGCGTGTGACACGTCACGTAGGTGTGGTTTTTTCTTCTATCCAGCGTTACTGACGGTGCCTTCCAGTGATAAAGTGTCTATTCTATCCCTACTAACGTATGAAAATCTTCCTTGTTACTGAGTGTTGAGTTATGAAATATCTTTGTAGTGGCTGTCATTACAAAATCTGCAAGTCATCATTGGTACTTGAAAAACAAATCCTCTATTGTTTTTTCGGTAGACTCGCTAGAAATTTTTCTGAAGAAAAAATGGCTAATAATGCAAAAACAACAGTAAAAGTAAAATTCAGAAAATATGTACGTGCACACGACATTTCAATACTCAGGTCTGACACTAATCGTTTAAATGTTTCAGTCGTCGCTGGACTGCCGCGAGCAAGCGCGTGTACAGCGCGCTAAGAAGGAACAGTTGATAGAGTTGCGTAACCGTGAGAAGGAAGAAAAGGAGTTCAGTGGTCGTCTGTTCCAGTACGTGAAGAGTGCCTACACTGGGCCACCCAGTGATCAGAGGTGCGACTCGGGGGCAATAATTGGTAGCCCTGCAGCAACAGACTTCAATGAAGAGAACTATCCAGCCATGGGGTCCTCGAGGTACACGCTCTGCTACTAAGTCACTTTAACTGGAGCCAGTTCTCTGCTTATATTTTGTGCACGTATTTGCATTGTTAGTTATTTGGTATTAGTAGTATTTCTTGGGAACGTTTCATCGAATCATCATTTTGCTTCACGAAGTTCTTGCAGCGGAATAATTTAGTGCTGCGGAAGAGGGTTTTGTGTTGTGAGCAACATTCATGACGGAAAATGTGATGTCCTGTTTTCATGTAGCATTAAAAGGGGTTTTAATTCTTAGCATAATGAGGCGACTTTTTTCAGATAGATATTTTCGAAAAATAAGCAATCAATGATACTGGTAACAAATATCTCGTTCTTATAACCATTTTTTTCTCTATTTTGCTTTCGAGTATTGCCTGACTTATGATGGTGTTTGTGTATTGAATGTTTATACAACATTTGGATAGTTCAGTTTTGTCTCCTTGGAGCTCAAACTTTGAATTAACAGTTTTAAATATGGTATTCAATCGTGAAATAATGGGAACCAGATACCATAAATCTTCTTGATAGAAGTCAGCGCGTGAGAATTGTTAGTCTCCAGTTAGCTACAAACTCAGCAGTCCTGTACACGTGACTATAATAATGGATTTACAGTGACTAAGTTCATAGCAGCTCTTGCTACGCCACCTCCACCCAGTGCTAGTCCTCTGTCTTCAAATTGATGAGTAACCAATTCTCACTAGTACCAATTATTGATCTACTAATTGGCAAATTGTGATATTTAGTCGAGCACAACAGTAGCTAATGTCTGTCTCTTCTCGTTATCAAACTAATAGTAAAATGAAATGAGGGGAGTCAGATAAAAACTTATATGAATGTCTTCGATACAGTGGCGGCCGTGCACACCGCCACCCAGTGTCCTCCGATGGTCAGTCCTCACCCAGCCTGGCCACCAGTCCTCCTCTGTCTTCAGCGGTCGCTGGACGACACCATGGCCGCCGCAAGCAGCAGCAGCAACAGCAGATATCATTTGCCAAGGTCAGTGTCTAGTTCTGTTGTTTTCTCACATGGTACAGCAAAGCAGAAGTCATGATGGAATTTATGTTTAATTTAAGTGATGGATGGTGAACGTGCGAAGGAAAAGCTGCCTTTGTTAATGTGAAATATGTGAATATTTAATAACAAAATGAAAAAAATGTGCTCTTTCTAATTGTCAACATACAATATGTGCATAACACGCACATTTACTTTTTTGTCATTAACTAAAGACACGTGTTGTACAGGTTTTGACAACTCAAACGTCTAGCCGGTCTGCACAGCCTCAGCTTGCTCTAGCAGACGGTGTGCTGCCCTCCACAGCCTCTGTGTGGGCTCGCCCTGTACGCCCTGCTGGTAAGTGGCAGGTTGTGTCGTGTAGATGAGCACAGGTAATCAATGACTCGCTTTGCTAGAGACTCCAATAACCAACAAGTTCATTATCCATGATCAAATCTAGCTATTGCAAAGGAATCGATTGTGTGTAGCAAGTGAGCTCTATTCGGGCGTATAGAGAGGCTTGTTATTTGAAATGAAGTTACTCAAATTTTGATTTAGATTGCCTTGAGAGATCAGGGATTGAGAAGTTCTGACTGTGGCTTCTGATAAGTATCGCTTTTGGGTTTTCTTTAATTGCTGTTGGTGACGTGTTTTGGTAATGCTGCTGTTCTTGTCGTGCAAAGAGGCTGAATTACTCCACTGTAGTCTGTGCTGGAAAATACTCTTGTACATATAGAGTAGTATAGAAGATGGCAACAGCAACAAGTTGTTTGGTCCATTCTTGGGTTGCTACCATAGCCGTATGCCGTCCTATAAATCTATTGCCAGTAAAGAATAGGAGGCATTTCAAGCTAATGATCAAAAGAATAGTTCATCAGCTCATGGAGGAAATTCAACATATTTCGAAGTAGTGAGTCGTGCCTCAGATAGTGTTAGGTCTAATGGTCAAGTATGCAGTCATTATACATCAAATGGTGTTAACACCGTAAGGGATTCTGGCATGCTATTTTTTCTAAATACATCTGGGTTATGGACAGTATCGACTAGTTGCAGAAATTTGACGGAATGTGAAGTTATGCAGTTCTGTGTAAAGATTAATGCTTTTTTTTCGTAAAAGTAAAACAACTATTTTCTAGTTTAAGATCCTATTGAAATTAGTTTCTTATTTAATTAACTCCAATTCACTTGTTTTTTTATAACCTAGCTCTTTGAATTGAGTTCTGTTACTGTGTGGATTTCAGAAGCGAACATCAAACCCTGATCATTTTACGAGCTAATGTTGATGATTTTTTTTTTTTCAACGTGACCTGCCTTGAAAATATAGTTTAAGAGACAGAGTTTGTGAGCGTTCTCCTCTCTGGCGTCATGCATCATCTCTTCCTTCACTGCAGTCATTTTTCTGAGTATTAATCTCCAAGACATCCGAATGAGTAGCAGATATTTCCGTCGTGACAACCATGTTTTTAGTGCTGCGTATTGCATAAATTAGAGTTTGCTTGTTCTTCAGAGCCGAGCAGTAGTGGTGCTGACGCAGTAGATGACGATGAAAGTCACTTCAGCCCTCCTGACTACAAACACGCCTTCTCGATGAGCCTTGATACCATGATCACCAACGCCCTCAACGCCAACCCTACTCCTGGTGAGTTCACTCATACCACTTGCATACGGACTTGCACTCGTACCCTTTCGATCCGGGTTTTGCTCTCTTTTGGGACATATATGTCCAAACAGGATCGAAAGGGTTAAGTTATAATTAACAGAGCACCGTTCCGGTGGAGGAGCCAGCAAAACGTAGCTTGTTGAATTCTTCACTGTTTTGTTCAAGCTGAGATGAGTAGTAAAGTTGGCATTTGAGAGATGAGATGTTCGAACATCAGCGGTTAATGGGGAAAAGTTTATTCTCGAAGTAGAAAGAAAGATTTATTTCTCTTCTTTTGAACTTTATGAAGCAACGTAGAAAATCAATGTGTGTTGTGCATGAAAAGTAGATATATGGAGAGTATGCCTGTGTTGATCTATTTATGTTGGTACTAGAAGTGGGTAGTTAGTTCCGGTCACTCAGAAGTGATGCCTCTGGTAAGTTTAACCATTTTATGTTCTAGTAAGAAACTTAATGATGCTTTTGTCTCCAGGATCTGGCGGAAAGAAGAATAAAAAGGGCAAGAAGAAGTTGAAGCCTGTCATATTGTCTTCATGGGGCGGATGTTGAGCTTGATTTCCTGCCTGACCCACTATAACGTCCCTCTCTCCAGCCACACAGGCTGGAGGTTTCCTCTGATTTTGAGGTCTGGATGTTGCTATTTACAACCTGGAATATCTATGCTACAACGTCATTATCCATTCGACTTCAGTGTTTGGATAATGTCTCTCTACTTGTCTCGACACATCTATACTCCACACTACGATATTCCCCTTAACTTGTCGGTATCTGTAAACTTGAAGAAGCGAGCTTGTTACAATGGTTGCGCTCTATGCCTGCGGTCGTTTGTTGTTCTACGGAACCATGTTGAACCTTGCAAGAGGTAAGACGTTTGTAAGTTCTAGCTGCTGCTCCACGAGAAGCTTTGTGTTTTGGTCAACAAAATTTAATGAAGGTACGTTTTCTTCCAGATTTCAATGTGCTTTTATTATTTTCTGAATTAGGCTACAAGTAAGCTTATAAGTTTTATAATTTCTCATCTGGCCTTTGTTTTAAAACTGACTTCTAACTCCTTCTCTCGCGTTTCATTCTGATTCGCTTTATTCTCCTAGAAGACTATTATCCAAAGTGACCGTTCGTTTGGTCTACATTTATCATAGAACTGAGTTTCGCTGTCTGTAGGAAGTTTATTTTGTTTGTTTTCTATTTTTTCTCTCGAAATGTCGCTCCATTTTTTCGTTATCGAAAAATAATTCTTAGTTGCAGCTCATGGTTCAGTACAGGTTCGGACTACTCTTGATATGTTAGGTGTTGATGTTCCTTAGTACTTGTGTGTAAAAAAGATTCAATAAACTTAGTTACTTTTAATTTTACATAGCAACTTCTTTATTTCTCAGTTGCCCTAATTGTTCGTATAACTATGTGATATATCTAGTTACTGAATAATGTGTTTTCGGTTGTGTGATGTTCTCGGTCTGTTAAGAAGTAAGCTGCTGGTACGACTCACCGGTTGTACCTTCCGTCTTTTAAAATAAGGAAGTTTACGTGAAATTATAATCCTCGAGTTTTCAATTAAGTGATGTTAACATCCTGAAAATTTTATCACGCAAACATTCACTATTGTACTTCATGTTTTTCGTCGTTATTTCTATGAAGGTTACGATGACAATGATCGTGTGTAGTGAATTACAATCATGACCAAGTTACTCTCAGCTTGAACATCTTGTTTGCATGCTATTCTTCGAAGTTGGTTTACATTAATTAATGAAAGTGCACCGATATCTGGATCGTATCGTTTTTCTCGGGGGGTATTGAAATTATTGCAATGTATTTTTGTCAAACGATTAATTGAATGTAATGACATACTTTTAGCGCCGGATTATGAATCGCTACTTTTTTCCTGTTAATTACTGGACGATTGGCCTTGTATTACTTTTGCACGGCGCGGTGGT
The DNA here is from genome assembly GCA_006783055.1 of Trinorchestia longiramus. Lineage (NCBI taxonomy): Eukaryota > Metazoa > Arthropoda > Malacostraca > Amphipoda > Talitridae > Trinorchestia > Trinorchestia longiramus. The sequence continues at coordinate 93,052 of VCRD01000639.1, read as the reverse complement.
ACCCTAATCCTGATTCTTCTTGTCCGACAGCATCTGCGAGGCATTCTGACATGGACCTTGCGAACCTGAGGGTCTAATAAAGCTACTGTATATTATGCATGTGTTCTCTCACTTGAGTGCGGTTTACAGTCCGAAATCTATGACCAGCATGGTAAACTGCTAGTTAGGTCTCTGGAGAATAGAATAAACAATAGAAACAAGCAGTTTGGCCTACTCGGGTTTACTATTTTACACTTGTCATTTTGAAGGGCCGATTTGGTACAACTTGATCTACAAGACTAAAGAACTTTGTTAATCATCTCGAATCAATTGGGATTGAAGTACCCAATGCATTGGATCTTGGTTTATAATGATAATTTGACGTAATATATCTCAATACGCTTACATGACGAGTTCTTTGAATGTCAATACAAGTCAAGACTTGGGTGATGGAAGTTCATCCGTCATATTTGTTAAGCAAAAGCATGGCTCCGTAACTGTTCATTTGAAGATTGTGGTGTCAGTCTTGTATAAAGAAGGCTTGGTACGTTCACGTAGTGTGTCCGAGTTATTTTTGGTGTGGAAGTTAATAATTAATTTTAATTTGACGTTTTTTAATATGCTGTCGTATCCTTTGAAAAGAAATTCAAAAATTTCCTTCAAAGTATGTCGTCTCGAATAGATTTTCTTGTTGGTTGTTAGAACGGAATAGATAACGAAGAAATTAATGAATTACAACTTCCGATGACGTCAGCTCAAACTGTAACATGACTTACGCTTGGCTTTCATTTTGGCCGTATTATTATTATTATTACTACTTTTGTTTAGTCACCTTAGCGCTCCTTTACTTCGAAGCAACTAGCGGCATTTGTTACGTATCAGTCGCTCCACTTCGTCTTTCCTACACGTGGGATTTTTTTGTTACTTGATCAACTACACGGCATAACACATGTGCTAAATGGCGGTTTCTGAACCAACTTTCGCATGGTTTGACATCAACGCACGCTCGTACACTTACGGTCCATCTGCAGAGCAGTGGATCAAAGTCCTTCCTTAGGTAGCGTGTTCTATTTAAATATACGCAAGTGTGACAAGCTTTTGACAAATGCTTTCACTTCTTCCTCACTAGCCATGTTTGTACACTGAATCATTACCATGAGGCTCACTATCACGTCGGCCAGCAAAGTTCGGGACAATTCTCTTCATTATATTCGTACGATCATTTTCATCCTTCATCTTCTCGCCTAGCGTTATTTTATTGGAATGATAGTTTGTGCAGTTGTTTACTGTATCACCTGCCGTATCTCAACCTGGCTTCCTGGGTCGTTAGGGTCCAGATTGCGTTGAAGTGTTTTGTTGCATGATAGTTAGAGGTTCCATTCTCGAAGCCAGCTTTACTGAGAACCAAAGCAGACATCTGTTAATGCTGAAGGGGATTCTCTGTTCTGGTCTGGGCCCTTGAAGGAAATTTTTACTCTCCAAGTAAATTGTGCACTCCTAAACTTGTCGAATTGCATAGACAATGGCATTGTTGAACTCTGAACGACGCTTAAGAGCAGCGACCAAGTATTCGAAACGTATGTAGGATGATAGTTGCAGCTTGTCCATGGAAAGCTGCTCGGGAGATGCGTAAAATTCTTGAGGGCTGCACAGGGAGGCTTGTTGTTCACGTCTGGTGAGGATGCCTCGGTGGTCGTAACTTTACCTGCTCACAAAATATCACATGTTTTTGTGGGCGCAGTTGATCCCATAACTTAAATAAAGGCTATTTTTTCTTCTAATTTCCCTTCATCCTCGAGTGTCCATATTTCTCTAAGTTTATCGTTACTGCAAGTTTTCGTCTAACGCTGCTCTTTTTTCGTATTTTGTGGCGACGATGAAGATGATTTTTTAATCTTCAACATGTAAGTACCAAGTCTACGCTTAATATAACCCGAGAAAATCAGCTGCTGGCTTAGTTAATAATCACTGTTTATTAATTATCAGATTGTTTGTGGCTCGTGGCGATATGCTATTTAAAATAACAGCTGTTATAACTTCAAGTTGAGCGACGTTTCATCTTTTATTTCGATCATGACTTGGGTTTTGTCTCGCCTGTCACTAGGATTTTATCCTTACGTTTTCGAGTTGAGCAGTTGCAAAACAGCTACGTGGTCTGAAATAAACAATTGTATTTTTGTTGCGTTTCGAAAGGCCTTTTCTGGTGGTGGTGTTGTTGTTGGAACTTCACGGTTTCTTGACTGTACACAGCGTCTAGAACAGTGTTTCTCAAAGTGGTCCGTACCGCTCCCCTGGGGGCGTTGAGGAAATGCAAGGGGGCGGTAGGAAGGTACGCATTGAATGGGGAGCGTATATTACTGTATAATATACAGTAATATAATAATTAGGGGGCAGTGGAAAATCAAATAGTGTCCTAAGGGGGGTGGTGATTGAAAAAACTTTTGAGAAACACTGGTCTAGAAGCACATTCAGTGAAAACTGTCACCTGGACAGTTCTGATACTCGGAAACATTGTTGATTCGATGAAAATCAAATATGTAGAGTGGAAAATATACTTGTATTTTATTTCCGAAATGTACATTCATGTTTCATCTTTTTTCAGTGGCGAACATTCATTTGATTGATGAGCGTTGCACTTTCATTATGAAGCGTGAGGTTGTGTCCTAGCATAACGAGACTCCAAGAAAAGACGTTCCTCTTGTGTATTCATGGGCTTGTATAACCATGCTATGCTTCAACAGCTGCATGTATTTTAAGCTCTGTGTTATGGATATCATAATAAAGATTCCATGAGTTTCGTCACTTCGTTTTCGGGGCCCGTAGCTCTGGGACACCCTGTACACATTTGTAATTTTGTCGTACTGGCCTCACGTGATGTGATAGACGCAACATTCATGCTTTCATGTAGCGTAATTTCGTGTACCTCTTTACATTTTTCTGTTTACTTTGTTCTGTTTTAAACTGATCTCAGAACTCTTAATGCACCTTTTGTGGTTGATGTGCTTAGATACAGGTTTAAGAAGATCGTTTATTTACTTGGAAGTATAATTTACGGCATTGAAGTGTTCTACTGGGATTTTTCTTCATTCGTCTTATAATACAATAATACTTTCGTCTGATGCGAACCGTTTTATCTGAGAAATGTATGCTGGATATTCTTTTCAAACTTAGTTTTTCCAAATAAAGTAATTCATGATGCATTCGATTGTTGGACGTGTAAAATATCAACCGTACAATGGGTCACGATTTGCGATTTTATTGCTAAAAGCTGCCTAAGGAAGGAAAGTACATGCGTACATATATGTGTTCACGGGGGATGTTGTATGCGCTGCGTAAAATTTTGAATACTTTTCTTAAATCAATCTGGTCTATTTTCAGAAATGAGCTTGTTTTTATAGAAGTTCTGGGGTCTCCTCGTTCACAATGAGGCTAACAAAAGGAAGTTATTTTTAGAGGTGGTTTTTTGACGATGCTGCCAAGCTCCTATACACGTTATGATCTTTTAATCTATCACCTTGCAAAATCTTTTCAATACATGTATCGACACTGCCAATTTTTCTGTCATATTTTCATAAGCTTGAATTTTTTCAATTTATTATTGATATAAAAACGGTGTGGAATCATTTCTAATATCGTGTGCACAGTAACCACAATTTCAATATTAGAAGACGTGTAGGGATAAATATAAGGATGTAGTTAAAACTTCATTAATCACGATATGGTAATATTCACAAATACTTTTAAATAAAGATGGAAGAAATTGAAAATTTATCATGTTATTTGTGCAAATTTGAAACTTTGTAAAGTAGTATAATCGTTTGAATATCTTAACATTAGGATAGTCTGAAACACATGATTTCATAGAAATTTGTTGTGTATTAAGCCGTAAATACTACACAGTGGTCATAGCAGTGACAAATGTGCCCTGAGACCTGTTACATTTGTGTGAGATAACTATACAGTTAAGTAATTTATATCTTTTCTATACCGTTTTGGTTTTTCCTTATGGAGATGGTTGATGCGAACTGTCCAACAGAACGCTAGGACAGCTGATTTAGATTTGTTGAAAAAACTTAAATTTATGTGAGTGCACGATAGTGTAGAACAAAACAAATATTGTTCATTGATAAATATATATATCAAACTCCAGAATAGCTGACTGACTACTCACTATTTTAGAAATATATGTTATTGCTATGATTAATTATTTCTACACGATTCTGAGCCCTAATATTAGCCTATACATTACTAGGCTTTTAAAGAATAATTATTTTTAAATATTTGTTGTCCAAAATTTTTCGAAATTTTCAAGTGTTATCAAATACTTCTGTCAAAGCTATAAATACGACTTTAATAACGTAACGAAGACTTCACCAGCGAAATTATACCTGTTCGTAGCTCTGCATTTGGCTTCTACGGAAATTATAAATCCGTATATATTACTTATGAAAAGTGTAGGCAGTTTCAGTATTATTATTAGGCACTTAATTTTATGTAAAAGCAAAGAGCTCCCCTGATTTTTTCTTAAAGCAGAATATTGTTTTTCCTGTAATGACATTTTCTGAAGCAATTCGACTGCATTCTCAGGAAATTTTAGTCGTCTATAGTGCTGGATTGTATGCATAGGAGTTGTTTTCACTAGGTGATATATACTTTGTTTAGGTACAATTTATGTGAAAATTTGGATGATAAAATGAAGATTTCATCAATAATCTGTGGATAATCAATTGAAGGTGAAGTTTGCATTATATGAGTGCATTTTTTATGAATTCGTTTGGTATGTTAATTTATCAGAAGTAATCGACTTCGTGTTTATGTGAGATATGAAATCTGTTTTATCAATATGTATGACATGGAAATCTGTGTGTTGTATTGATTTAATTTTAGACATGTATGTTAGACCCTTGTGCTTTTGTGCATATACTTTTACTAAGTAATGAATGATGGTTCTTTTGGAAGTGTTTTTCCGAGTTACTGGAAAAAAATTTACATGCAAGTTGAGAGTGGAATTAAAAGATTGACTAATACCCTAAAGTGTCGAGTATCTTGACAAACTTGAGTTTTTAAGATAGGTTAAGTGTGTTACCTATTATAAGAATGGTTTGTTTAACTAAGTGCATTTCCTAAAGTTGATAAGTTTAGGCTTTTAAAATTTGCAGAATTATGTATATGGGTTGTCAATGTGACTTAATTTTGTGTTTGTAATAACCAGGTATAATTCAGAACAATCTTCAAAGTTGAAAATAAATCTTCTAAAATTTTACCCCTTAGCCCTTTCAGTACCAGCAGTACATATATGTCCCAGTAAAAATTCTCGTCTCCTGCTTGCTTTTAGTGTTTGCTTGCTTAACCCTTTCAGTACCAGCGGTACATATATATCCCAACCCATTTAGGGGGTGAGGGTGGGGTTGGAGGGTCACTAAAAATTTTTTGATAACTAATGTGAACCCATAGACCAAGAATATATGTGTGGCAATTCTGTAAATCTTCCCAATTAATTTGGTACTAAAAGGGTTAACACTCAATTACAACTTCTTAAGCCTGCTCATGTAGCGAGTTCTTGTGTACCGCAAATAGTACACATTACAATTACAGTTTTAAAAGTATAATAAAGGAATGCCAAAATCTCCAATTGTTTTTGAGCCAAAATATTTTCTTAATGATATTACAATTTTTAATCTTCTTGCAGCACAGAACTATTAAATACTTTAAAATGCATTTTCCTCTCATAAAGTGAAGAAATTGTTAGCTTACTCATTGATTATTGATTTTCCTTGCAAAATTTTCAATGTAAAAAGCACTGTTCTATCAAAACAGTTTTCAAATATTATTGTTTTTCTAAAATTGGAGAATGTAGTATGTATTTCAGCCTAGTTTCATATGTATAGAAAAAAATGTATGAAAGCCAAAATTTCTATAAAGGAAAAAATATAAGAAATTACTGTAAAAATGCATTTTAATTCATATAATTATACTCAAACTGAATTAAAATTGTATTTTTGTTCATATTCAATGGTGATGTATTATTCTAGCACCCATAATAATTTTGGTACTTTTCTTGTAATTTTTGGTACAGCTTTTCCTGTAAATTATACAATGTGAAGTAGTCCAATGCATTAAGAATAGAGGTGCTAGGAATTAAAATATTCAAGTAAAATTAATCATGCTAAGTTTGTCTGCCATTCCTCTTTGTTACTCGAGTGTTGTTCCAGGGTTTGTTGAAACAGTCAAGGCTTTCTATGGTATACATAATTTATCCAAGGTTGCAATACAAGCTGCAGACTGAATAACAATATAATTTTTTTGCCAGGATTCCATTATAAGCAGCAGGTCAAATAACAGTATAAATTGTTGCCAGGGTTGCAATACAAGCAGCAGGTCAAATAACAGTATAAATTGTTGCCAGGGTTGCAATACAAGCAGCAGGTCAAATAACAGTATAAATTGCTGCCAGGGTTGCAATACAAGCAGCAGGTCAAATAACAGTATAAATTGCTGCCAGGGTTGCAATACAAGCAGCAGGTCAAATAACAGTATAAATTGTTGCCAGGGTTGCAATACAAGCAGCAGGTCAAATAACAGTATAAATTGCTGCCAGGGTTGCAATACAAGCAGCAGGTCAAATAACAACACAGTGTCATTGCTATCACTAGGTAATGTATGGAAATAAGTAATTTATTTATAATGAATTATTTCTCAATGCTTCATGTTACCAAGTAACCTTCCAAGGCAAAACTGATGGGAATTAAATGAAGTCAACTTACATTTTTTTGGAATGTGTAGCACAGACACACGTTTTCCTGATTAATGTACAGTTCATAGACTTGGGATGTACAAAAATTTACTCCTATATTGGTACAAACTGAGAAGCTTTTCAACTGATGTGTGGAATCCCAATATGCTAAGAGATAATTAGCATCAAATACAAAGGAATGTAAACAATGTGATTGTAGAAGTCTTTAATACTTCCAATTTAGTCTGTTCTGCCAGCTTTGATTAGCTTTTGCCAGCAAAGAATGTTTCCAAGTGTAACAAACTTAATTGAAGTGCATCATAATATTTATGACTGATGACTACTAGATTATTTTTTATTATTTGGAACCTGACTCCTTATGAAAATAAATGAACCAGGAAAGTGAATAAATGGTGAGAATTATATATAAAAGAAAGCAGATGCATAACAAAGCTTAAAACTAAGTGTCAATGAAAGACAAAGTAAATGGAAATCTATATGTGAGATAATAGAAGATAGTTATAAAATCTTACATAGGATTCTTATAGGAACTTTATTTTTATGTATTAGTTTACAATGCATGCACTACTATGAATATAGCAATTATCTCATTATTTCATGTGTCTAGTAAATTGTTTTTACTGCCCAAGTTTCTAATTTTACTATTAATAATAATAATAATAATATGTAAAGCTTGCAATAAAAATGGAGTGTTGTATTCTGACAATTATTACTTATGTGCTAAGTTGATGACCTTCTCACTAAAACAATGCAGCATCTGTGTACTGAAGTGTCAAATGAAGCCAAACATCTGAAAAAGTTGACCAAGTTAAGAAATACTGAATTGAATACTTCAAGTTGAGTAAGTTCAGGGAAACAAAGTTGCAAGAATGCAGCACCTCCACCATGAGTACCTACCTGTTGCTCAAGACTCCCCTACCCAGCCAAGCCCTACCCAGCCAAGCCCTACCCTCTCATCTGATGCACTCCTGCACTCTCACTACGAGGACTTCCCTACGCAAGTGCCTCTGGCTGCTGCCTCTCCTTCCCTCTCCACAGCCAGCAACACCTCCAGTAATCACAGTGCAGTTGGACAGGAAGGTGGTGACTCACCTGCTGTCTCACATGGCAGTGTGATGGTGGTCACTGCAGAGAGAGGAGGTCCTGCAGAGGTGTGCTCCAGGCTGCTCACCTGCAGAGCTGATGGTCAAGCTGCTGCTGTGCTTGAACAACATGGGACTGGGGTTTGTGGACTAATTAGTTCCAAACTTGCAATGTTTTCAATTATTATTTTGCTTATGTAGTTAGTGACCATTTTATGTAAAAAGTTTGTAATTTAAACTACCCTTGTTTCTTCTGCATTGGTTTTTGATAGTTTTGATCTAAAGTTTGTTTCATTTAATGTTTATTTCTTTCACATACCATTATTTTAATTTTATTGGATCTACCTTGAACCTTATATGAAACATACTATGTTTTGACGACAAAATATCACTTGTATATTGAATTCAAAATATTTGAATTTAAACAAAATATTTTAAGATATAGGACCAAAATGAATTATTTCTAATTTAGATCCGGAAGCTCAGTTGTCATAGTTTAATTTCACTGTTAGGCTTTTTCACTGGTAGACTTTATTGTCTATCTATTTTAGTGTATCATTGTTACAATATATTTTATTAGGTTCATGTGTACTGAATTAGTATTTATTTTTTGTACTTGTAATATCCTTAGTTCTATTTGTAAAAGCCTGAAAGTATTCTGGTAATGGATTTTATGAAAGGTTATTTTATTCCTTTTTCATACTATGTATGCATATTTTTTATTTATTGTGTTGGTAATTTATAGTATAGAAGACACTTGCTATACGATATTTTTTCTTATTTAAGAGAAGCCTCGTAATTCTGTTGTTCTTGGCTGTGGGTAACATGACTGGAAGTGAGAGACCTACTCCCTCTTGTTACCTGGCTCTCTCTTAGATGCCTGCATTGTTGAGCTTGTTTGTAGAGACAGATCTTTCCAATGCTCTACTGGTAAAAGTTCTTCAAAAATCTTACCAGTGCACAAGCATATTTTTCTAGTATTCTATCATGAGTGTGGAAAAATGAGGTAAATAGACCATTGAATCTTAGAATTTAATTTGTAAATCATTGCAGCACAATCCTTCAAAACAAATGGAGTTGATCTTCCTGTGTATAAGTATTAGAGTTGACTTTATTTGTCATGAAGCTCCATTGCACTCTAAGAGTTGTTACTTTATTAAAATTTGATGTAGACGCTTTTTTGATTCATTGTTGAATGTTCTCTGCATGAAGGTACTTTGTTTTTCATTGGTGGATGTCTTGAGTTCATCTATTATTAGTATTTATGCAGTTTTTTACTGTCATCACACTGCTAGAGCCTGACTGATGGGCAGGTTATTTTTGTTGTTAGTTGTAATTTTGCAGCTTCTCACTGGAAGTTACCTTGATTATCAGTCAGTAATATGTGACAGAGAAATTTTGTCTCTTCAATGTACATTCAATATTGGTGGCCACCTGTTCTGAATTTAGCATCTGTTATTTTTACTTCTATTGTACCCCTGTTTATGGCTAGAATAAAATAAGTAACAATTATTAGCTCAGGAGAATTTTTTCATTGTTTTTTACCTTTTTGAAGAAATGTATACAATTATTCTTTTTTATTGTGCAAACTTACACATTTATGATCATTTTGTTTTGAATCATGATCAGCTGTAGCATATTTCCTTCCTTTTTGAAAAAATTGTGTAATTTATACTATGCAAGAGTATATCTGAGATAAATGACCAAAACTGCTACGCTGGAACAATAGGGGTTGGTTTCAGTACGATAATTTATGCTTGACTTAAAACTAGTGATCATCTGGCTGATAAATTAATAGGACTTGAATTTGACAATTTCAAGTTGGATTGATCATTTTCACTTCAAGTTCCTCCTTCCTCAAATTGAAGTTTCTCTATCAACTTCAGAAAATCTGAACTTAATTATAATTTAACTATACTTTTTCTCCTCTGTGGTACAAATTAATTTGTTTATATCATACATCCACATCATTCCTGCATATTTCTCATATCCAATGAGTTTTGTCTTGTTTATTTATGCCTGCAAATTCCATTTTAAGTTAAGATCATTTTTTTATACATTTATTTGGTCATCTTGATTCAATGGTATGCTGTTATTTTTATTTTCTGTTAATAAATATTTATTCTGAAGTGTATAATTATTTTTCCTTTTGAATTTTGTTGCACTCCATGCTTGTGTTCTTCATTTCTGTTTTTGTTGCCTTATGGAAACATTTTATGATTTCTTATATAACAGCTGAAGGGTTTCATTTTGTCCAACCAGTCTTAGGGTTGCCTTTTTTTGTTAAAAAAGCAAGCCAGTGATAGGCAATTCAGGCTGTGTACTTTCCAACCACTGCTTTTTATAGAATGAATTTTTGCTCTCTTGGTTCCCATGAAACTACAGTAATGTTCAGCTTGACATTGTTAAATGTTGAATATTTGTAGGTATAGCACTTGCTAGGTCACATATTTGCTTTAGTTGTTGTAACTTAATCTCAGTGTGTCAGAGTAGTTGTATATCATCTATCTTTGTTTATTAATAGAAGCTCTCATGCATTTTCAAATGCATGTACAATTTCTGTGTTTTTTCATGATGTGTTAGCAAATTTGTTATGTGTTAGTATTGAAGTAGTCAAGCATTAGATTTTCTGTATGCATCATGCAGCAAAGTTCTTCTTTAATTATTACTGATTGTCTTCCTCTACATCTATGTGCAGGTTGCATGTTGTGAGTGTTGTAATCAAGAGCTTCACTGCAGTTGTGACAACGACACTGCTGAAGACAACAGTCATTTTAGTAGTAAGAACAGATGTTGTAGCTGCCGGACATCACCAAACAAGTGTTGCTCTTGCTGCTCTAGTAACACGAGCCACGGAGACTCGTGCAGTTGCAGCAGCTGCTGCAACAGCAGTGACAGTAGTACCAGTGGTAACAACTGCTGTAATTGTTGCAACAGCAGCAGTGGCAGAGGCCGATGCTGCTGCAACAACAAGAAGGGTGGGAGCTGTTTTTGCACGTCGGTGCGGCGGCGTGACACCCTCTCCAGCATGGGCTCAGACTTGGTGCAGAAAAAATGGCAGGTTAGTTCCTTGTGCATGTTGTCCAAATGGATCAACAGTTCATCAAGCAAGTGTCATGAAGTACACGTCTGCATTTGTTTTTGTTACCTAATTTGGCTTACTATCAGAAGAACACTGGATGCTGCTGAATTATGTTTGACATCCTCAAGTGTGCTGAGCTGATAACAAAGTTGTAACCATTACTATGCAGGATTTTGGACTAATCTTCATAGTCACATAGGCCACAAAAACTATCCATGTCGAAACTTGCGTTGAGCATTGGGGAAGTTAGATCTGTTGTGACAGCGGCGTGATTGTTGGCGAGCTAACATAACCAGTGCATTTCAAAACAGTTACATGCAGTGCTGAGGTAGCACAACCTTGTCCTGCTATTCTTGGACCACGATGTGAAGTTGAGAGTGGACCACATGTGTACCGTGTTGACTGTGTTTCCATGTTTTCGTGTGCAGGTGTACCCTGGCAAGAACAAATTCTGCTGCGATGGTCGCATAGTAATGGCTCGCCAGCCTGGCATATTCTATGTTACTCTAGGCCTCATCATCGTCACGAACACCCTCTTCTTCGTGTTCGAGTGAGTGCTGGACTGCATCACGCATACTGCACGTCTCAGTCTATTTAATCCTATGCAAACAGTACTATAAGGCTTAATTGATGTTGGCCAAGTTGTAGAGCAATATTGCAGCCAGTATATGGTGGAGCTTATGGTCAGAGTCATGTTTTAATGTGCAGCGTAGTTTTCATGAGTGTCAATTACATTGTAAAATTAAACTTCGTAATCTTCAAAACATAACATAAATATTAAATATTGTCATTGTTTCTGTGAGTAGAAACATGCATAGGTTTCATTTTTACTGAGTGTATCTCATTTTAAAATTTCTGTTTGGGCCGTACAGTTGCCCCTATCTAACAGTACAACTGTCGCCCGTGATCCCGGTGGTGGGAGCACTGCTGTTCCTATTCGTGCTGTCCACGCTGCTGCACACCAGTTTCACGGACCCTGGCATCATACCGCGGGCCACACTTGATGAAGCCCTCTACACTGAGCGACAAATTGGTAAGAAAGTCATCTACACTGAGCGACAAATTGGTAAGAAAGTCATCTACACTGAGCGACAAATTGGTAAGAAAGTCATCTATACTGAGCGACACATTGGTAAGGAAGTCATCTACACTGAGCGACAAATTGGTAAGAAAGTCATCTACACTGAGCGACAAATTGGTAAGAAAGTCATCTACACTGAGCGACAAATTGGTAAGAAAGTCATCTACACTGAGCGACAAATTGGTGAGATGGAGCACTCAACCGTTGCTGCACTTCATAAGGTTCTGGCATCTGTTGCACTTTTTGTTTGGTCAGATTCTAGGGATGATTTACCTTATGCCGGGTGTCTCAGAAAAATGTATCTCTCGCTTTCAAAATTCAATAACTCGCATAATACGAACCGATTTAAGATCTGTTCATCTCGTAAAATGCGGAAAATAAGTTTTTAATAGCATCAGATTATTATGACATCTTAATTCCTCATTCATACTTGAATCCTCGTGTTACCTGATTTAAATTAGCCTGATATATTTTGAAAAATATTTTGAGTTTCGAACAGACATCATCGTGTTTGAACGAATTAACAATGAATTAAGAGAGAATATTCAACACGAGTTGCAGCTTGTGATGAACAACCGGCCAATGATATGAAATTTATTAAAGCGACGATAAGAAATGTCTATTAAAGCTAGCTTGACAAATGTTTATTCTGCGAGTACGTTCTCCCCACATTTGGTCGAACTTCCTACTACTGTGTTGTATTGGACAAATAGATGGTGACACAGGTTTGCTGAGGCGTATTGTGGTGTTGCAGAGGTGGTGAATGAGGGAGCAGGACTGAGTTACCGCCCGCCACCACGCACCAAGGAGATCACCATCAACGGGGTAGTCGTGAAGCTCAAGTACTGCTTTACCTGCAAGATATTCCGTCCTCCTCGAGCCTCTCACTGCTCCATCTGTGACAACTGTGTTGGTGTGTACTGTGTTGTGTCGGTGTGTACTGTGTTGTGTTGCTGTGTGTTGTGTTGTCTCTGTGTACTGTGTTGTGTTGTGTGTACTATGTTGTGTTGTGTGTACTGTGTTGTGTTGTGTGTACTATGTTGTGTTGTGTGTACTGTGTTGTGTTGTGTGTACTATGTTGTGTTGTGTGTACTGTGTTGTGTTGCTGTGTACTGTGTTGTGTTGCTTTGTACTGTGTTGTGTTGCTGTGTACTGTGTTGTGTTGCTTTGTACTGTGTTGTGTTGCTGTGTACTGTGTTGTGTTGCTGTGTGTTGTGTTGTCTCTGTGTACTGTGTTGTGTTGCTGTGTGTTGTGTTGTCACTGTGTTGTGTTGGTACTAAGCTCTGCACTGCTGTATTGATGCGTACTACAGTGCAGAGGTGGTGGGTATGTACGTACAATAAAGACGCTTGCATCGCTAATGTGTCCTACGAAGCGTGTGATACTTTCATGACTCGGAGTCCAAAGCACAATGTGGTTTTGACACGCGGTTTGATGTGTACTATATCAGTACGGCATGTGCTCTACTTGGCTTGAACAAGTATGAAACTGACGTGCGAGCCGGTGCAATTTAAAAGAAAGGTGCATTTAACTTCGGAACACATAAAGGTTTGAATATGTCAATGTGTGTGTAGATTGTACTTAGTAATTGCGGAGTGTATCTCCTCCAGTTCAGATGTCACAGTGAATTTTGATGTAATCTTTGATATGATACACTAGGTTTTTGTACGGACCCTGACGCAGTTCCGTCATTTTCTAGTGCTGATCGACCGCGTGGAAACGTAAGTACCTGCATCGAGTGTTCGTTGTAAGAGCATCGTAACGTTCGTAAAAAACATACTGCGCTTTAAAATGGCCTTCAACTTATGTAATAGCACGTTTCAAACTTAGCACATCAGTTTTTTGCAAAATGTTTTTGATGCAATAAAAAATATTAATACCCGCATGAAGCCTGGTGAAATATTGGGCTTTTGCCGATTTCTTTATTAGACACGGCAGGCTTTGCCTCCTTCTCAGCAAAAGCTGTTATCAGGAGTGATTTAGCTGAGGTCGTGGCTGAAGACAGCCGATCGATGCGGAATTGTCCGTATTATAGAGCTCGTACCTCTATATACTGCCGTTCTGCAGTGCAACGGTCACAAAACCATTCTTGTTCCTGTAGTAATTCAGGACTATTGAGTAACCACGTTTTTTCGCTATTTCCTTTGTGAGTACCTACAAAACCGAGGCCAAATAACAAAATCTTAGTTCTCCAGCGTCTTCTGCTTTAATCGAATACAACTTGCTCCAAATGTCACACTACCACTGGCAATAATGGTAACGCAGTGATACAGCGCACAGCTTTTTCTCAATTCAGTCTCGAAGTTGCGTAATCCATGAAGTGCGTTGAGCTGGCCAGTGAAAGATTTAAGCGAAATTACGCCGTCTCGAGCATTATGGAACACGCGAATGTGTGGTGTGCCTACCGAGGGACTATGTCGCTTTGTTAATGTTTTGCAATCACAACCGTCAGCAACGCGACGATTTCAAGCATGTTAATGTGACACTTCTGTTCATGATTGTTTCTGAATTAAGACGACATTCTCATAACTTGAGGTGCACGTAAATATCACTTGTCCGTTGCGAATCTATTTTTATTTGACAACTTTGGTGGGGGAAGTTTTGTATTAGCTAAAACTATTAATATTACGTTTTTCCCCACACAATGAAATGTGTGTAATACTCTCGAAACATAATGCCATCGTACTGTTCAATAATTTAGAGATGAAGACTGTGAATTTAGTTCATTGGATGTTAACACTGTTACACGATACTTTCTGAACTTGTGTTTAATTCATTCTTCATGATGAAATTATTCAGCTTATTGCTGAAGTTTAAATATCTTGAATGTTTTACGTTAAGTTTTTTTGGTGAAGTCAGGCGTTAAGACGGAGCAGGCTTGGTGATGTGCAGTTCCGTGAAGTGACAATTATTTATCGTGAGCGTGTTCGTATTCTATATTTTATGCATAAATAAAATCTGCGCTATGATTGTGGTGGAAAAACAGGATTTCTGACAAGATCCATTTAGAATTTAGTGCGATTGAAGACGATGCATCGAAAATTCAAGCATAAATCATCACTTTTATTGAACCAATGTCCTGAAAGACAATTTCTTAAGTTGTGGAATAAAGTTTGGTGCAATAGATAGATTCAATTACTTTGCTCTTTTGAAGGTTGTAGAAATTCAACTTAAAGTGCTGATGTTTTCATGAGTTCTACGAGTGGGATGGCTGTATTTGTGATCCGTGTACAGTTTTGAATTGTAAGTTTACAGGGTGGCCAAAAGGTCACTGAGATGTTTCAAAATTTAATAACCTCCCTGATTTAACAGAAAAATACATTAGGTTTTGATCCTGTAAAAAGAATGTATTGGAATTACTATGCGCATGCAAATTTTGGTTTGTTCACTGTCGGTTAGTGTTCTAACACCTTCAGCATATTTTTGGCTTAGCTTTATAAATGATCATTGACAAGTGTCACCATTGCGAAAGTTTGGATTGTCTTTGCTTTGATGACAACGACGAAAACTAGAAAATACTGGATATGGAATTAAATAGTTTTTTGCCATAATTCTTAATAGATCGACGGTGGCTTCGAGTTATCTGAGAAAATGTGTGGTATCAGTTGGCGTTTTCGACGCTATTGAACTGATTTTATTTTACGACTTGCAGAACGATTTGACCACCACTGCCCGTGGGTGGGCAACTGCGTGGGTAAGAGGAACTACCGCTATTTTTATCTCTTCCTCGTTTCTTTGGCGTTCCTGTGCGTCTTCATCTTCTCGTGCGTCATAGCTCACCTCGTCATATGTGAGTAGATTGTGTGGTGCGTCATAGCTCATCTCGTCATATGTGAGTAGATTGTGTGGTGCGTCATAGCTCATCTCGTCATATGTAAGTAGATTGTGTGGTGCGTCATAGCTCACATCTTCTAATGCGAGGGAATGTATATGATACTTTAAATCCCACTTCTTATGCGAGTGAATGTGTATAACAGATTAAAGCCCACCTTTTCTAATGCAAGTGGATACGAATGAAGCGTGATAGCTCACATCAGTATATGTTGGCATGATAGATGTGTTTGAGCGTTGTATGTTGTTTCTTGTTTTGCGTACTCATGTTTTAAACATGAGTAACAACCTCAGTAGGTCAGATTAGACTCTAGTGCAGTGATTCCCAAACTGAGGGTAATTTTCTCCTGAGGGTGAGAGAAGCTACCAGGGTGAAATAAAAACACTGCCTACTAGCAGTAAAAGTGGAATTTTAAAGATAATTATTCTGCATGCTAGTTTTATCAATATATTTGTACATTTTAAGAATAAATTAGTAAATAATTACAGTGTATTTTGACTTCTCTTTCCAAAAAGAAAGAGTAGACAAAAGGCTCGTCGTGTGATAAGCCATTTTTTGCGGGGATCTCTTCCATCGTTGCCTCCTTGGTGCAAGGAGTGTGATGTGCCAGATGAAGGAATGAGGCTTAACATTTTTGTGATACAGTTTTGCTTCATTCTGTATATAAAACGGATGCATCACTCGGACGCCTGAGTGTTCGTTTAGGTATCGTGTGCAAAGCCTTGCTATCTCTGAAACTGTAGCCCAGTTTATTTTATTTCCTCCATCCCAATCCCAGGTCATCTTTTTAACACTGTCCTTACATGTCTGTACATCATAAACCATATCATGCCAAATCAGTTCAAGTATGTGTTTTAGAAAAGACGTTTCTATCTCATTCAACCTCCCGACCCTACACGTCTTGCAATTTACTATTTCAAAGGTAGAAGCTACATACTCATTAAAATTTCTCCCATCATTCATGTATAAATCTCTGCACTTCAGTACCTACACTCGAACTGTGAATGCGCATTGTGCTGCTTAACAGTACTGCTAGTTTAGACAGGTGTATATAAATATTCATGCGTTCACTGATGTGCAGACATGCAGGAGAGCAAGGAGGGGACGGAGGGTACGTTCATTAATGCCGTGCAGCACAACCCCGCGTCTGTGGTGGAGGGCGTCATTTGCTTCATTGCGGTGTGGTCCATCCTGGGGTTGGCGGGCTTCCACACCTACCTCACCACCTCAAACCAAACCACCAACGAAGATGTGAGTGCTGTCTTGTTGTCTGCAGTCCCCTGCCTACACACCTAGATCCTAGCCTCCAGTCAGGCAATACAGTTACGAATTATTCAGTCTTCGCGTTAACTTCAAAGAATTCAATGAATTTTCTCTTACATAGAATACCGTGATTTGCGCTCAGCCTGGGACACACGTCTGTCGCATAAGCTTCCACCACAGGTAAAGGAGACGAGATTTGCTAAACTTTGAAACAGTTCCCAACTACAATGCAAAAACTGCAGACTTCATGAACTTGGTCTTCATTTTCATGTGTCCTGCCATAAAGCTTAAACTTCCGTTTCATAAAACTAGGTAATGGAATGTAGTATTCATTATGATTCTTTTTTTCTGGATATATAGTGAATCACTAGCAATAGAGAACTGTTTTCTTTGAAATATACTTATATTAGCAATCAATAAATGATTCCTATATGACCTGAATAGACAAGTAGTTGAAAGGACAGATCAATAAGTTACTGAAATGACTATTTTTAAATTATATATGATATGGGACAATTAATTCATTGGTTAACTGGGACAATCAACTCATGATCCGTAAATCTCTGAACCGATAAATACTCGTATGTATCTGAATTGATCTTCTAATTTACCAATATACCTGTAAATAGATCAATAGCTCCCTAAATGATCAATGTATCAAAATTTATGAACATATCACAGAATTGATGAGTAGACAGATGAGATACTCAACTAATGCAAGATGATATTGTTTGCTTCTTGTGCCCCCAGATTAAGGGGTCATTCAACCCCCGCCGCCGTAACCCCCAACACGCCAACCCCTACGGCCGTGGTAACTTCTGCCTTAATTGTCTTGCTGTGCTGTGTGGTCCCGTCACTCCCAGTCTTATAGGTACGGCCGTGTTGTGCTGCCGTCGTGTTGTGCTGCCGTCATGTTGTACTGCAGTCATGTTGTGCTGCAGTCGTGTTGTGCTGCAGTCGTGTTGTGCTGCAGTCTTATAGGTACGGCCGTGTTGTGCTGCAGTCTTATAGGTACGGCCGTGTTGTGCTGCCGTCGTGTTGTGCTGCCGTCGTGTTGTGCTGCCGTCGTGTTGTGCTGCAGTCGTGTTGTGCTGCCGTCATGTTGTACTCCCCAACTCTTCTGAGGCTCATTTTAGCTGCTCCTACCACCATGTTAATATTTCTAATTACAAACTCAGTTTGGCTTTTGCTAATTTTGCGTCCGTCGAGCATGAAGATCTTAAATTACTGTCCTTTTGCTTTGCTATGTTGCTGAAACATGTGCCCCACTGTCATGCTTCTACTGAAGAAATGCGTGCTTGTTAAGTGGGAAAAAATTTTACCTCGGGACAAATCTTGATTTGATGTTCGTGATGCTCGTTCTGCAGTCAATTGTTGTAGTGTGCTGTTGCTAGGCCGAGGGCATTCTCGTATCCATAGTCGATGTTGTCTCGCAAGCTACTTAGTACACCAATGTCATTTGATGAGGTGCATGTTTTCGTTATATTTATTTGGCTTGTGTTTTTTTCGCTTCAGGTATCACATTGTTCTATCTTTTGTAAAGTAATTGTGCTAATTGAATTAAATATGTGCCCACAAAACACTTGATCATTAAAGTTCAACGTGATGTATTTCTAGATAAAAATATAAACTGCACAATTCTAGCAAGAAATACGTTTGCAGACCGACGCGGCATTGTGACTGCTGAATACCTGAGGAACATTCAGCAGCAGCCTTCCCCGCAACAGCAACAGCAACAGCAGCTCAACTCTGCAGCTGGCATGCAGATCATTGAACAGCCTCAGCACCTGCAGCCTCAGCACCTGCAGCAACAGTCTGCAGCAGCGGTAGCCGCCGCTGCCTACGGTTCCTTAAAACTTCAGCCTCTGGTGAATGACAGGCACTGTAGAATAGCTGTTTACCGACGTAGTACTTGTCAGTATCAACTAATTGATGGTCCATAAATCAATTCTTTACACATAGGCCATATTCATGACGCAACTTGTTTATCAACTTCACCCTACTAGCCTCTTTGCGTGCTGTAACGGATTTAAAATACAAATTTAGTTTATATATGTATTTTGGACGCACCGGCGGCAGCAGCAAGTATTGCCATTAGTTGTTTTTATGAGAACTGTCGTCTGTTACGGGATCTGGGCTACAAGACTGCTCTGACTTCTCTTCACTTTCATAGTTAACCCTTTCGGTACTGACGGCATCTCTGGTAGCCGCAGTCATTTTTCGCCTATTAAGATGCAGAGCAACACGTGTGTCTGTGCAAACGCTGGTAGGGCAGTGCAAGCTACAGTTTGATCAAGACAATGCAGTGACCGTAAAACACCACAATGCATCTTTTTTAAAATTTGATGTTAAATATGTTGGAAAGGTTCTGATGTTCGCATCATGGTACCGAAAGGGTTAAGGCCTGCATGCCGTGAAGTATGTCTCTTGTATGAGCGCCTTCGATGCATTATCTAGTTACAGCATTCATATAGTGTTTGTGTGATTGACCATTTTCATGCAGCTGTTACAAATGCCTTGAGGGGATGATGTTCATGAACTCGTATTCTGTATAACATGATACAGTTTTTGTTTCCATTCTTTTTCATTCATGGTTAAAGTGGAATCTGCTCTAGTAACGCAAGAGTATAAAAGCTTCGAATATTTAAATACTTTATCTAGATTTTACTTTTTTCAACACCAACTTCTCTTTCGTGCACCTGACAGTACCAAATACTACCGTGTGGATTCTCATTTTGCTGACATCGTTCATCTTTGTACAGGCCAATAAAGGGACTTCATCCAGCGGGGCCCCACCGTCCAGCAACGGTGTAGGAGGTGTATACACCCCCAGCAACTCAGCCAGCACCCACCAGTACCATCAGCAGCAGCAGTACAGGTCAGCTAGCACTCCGTCATCACTCAGCAAGTACCCCACCAATCACAAAGCGGGGTCTGCATCCAACGGAACCACGCCCACTAGAAAGAAATCTGCTCCTTGCCAGACACGACCAAGTGAGTGAGACCTACTCATTTATTCTGCTTTAAATAGCTATCAGTTTTCAGGAGAGCGACTACAATGGACTTGTTATGCCTCATTTCAAACGTGTAAAAGGAGGCCGTAATTTCAAACTTACATTTTTTTCTCTAAATTTTAACTCAATTCTGAACTTGATTTCTGATGTCAACTTCTTATTTATTCTTGATTCAACTTTGTCATGGATTTTCTGATCAGGCCATCTGTTGTAGACTTCGCATGTATCTTAAGCGTCTTACCTTTCCTAAGAACAATAATTATCTGGTCTGTTGGTATAAACTTCGCCACGGATATACAGAATAGATGTATGTATCAAGGTGTAGATAAAGTTTCCACTTCTCTGTTCCGAGTCTAAAGATTCTAGACTCGATCCATTTCAGAAGTTGTTTAGTTCTGGGAGTGAGTGGTCTGGGACTGCATGCAGCACATGTAATTAGTGCAGATGCTCGCATTCTATTCTATGTCTTCACTTTCAAGTTTCCTGAGGTGGACATGAGCATCTTGCCGGGCGAGCGCGGGTTTCTTGAACTGTCGAAGTGATCCTTCAAAGTCTTTAAAGAAGGTTCGATAATTTGTTATTAAAATTGTTGCTGCTACCAAGATTTCTTGCTTGTTGAGTACCTGTGCTATTTTCTTGGTTTTGACTTGGTTTCTTGTACCATGGTTGAGAAAATACGCTTTTGCCTGATGCAAATAGCACACAACGAAGTTGATAGCTTCTTGTGCATTCAAAGGCTCTCTTTCGTCATCTATTGGCTACTTACTACTGATGAATTACAATATGATTACTTATCTAGAGCGACTTCATTTCTTAGTGGCTAGAATTATATCTCTTACGTCACCTCCATTCGACCATCACTCGACTAATGTCCGACCAATACTCAAACTCAAAAGTCTGCCACCAAACAAATACTCGACCACCATTCAGCTAATAATTGACAGCCACCTTACCAACACTAGACCACCACTGATTGACTACCTTACAACCGTACACCTGGACAACTGACTGGACAGCAGTAGCTGAGGCCAATCAAACCTCTTCCCCTTATTACTGGCCGCGTTGCGCCTCTAGTCCACTAACTCTGAGATAATGATAACTTGCAGTGCTTTCTGCGGGGGGCGGCTACAAGGAGGGATGGGGAGAAGATGCCCCCCTCACTTCCT
Source organism: Trinorchestia longiramus (assembly GCA_006783055.1). Classification (NCBI taxonomy): domain Eukaryota; kingdom Metazoa; phylum Arthropoda; class Malacostraca; order Amphipoda; family Talitridae; genus Trinorchestia; species Trinorchestia longiramus. The sequence goes on along the minus strand of VCRD01000639.1, from coordinate 71,798 downwards.
CTTCCTCTGCTCAGACTAACTCAGGTTAGCTGCCCGTGTGTCACAGATTTACTGACTTACTCTGCCCTCCGTCACTTCTTTGAGAACAGAACCGTTACTTTCTTCAATTTTTTGCCATTAGTTTCCATAAGATGAAAAAAACGACTTCCTTCTGGTTCCTTTTTCTCTTTTGCAACATGTTCAGTTTTGTCGTAGCTTGCGAGTATTGTTTTCGCTGATAGTTTTCTGTGATGTCTTTTTAGTTATTTTTTCATTTAAAACTCTGCGGTTTCTGCATTTTATTTTCAATATCTTGTTTGTTTCTTCCTTCTAATCTCAGAGCTGCAGCCGTGCCATATTTCCAGTTTGATTTATCGTACTTGAATTGTTCTTGAATTATAGTACTTGATTGCTTTGCTCTCTATGCTGTTTCAAATTCCTTTGATTTCTTTTGAAATGTCTACGACGCCAGCATGTGGCAGTGTGTGAAGACGTGTATATTTCAACGTAATTAAAATTTGAACTCTAGTTGCTCCAAGTATGCACGATTTGACTGAGCTATTGTACATCAACTTGTAGCATCATAATCTCATTATGCTAATGAGTGTAAGAAGAGCGGTCAAAATTCTCTTCCGTTATTTTAATTGCCTCGCTTCATTTCTTGACTGATAAAGGAAGCCTAATCCTGATGTTTTTTGCAGAGTTCCTTCAATTTATTCATAAAAAGGTTATGATTCCTGACTAGTCATGGTCTTGATATGCTGTCACCAATTTTATGATTCAGTTGAATTCATGATGATTTTTAAATTTTCTTCCATATGTTGCTAGTGCTGCTGGTTGATTCTTTAATAATTATTTGAACTTGAGGAAGTTAATTTCCTTAGTTTTTATCATTATTATAGCAATTGCATATATTTTTCGTTTTTCATAAAGTTTCAGCATGATTTACTATCGTGTTACATTCATCAGACATCGTACTGTTCATTAATGTTTCAGTGTATCATTATTCATCATAAAAATTATGTAGGATAAGTATTTCTATTTTTCCTACTTTCTTGCGAGTGGAGAAAGATGCAAGTAGACCAACTAGAGGGAGATTTGTGTTAGTGTCAGCTTGATTATCTTGCTTTCTTTTAACAAAATATTCCTGAGATTTAAGAAGTTAAACCTACGAGAGTAGATCTTGCAATGGGAAAATCTGGAAAGTAACCAAACTGGAATGTCGCTTCTGTAGTAATGTATTTCGTGTACTTACAACAGCTCCTATTCTAAGAAGAAGCATGCCCGAAGTTATTGCTTGCATTGTAGTCTTGGAGAAAATTTGCAAGATTAAAAAGTTGAAATGATTCTGATCAAGATCATTTCTGTTAAGGGTAACGGCAATATCTATCAGGAAAGTAACAGAAGTAAGATATTTCCTTGGGAGGCAAAAGTAACATTTTTTCAGTAAGTCAAGAGCAATATTTCTCAATATTTTTCTGAAGTGCAAGAGTAACATTTCTGCTAGGTGCAGTAGCAATTTTTCTCAGGAAGGCCAAAGCCTGAGTGTAAACTGTGTTGAAAGTGTCCTTTCGTTCATCTCAAAGTATCGCGGAACACGTGTGTAGTGTAGACAGAGCTTTTATTCCGTGGCTAGGTGGTACCGTGCAAGCAGCTTTACTTGTACCTTCACTCGATAGCACGAGGCTCGCACCAAAACCTGGAAATTTGCGAGTAGTTTTATTCGTGTCAAAGCGAAGAACTGAGAGTTGTTTAACTGCGCGTAGTTCTTCCTACCAAGAGGGTAACCTCCTGGTGCATTCATGCACTGCAGAATATTCCCGGTTGTGACCATATGTATCTTACCTCTCCGCAGCTCGACGTACCTCTTGATCGGAGCTCTAGGCATGACCACAATGGTTCAACTCCTCGTTCTTCACACACTTTCCCGTAATTTTTTGTCAGTATCTTAGTGTGTTGCGTTTGTCACTTCGTATTTTTTATTTGAAAGAAGTTGTTTTATTTGGTCAGGTATTTCATATTTGTATCGGTAACGCGTCTGCTTTGGTTTATTTCTGAGCTTATTTTATCGTTTTTTTTAGTTTTTTTACTTCTATTATACCGAATATATATGATTTTTTTGTGAAAGGGCTTTATTTATGTTGCCACTTCCATATTTATTTCTGCCAAATGGTTTCCGCATTTTTACTTTTCTTCTTTCAGACCAACTCACAATCATCCTCGGTTGTTTGAGTATCACCTTTACTTCATAAATTTGCTTCTTTGTTTGAACAAATAAGCACGACGTGTGATCTGTTTATTTTGTGTAGTCAAATAATAATAATTTCTTCCCTTGTATCTGGATGATGATAATAAGTATTTGTTATTTCTGGCCCCAAGAAATGAGGTAAATTAGATTGTCCTTCTGCATATCTTGGGTACCTAGATTAGACCGCCGTCTCGTATTCAAAAGCAAGTAGAATTACTAAGGTCTCTGAAGAATTTGCACTCGTCGGGCTTCAAGATGGGCCTTGACGTTCTGTTCGATGACTATCGTGTAGTAACTATTTGGGGATTATCGTTGTCGTAAGTTACTTTTACTTACTCTTCGCAGAGTTGCAGCGTTTTTAAAATTTTAGTTCATGCATGAGTTCAAGATTATTGTACTTCATTACCTTTTCTGGTCTTCAATGAGTCTCCGATATAGTACCTCTAGCATGAGTGACTTCGATTCTGTTCACTTTGTCGTCCAATTTAATTAGTCCTGAGAAAGATCATTACATGGATTTGATTTGCGGGCTATAAAGAGCTCAAACTTTATGGCAGTAACAAGCCACTTCAATATATGTTTGGTCTCAAGTGTTGACATTTCACAAATATTTCATATATATTGAGTCTAATCTACAGACTAAGGGTGTAGATATTCTAAGCAGAGAATAACCTTAATTAAACGCTCTCCCAAATATCAGTTCATCCTACCACGTTAGGAGAGACTGGTCGGTTCTTCTTATGGTTTGGTGTAGTGTCATTTCTATCACTATTCCCTTACGTTCAATTTATAAAGAAAAAAATAATGAAATGTAAGAAATTACCAGAACTAGGTGTCAGAGCTCGAGTAGCGAGTATGTAATTGTAAAAACCTTGAAGCTGTCCATATTTTTCAATGCAATTTTCCGTTATTCACAATCCTTTGCTTTTATACATGTATAATATATATATATAATATATATATATATAAATAAATATATATAATTATTGGATGCAGTTCGATTAATATAAATAAGTCACCATTGTTCAATATGTTTGTTTTGTGTAAGCACGTAAAAATTGTATAATGTCTTCAACAATTGATACGCTGCATTTTTGTATAATGTCTTTGCTTCTTTTGTTCTGACATGTTCTTTATCAAGCAAACATAAGAATTTCTGAGTCTTACTGATACTTTCCTTTATTATTCTCTCTTGTTTTATGTCTCCTTGCCTGTTGTCCTATATTTGATTTTTGGTTTGTGCTTTATTTAAATGCATTGGTGTGTCAGGTGGGAGCCACTCATGTACATGTGGATGTGTCAAAATTGGAGTTTTTTTCGTGTGTTATGTTTTAAATTTAATTTTGACATTTCCTTTTTTCAGTAATCCAATTTTGTTACTTCACCAACACTGTATTTCCGTGTGTTTGAATTGTATTCAACCGAAGTTGTTTTGTAAGTCTCATTGTGTGGCTTTACCTTGTCAAAAACTAAATATGACACAAAACTTTGATTGAGGAGCCTCATCTGTGTTGGGGAACTCTGCTTTATAAGTAAGGCATCATTTAGTGACGATGTATCGTGCGTACCAGTACCAGCAACACCTGGGTACCCTGACGACGTGCCCAGCATCAGTGGGACCCTCGCTGGCTGTGGCAGACAAGCGTCACCGTATCGCCGACTCTTCGCCTTCAATATCTCCACTGTCACCAAAATGAAACCACCCATATGAACACGTTCCTCAACCTGCTAGATTATTTAAACAGTATAACATAACTATCCTTAAATAAATGAGTTGAATGAAATGTTACAGCACTCGGAGTAAATTACAGAACTTGCAGAAGATATAAGCACGTTTGAAGATACCAATAACGAAAGTGAAATACATTATAAGTTTGTGTCTTCGTTACTGCAATTCAGTAAGATTATATGTATAATATGATAACTTCATGTGTTGCAGATATATTCTGAGCATACTGTATACTACGTGTGTGAAAAATTAGTGCCATTTAATTATAGTAATTAGTGCTATCCAATTATAGTATAGTAAATAGTATTTATGAATACTATTCACACGTAGCAACGTTGTGACATCACAGCCCATTTTCTTAGAAGAATGACTCTCGCAGAATTACCATCTCCAGTTTTCTCAAAAATGAAATGTTCTTTCATTGTTTAATATCTAAAATGTTCACAACTTGTTAAAGAAGATATTGTTGTTCTGTTTAATTTTTTAAATATCTCTCTACGTGTTGCCAGCATATCTGTCTCTTCTGTCAACGCCGTGGCAACACGAGGCTATTCCTTGTTTGCTCATTCCTAGTGAACATAATTGTTTGTGATCAATACCTTACGACCATAAGTCAACACATCATTTGTCGACACTACTTTCTCTCTGTTACATCGTCTTCTCGGAATCATCTGAGCTCACTCAAAACACAGGACACAAATAAGAAAGAAGAAAAGAAATTACCTTCACAAGAAGTGGGCGGCCTTCTACTTGGTGGAACACTTTCTTCTCTCTTCAGTGGTGTGAACTTGAACAGTTTTCCTCGCACTGCATCTAATGAAAGTGCCAGCCATGCGCACTGTTAACACAGCCTGTTGCACTCATTATTAAGGCACTGTTGCTGGAGGATTTCACTCCCAATTCCCTGGGTATTTATTGATTTTTATGGATTTTGCTATTAATTGTGTGGGCTTCCCTCCGATTTCATTGGGTGTTCCTCTGTTGTCTAAAGACGGTCCCTCTAACGTTTGAAAGCTCACAGGGGTCTACAGACAAACAAACATATCAATATTTGCTAACTTCAAGTCGTGAACTTGTAGTGAACATTGTTGCTATGATAGCGCTCGTTGCACAGTTCTTTTAGGATTGTACTTCATGCACATACTGCTCATCACGCAATACACAGTGGCTACGTTAACGGCTCAGTTGATTGAGAACAATGCTTATTGAGCTCGGGCCTAACTGTACTCCAAAGCTGATCTCATATGTAACCTGAAAGCAAGTAGCTGTAAATCGTTTACTTTGGTGGAGATCTCTTCTTATGCATTTTAGAATTTTGGTAACCCAAATTGGCGAAATTAGTACTTCGTGCATTGTCATTGTTCATCACTAAATCAATGAACAGCGTTCTGTGTTCAGCTGCCTTTGAATTCCCGTCCACGCTCATATGCACTTTAGCTTCAGCGGGCAATTTTTATTTATATTTTGCATTTCATAGTTCTTAGGTGATCTATTGCAATACAGTGCATTGCTCGATGCTTGCACTGCTGATCGTATAACGATCGTTAATTATTTTTTGTATTAATGTACGAAATCGGATGATATCTACTCCTTTTAGGTGTACCTTTTATGCGACGCTAGCGCACTCCATGTGTATCATTTTGTGTAGCACTGTGTTCTATTAACGTACCAGTTTGACATTGCATTGTGTGCACTTACTCTTACTCACCGTTGTGCATTAAGCACCGCAGTGTGCACTCAGCAAGCTAAGCCGGTGCTCTGAATAACTTGGCGCATTTCTTTCAGGATATTAGTGCACATTTAAAAGAAAAATATCGTTACAGCACCGTATTTTCTAAATAGTCATTCCCCCCCCGCACGGTACCGCACTTTGTTTCATATATTTGCTGAGGCCAATGAGTAGTGAAGAAATATACTGTTCTAAAATAAAACTTTTAAGCTTAAAAACAAGACCAGTTAGAGCTCTCGACAATTATCAGTAGCTTTGATACGATCGTTAGAAGCATATCTATACGCAAGAGTATCCAAAGCGTGACGGGCAGTGGGGAATAATTATTCATTTTTATTTATCAGTTTGATGGGAAAGGATTAATTGAAAAGATTGTAATATTATCGTAATCTGCTGAGCGTGAGCTTGAAAATTGCTGATTTGTTATGGGTGCCCTGGAAATAATGAATTACTTATTTGAGTGATTAGCAGATCCTATTTATAGTAGTCAAGGTTTAGTTACCAAGCGCTCTTCATGTGAACTTGATTGTCATTGCAGATTCCGTGACACTTAAGATGTATTCTGTTTAGTGTTGTGTGTTAGGTGTTCTTAGAGGTCAAGATCCACATGTACACATATGATTCCCCTCTTCCTTTCCCTGATTTGTGTTCCATTCCACTTCTATCATTTTCTGGCCGACACTTGTGTGTACTGTCATTGGTTTCCTTTGCGACTGCGGTTATGGAATCTTGTTCAATTGTGAACACACTGGACCTTAGTCATCTTGCTCACGGTGCACACAATTTGCACAATTCTGTAAAAGTTACTTTTATGTATCGTTTAAACCATTAAATATTCTATGCATGGTTTTCTAACAAGTTTTTTAGTGATTGTGGTTTTCATAGTACAAGTTTTCAGGTGCTTATAAAATTGTTCCTATTTTCTTAAAGATTATTTACGCATACTCTTGTACTATTTTCAGCTTGGTAAAAATTTCATCTTGTCCGTGGAAGAGTGGTTAGCATTCGTTACTTCATGCGTAAACTTGGACGTCATATATAATAATTTTCTCATGTTTCAGTTGAAAGCGACGACGACGAGGACATGGTGGTGGTGGCTGCTCCAGTAACTACTAACACCACCAGCATCGCCACCGTCGTTAGCAGTCACCAGCAGAAACACCAACGTCAGCAGCAACCTCTGCAATCCAAGAGCAAAAACTACGAGTGTTCGCCTGTCGCAGGTTCAGGAGCAATTAACGGCAACTACCCTCATGGGAGTGCAGTCAATCTCTCGAGTAGTAACAGTAATGTGAATACACGTCTCAACAGCAATTTCATGCCCAGCAATAGCAGTAACAATAACAGCAGCGGATACAGCAGCAATAATAACAGCCACAGCAGCAGTCAACTTCACCATCGAAATTTAAACGTTGCTTTTCCAGGGACTATGAATCCAGAGTTTCCACGGACGAACAACTCAGAATTTCTGGGAAGCAGCAACCCTGAATTTTTGGATATTCTTAGCTCAGATTTAGGGCAGCTGACCCAGACCTCTCTGGACGTCAGCGGTCCTGTGTCCAGTAGCCAGATCTATTTACTGGACTCTGCTTATGACTTGGATCTGGACTCGATCGGTGAGGCTTCTCTATCTCAGATGAGCGAGTCACAGCCGTCACAGTCGGAGTCGTCGCAGAGAGGCTTAATTCACGCTGATGGTGCTGTGGTTTAGTGCTAACGCTGCTACTTGTGATGCTGAGCATTACTCTGTAGTGCTGACAGTTAAATACTGGTGGTTAGACTCTTTGCAGTGAGCTGTACACGTATTTGTATTATAATATATCAGAGCTGGTAGTACTCGTAATGTGTTGCAAGTTGGGAGTGCTACCGTATTCGCTTGGTTGTGGTGTGATGATCTTGTTAGCAGACTTGAGGTGTGGATTACAGAACTCAGTGTTATAACTCAAGTGATGATTGTGTAGAGTCGACACATCGTGCTGTAATACTAGAGGTGTTCTTGTGTAATGCTCAGTGATGTCAGATAATGATAATAGAATTTTGGGATACTGCAAATTGCTGTTGTGTAATGCTAATGGTGCTGTACACGCAATGCTGACTGTGCTATCGGATTGTGCCAACGTTACTGGCTGACATCGCTATTACCCAAAATACTGACCACATATTGCCATTTAATGCAGACAATGCTGTCGTCTAACCTTGACTACTGGGGTATAATTTTGACAGTGTCGTCTGTATGACAGTATTACCCAGTAAAGCGTGTAGGAGGTCTGTGTCCCATTATTGCCTGATACAGAAGGTGCTGTCGCATGCATGCATTTTAATCGCGCCAGTCTTGTTTTATTTTCTGACAGTGTAATGGTTATTTATGAGTTAAAAGGTGCGTTGTAAGGGCGGATCTTTACTTTACAGCGCCCAAGCATCATTGTGATGAAATGCTGTCTTCAATAATTCTCTTTGTGCTGCTAACTTGACTTTATTCAAAATATAATTACACGAAGCGCTTGATGAGCTTCCAAGCGTAGTAGTACAGTTCGTTGTATGATGTGCAGCATAGAATTTTGACTTTGTTGTTGATCCAAAACTAAAGAATTGTATTAGAGTATTTTACTTTAATCTTTTACAATTAGTATCATAGCGTAGCTGCACCTTGTTTTTTATTTTTTTACATTCTGTCATTGTTTGCTTGATGTGCTCATCTTCCCAACTTTCATTTAGTCAATCGTGCAGTGAGTTGCCTGTTTATTTGTGCAACTGTCGCGCAATCAACGGATTTGCTCTCTACTGCGCTGCAGTTCGTTCACAACTTTCGTGCCGCGCTACACCTACTGCAAGCTACTCGACATCATGCTGAATACAGAAAAAAGTTATTTTTCATCAGGTGAGTACAACACAAGGATTGCAGCTCGTTGGTCTCCTTTACTGTAAGCCTACTCGTGTGAACTTTAATACTGGTAACAAGCTATGCATTTCTGCACAGTGTTTTTGTGTCTATTCTGCTGTGTAGTTAACTTACACTACACATAAGTTGTTAGGGTTTGCCTCGTCTTGGAAAAATTTCTACTTTTGTAAGGTGGCTATTTTTTTCTGGTTTTTTTACATGACTGTATTTGTAGCTGGAAGCTTCTCAACAGGTGCTTGGAGGACATGCAAATCTACCCTCGTTTTCGATTGATGGACTTACGTGATAATGTGTGCTTCAATGTGTAGATTTGTGCAGCAATTTCCTTCTATTTCAAAGCCGTATATAATTTTGTGCTTCTCCAACGAGCTGGAAGAAGTTATGCACAGAAGATCAGTCTATTACTAATTTTTTACTAGAATTTTAATAATACTTTCTTATCCGTATTCGGGTTTGGAGCCGAATAGGAGAAAAGAAATTGGTCGAACAAGGTTTTGTGTAGATAAATAAATATTACCTATTACCTATCATTTCAAGAAATTTAACTTTGAAATTGTTTAACTAACGTCAATGTTTTTTTGTATCGTATTGTTCTGGGGGTCCTAAGCTTTTTTCAGAAGGATCTTGTGCTTTTCTTGGAGAGGGGATCTCTAGCTTATTTCAAAGGATCGTGGGCCTTCCTAAAGTAGAGGGACCTTGAGCTTCTTTCAGGGTAAGCCTTGGCTCTTGAAGATTCTTTGGTTCTTTTGCTGCATCCTCGACACCTTTGAGTGGGATCCTGAGCCTTTTTTCTGGAACGACGAGACTAAGGTGATTGCGTCATCGTCAGCAAATGTTAATCGAGGGGCGCTTTCTGCGGGTGACTGCTTATTACAGAGCAGCAATACTATTAGCGAGTGCTTTTCAGCTTTATGTTGTTATTAGGAAGGCTTAAATTATTCTTTATCTCTCAAAAAGGTGGCCTTCCCATGGTGCTACAGTTCGAGTAACTTGGATGTTGTCCTTATAAATAGATATTTCTATCTTTCTTTACGCGATTTTTAGTTCAGAGAGAAACGTAAATTGTCGAATTAAGATAACGTTCTAGTGGATATTTTATTCGGTGTTTATTTTACTTCTGTGAAATGATGCTGTTATCAAGAGTCCAACGTGTTTCCTATGAAATACCCATGGATATTTCACTTTTATGCAAGGTGCATTACCGTTAGTTATAACTAAAGCTCGATCACGTACTTAACTTATGTTCTCAATTTTCTAGGTTGCGATTTGCATTTTTATCGAAAACACATTCATACGTTTAAATGTGATATTTTTCGTCGTAGCCAAGATTGCCCTTAGGAGTAAGTCCTGTTACTCTTCCATTCAGGTGTTTATCATACAATGGGATGCTATATATTCAGTTACGATATACCTTATGGTAGGTTTCTGTCTCTTGCCCGGATATTTTTTCATAAATTTGTTAAGTACATAAGCTGGAATTGCAAAAATGCTGTCGAGTTATTTATGGAAGACCATGTGATATGCACTTGTCAGTTTATCTATACAACTTTAGTTTGAACAATTTGTCGATAACGCAATTCTTTTTCTATGAAGTTACATAGTTTTGACGGGTGTTTCACCTGGAGTGCGATGAACCATCGTTACCATTCAGTGCCTATGACCAGAACTCCGTAAGCTGTGTCCGGTTGGAGTAATAAAAATTATATTCGCAAACTGTCAATTGGGAAGGAAATATCGTTCGATCACTGAAGAAAATGTTGGATGGCTTCTATGGAATTAGGCCCAGCTGGTTGGGTAGAATTGTGTTTGTGATTCAGTGCGTGGAAACATCCTTCCTCTCTATTTAGTCTTTTTGTTTGTTTTGTAAAGTATGCTGCGTTTTGCGCTTAGAATGTCTGCTCGTGTCCCGACTGTTGTCTCTGTTTACTGTATAATTATTTATAGTTTTACCAAAGCGATCCCGCCGGGGCTGTTAACTCAATTCATCAGGTCCCTGAATATGTACTTGAAAAATTTACGCTACCTCCGTGAACCGCCTTTGAGACGACTGCGTTTTTGAGGACTTGTGGACTTCGTGTGGGGACTTACGACGTAGCAACCTATTTCCCAAGACTACCAGGTGATATGCGTTCAAATGATTCCCTTTAATTACAATTATAAAGGTAGTCAACCTGCTGTACACTGCCTCGTCAACTGCTCATTGTACTTAATCATTGTAAGTGGGAAGAGCTCACGCTTCCAGTTTTCCTGCTAAGTACTCATTTTGTTTAATACTCCATCAGACTGATCAAATACTTTGAATCAATAAGTGCTCTTAAGATGTTCAAATTAATCAGCAAATACGAAGTATTCAGGTTCTTTGATGATGGCAAGTAGGCAAACAATTGCTACAAGGATGTTGTGCAATACTCGTGTAGTGTTGGAGGTGCTGAATTGCAGTCCTCAATCTTGAAAGTTATCATGTAAAGCCCATACAAGTACATAGAATGGTTTAAACGAATTGTGTGAGACTTGACTCGAGCTGCATCACCTTAGTGTACAAAGTGTTTATTTCGATCGTCATTAATTCTTCCTTTGTATATTATGATAGTGTCACCAAATACTAAGTAAGGCCGATATCGACGATAATGAAAATAAAGTAGATAAATATAGCAATTTGTACGGTTTTATCAATTTAGCTTCAGTGACTAAACTCTTTATATATATATATATATATACAAATATATATTTAAGCTGTAGGTATTTAACATTTACATAAATACGATAGAAATTATATAACTAGTAGATGCTCATGTTATTACTATGCTGCCGCGATTATTTTTTTGTGGGGTGATTTTCTTCTTATATGTGCGTCCTCTGTAGTTCTCTTCCGAGGCTTCGCCTAGCATTGCTTAGTTGTATGCAATTAGTGTCTTAATTTGTTGGGAGTTGATGTTCTTCATTTATTTCTGTCAATTAGAATAACTCGAGCCCTCGGCATTTAATGATACGTAGGTGTGAATGACAACCGCAATACGGCCGAGCGCGCAGCGTGATGAGGTTACAACGTGGGTGAGGCGGTCGACTGTGCATGGGTGGACAGCTGAAACCCCATGCGTTTAGCTTCTCTCCGCTTATAAACGTGACGTGATATTTCTCTGTATTTTGTGTGAGTGATGGATTGAGTGCTCTGTTACCTACTTCTTCCCAAATTATGAGAAGCTCATAATTAACGAGGAATACTTCCAACCATTATTGGGATCGCTGTATTATCGTTGAGATCACTTCTATTTGTGGCTACTGTTTATGAATGAGAAGTCTTATAATAACGATAGGAGTTATATGTATTACATGATTGTTGTGATACAACAGTTGCACTGTTCTCTCAATTGCGAGACCTTCGGCGCAATATAGTTTGAGCCACTAAAGCGCTATCAATCTTTATTACTAGCACTGGTATTCCTGCTGCCACTACAACTGCAAGTACTGTCTCTGCAACTGCAACGGCTGTTACTACAGACGCCACGGCTGCGTTTACAGCTGCAACTCCTGCCACTGAAGATGCAAAGGAATCACTACAACGGCTACCACTACAGTTGCCATTATAACTGCAACTCTTGCGACTACAGCTGCAATTCCTGTCACCACAGCTACAACGACTGCCACTCCATCTGCAATAGCTGCCACTACAGCTTTAATAACTGTCACTACAACGGCTGCTATTGCTGCAACTCCTGCCATCACAGGTGCAACCCCTGTCGATACAGCTGCAAAGGCCGGAAGTACAAATGCAATTCCTGCCACTACATCTGCACTGCAGGTGCAACGGATGCCCACTGCAGGTGCAACGGATGCCCACTGCAGGTGCAACGGATGCCCACTGCAGGTGCAACGGATGCCGACGGCATGTGCAACAGGAAGAGCAACGGATGCCAACTGCAGGTGCAACGGATGCCGACGGCATGTGCAACAGGAAGAGCAACGGATGCCCACTGCAGGTGCAACGG
>VCRD01000639.1:0-57816 GCA_006783055.1 Trinorchestia longiramus | reverse complement strand
CGGACGCCCACTTGCAGGTGCAACGGACGCCCACTTGCAGGTGCAACGGACGCCCACTTGCAGGTGCAACGGACGCCCACTGCAGGGGCATCGGACGCCCACTGCAGGTGCAACGGATGCCCACTGCAGGTGCAACGGATGCCCACTGCAGGTGCAACTGCTGATATTACAGCAGCAATTCTTGCCACTTCAGCTGCAACGGCGGCCACTACATGTTACGGTAACATTGCAGCTGCAACACTGATAAGATTATTTTTACAATGATACTTGACTTCGACCCTAGCAAAAATTCAAAATTGCATTTTGTTCAAGTATGGTGAGGCTCTTACCGTGTCGAATATATTTTGGAAGAATTTATTCTAATATTTGGTGAGCTTTTGTCTTCACACTTTATTTGTCAGTAATTTTATTTGGAAGTGGTGCTAATTTAACTAAAAAGTTATTTCAAGTTACTATACTACCCAACTAAAACTGCAAATGTAATAGTTTGAAACAATGTCTACTAATGAAGGTTCATTAACCTATTGTGCCAGGTAATGTGGAAATACAGATGGTGATAATCTCTTTAAATCTTTTATTTTCATATAGAAACCATATTTTGAAAATGAAACTTAAATTTATAATTACAGGAATGAGGAAATTTATTACTATTTAGAGAAATTGAGTATAGTTTCCAAATCATATCACATGAACAAGCGAATACTTCACGTTCTTGCCTGCATGTTGTCGAGGTGAAGCCCAGTTGCAGAAGTGAGTCCCGCAACCATTGTGTCAAACGGGGACGTAGTTGTCTAAATTTGTTGTTTGTTATCGCAGGCAGCTTCTTTTTCTGCCTCGTGAGGATAGCCACCTTGCATCACTGCCTTGGCGTGGATAACATTTTTCGGAAGTACCCTACCTCCTCTTCTCAGCTGTAACAGATTGCACAAAAAATGCATTAAACTGTAGGGTAGTGACAAACATTCAAGAGAATTAACTACATACACAGCACATACATATGTATACACACCTGTGTCTTGACTGATGACAATGTATACTGTTTCGTTATTGATACAATAAAATTGCTGTTTTTATAAAATTAATAGAAATGAAAAAATTAGCCATAAAATGCGAGTTTTACTTTTTAACCTGTAATAATAAACGATCTATCGAGCCGTTTGCGATATAAAGTACTAGAAGATGGACCTAAATTCCTTTACTTTTCATGCTATTAAACAATACGAGATGTTTCAGTGCTGAAAACATATGCGTCTTATACTCACACAATATGACTATAATTGACAAACTACATTTCTCTTAATGAGTACACAGAAAAATCCACTGAAATCATACACTTTCCTGTGCAAGTTAATAACCACAAACATTAGAAATTAAAATTGGATGAAATTAGTAAATAGAAGTCATTTCTATTTCTTATATTCACGGTTAAATCGTCGTTTCTGATTAATTCTGTAAAATTAAGTGAAGCTCACTAAAATATAACAGCAATAAAAAAACACGTAAGCGCTTCATTGAAGGTTACGGTAGCACAACTACGGAAAGAGAAGCAACAGCTGCTCAAAGCAACCATATTGCAACAGAAATAAAGACACGTTCAATAGATCAACATACTGGAAATACACACCCACGACAGAAAAAGTGACTAAGAAAAAGGAAAACACTAACAAAACCTAACGCTCTCCGAAATTGATTGACATTTGTGGAAAAACTGATGTTTTTCGCGATTACATACAAATATTTGCTTGTAGATGGAGTTTCATACAGTTTAGAGCGATTTCGAATTTGTGAAAAATATCGTAAGGGTATATATAGCCGTGATTTTTCCAAGTATTATATAAAATTATTTGCTTTTATTTGCACTAGAACTGATAAGAAGTGCATTAGGAAACACATTAGGTCAGAGATTTTCGTTTAAAACGGTTAGGAACACATTTTCCAATTTACCAGAGCGTACTTTTTACCAACAAAAGTTTTGCATTCGCAAGCGAAAAATGACAATTGTGCAAAAACTGATTTTTTCGTGATCTACGCACAAATATTTGCATATAGACGGAGTTTCACACAGTTTAGAACCAATTTGAATTTCTGTGAAAAAATATCGTAAGGGTGTTTTGTTCTCCGAAAATTACATGACCAATCATTTTCATTTATTTCCATAAAAACTGGTTGAAAGTGTATTAGAAAACACATTAGGTCAGATAATTTTGTTCAAGACGGTTTGCAACGCAATATTTTTCAAGTTATTTGAGCATACTAATTTACCAACAAAAAGTTTTAGATTTGCTAGCAAAAAATCAAGGACAAGCTAGTTCCTCTAGGTAATAATACGAGTTTCTTCCTTTCTCGGTTTGTCTCTCTGACACGCTCCTGAGGATTAAGATAGGAGAAAATTCGGTAAGGTATACATGTATTGTACGCATTGTATTGTGGATACCAAAGGCACATCCTCCAATGTAAAATTTATTTCGCAAAACCTGCGTCCACTGGAAAATCAAACGAAAATTCAGTAAAACACGTAAATTTTTACGTGTGGGTCTACTAGGATTTTCAAAGTAGTTAGTTCCCGTGGAAATTCCACGGTTCAGATTTGACTAATTTGAAAATATTATAAAGACAAATAATTTCAAGAATTACGACGAATAATTGTTTCAAATGAATATTTTTCATGAATACGTACATTCTGCCTCTTTTCTGCCGATAACATGGCCTAGATAGTACCCGTAGAAATTTCATGATTTAAAAGTGATAAAATTGGGGACCTTTGAGATAAAATACATTTTTCAGTTTCCCCCATGGTACTATCAAAATGTGAATATTTTTCGTGAGGAGATGGAGAATTTTCATTCTGTATCTTATTTACTGATAACATGACCGTGTAAAAGGCGAATAGTGGGTGAAGATTACATTTTTCATAGTAATCCGGCACCTTTGGTATCCACAATACTACAATGCTCATAATGCATGTATGCCCGTCCTGATTTCAGTTTAATAATTTTTTTCAGTAATAGGTAGGAAGTAATGGGACAGACAGAGAAAGGGAGATACACTGTCCACTAGTAAACCCACACGTGGAAATTCACACGTTTTTACTGAATTTTTTGATTGGTCTGCCAGTGGACACGGGCTTTGCGAAAGAGTTTCTACATTGAAGGATGTGCCTTTGGTATCCACAATACAATGCTTACAATACATGTATGCACTACCAAATTTCCTCCAATCTAATTCCTTAACAACGTCACAGAGAGATGGATCAAGCAAGCAACAAACTACCTAATACTAAGAATGACCGTCGTTTGTCGATATATTTACAGAGAGATGGACCATATACTAGTGTACCCAGCCGTCAAAAATGACAGCAGAGATTTGGTGATAATACCCGTGCCATCAAAAATGGCAAATACTATTGGATAGATATTAAATAAAATTACATATAAGAACGCAATGCAATATATTTAGTTTTATATATATTTACAAAGGACAAACGTTTTAATTGAGTATTTGTTTAATGACAACATTCCTAGTGAAAACTGAGACACTTAGTTTTCTACTGCTGCAATTGATTCTCCAGTATGTGTCATATTCGAGTACAATGTACCCGAATCATAGGGCAATACCCCGTCGAACTCGCTATCCACGATACGGACTCGAGTAAGTAAGGCTCTGGATCTCAAATTTTTTTGAAAGTGACACGAAATACATAAATAAATAAATCTAATTTAATACTAAGAATGACCGTCATGTTTTTATATATTTATATATTTATTCACATGTTTCGTGTCACTTTCAAAAAATTAGAGATCCAGAGCCTTATATACTCGAGTCCGTATCGTGGATACAGAGTTCGGTGGGGTATTGCTCCATGATTCGGGTACATTGTACCCAAATATGACAAATTGCAGAGTCAATTGCAGCAGTAGAAAACTAAGTGTCTTAGTTTTCACTAGGAATGTTGTCATTAAAGAAATACTCAAAACGTTTGTCTTTCGTAAATATATATATAAAACTAAATATATTGCATTGCGTTCTTATATGTAATTTTATTCAATATCTTTCCAACAGTATTTGCCATCATTTTTGATGGCACGGGTATTATCACAAAATTTCTGCCACCATTTTTGACGGCTAGATACACTAGTTATTGTATAGTTGGATTATACACGTGAATAAAAAGGAATCTGAAAAAAATATTAAAATCAAAATCAACAATACTTAGAATTCTGATGTGAAATTTTGCAGGTGAAACTTCGATTGTAGCTGATACCTGTTTCCCCCATTAAGTGATTTGAGCGTTGAGGGTTACTGTGCTTTCACATCGCTGTCCGAATTTCAGATTTGAAATTTTTCTGAATCACTAACTATACAACTACTCTGGAACAAAGGACACGTAAATACAAGGCGGCCCATAAGTTAGGTACCTTTTTTAAAACTATTATAGCTATAAAACTACAAATGGTAAAGAAACTTTGTTAATTCAGAATGAATGAGAAGATTTCAAAGTTTTCTACCAGCGTATCAAGTCTACCGACAATCACAACATATTGCTCAAAAAATTCATAAAATCCACCCCCCCTAAAATGAATCCCTACGCAATGGAATAATGAGCAAAAATAGTAGAATTTTACTTCCGATGT
Organism: Trinorchestia longiramus; assembly: GCA_006783055.1. Taxonomy (NCBI): domain Eukaryota; kingdom Metazoa; phylum Arthropoda; class Malacostraca; order Amphipoda; family Talitridae; genus Trinorchestia; species Trinorchestia longiramus. The sequence continues at coordinate 53,185 of VCRD01000639.1, read as the reverse complement.
AATTGTTCGTTTACTACAGTTCAGAGGAATATTGATGGTATTGAAAGAAGTCCTTCGAAGAAGTGCATAAAAAAGCTGGTATTCAAATTCAGAGAAACTGGGACAACAGCAGACCGACAACGTTGTGGCAGCCCACGGACCATACGAACTGGTGCTTCAATTCAGCTTGTTGCAACGAGTGTTGCCGATCGACACATTTTCACCTCAATGGTTTTGTTAATTAACACGTTTGTTGCAATGCGACCCACCGGTGGGTCACTTAGGTTAGGTTCTGTAATTTTTTCCAAGTCTTTTAGTGCTTATGCGTACAAAGTAAAGATTTGCACCGGCTAGGCAATCGCAACAAACGTGTTAACACGTTGACTCCGAAGTGGTACGTATGTGTACCACTGTTAGGTTCTGTAATTTTTTCAGATCCTTCTAGTGACTATGCGTACAAGTGAAGTTTTACACCAATCAGGCAATCGGAGGCAACGTGTTAACACATTCATTGCGGGTGCCTAGCCAGTGCAAATCTGTACTTTGTACATACAGTGACTAGAAAGCTTTGAAAAAATTACAGAACCTAACCTAAGTGACCCACCGGCTCATACTGCAATGAATGTGTTAATAAGCAAAATTGCAGATTCTGGGCTTCAGAAAATCCCAAAGAAATTCATGACCGTCCACTTCACTCAGCTAAAGTAACAGTATGGTGTGGCATCACGTCTTCAAGGATCATTGGATCATATTTTTTTGAAAAAACTAATGGTAATGGAAACTTGTATAGACAGATGATTCAAGAATATTTGATACCTGATATTGGAGATAATAACAAAGATAACCTTTTTCACGGAGCTACAGCGAACACAGCAAAGGAAACAATGCAAATGTTGAAAGCAATTTTTCCGAACAGAATAATTTCTCGTTTTGATGATATACCGTGGCCGCCTCGATCACCAGATCTAGGTGCTCCTGATTTCTTTCTCTGAAAATTCCTAAAGGAAAATGTTTACATTGAAATGCCTGATACTTTACAGCAATTGAAACTAAACGTCATTCAAGAGATCAAACATTGCACCCGAGACATTAACACGTTGACTCCGAAGTGGTACGTATGTGTACCACTTAGGTTAGGTTCTATAATTTTTTCAGATCCTTCTAGAGACTATGCGTACAAAGTGAAGTTTTACACCAGTCAGGCAATAATCATTTAACACGTTGACTCCGAAGTGGTACGTATGTGTACCACTTAGGTTAGGTTCTGTAATTTTTTCAGATCCTTCTAGTGACTATGCGTACAAAGTGAAGTTTTACACCAATCAGGCAATCGGAGGCAACGTGTTAAGCAAAGTGATGAACAGCACCGTTGAAAGAGCACGCCATTATTTGACTAATAATGGAAGTTATTTAAAAGATATTGTATTCCATAGTTAAACGTATTTTATTGTTTGACCTATAAATTTATATTAAACTTTGAAATTCCTTCTTTCATTCTGAATTAACCAAATCTCTTAACCATTTTTAGTTTTATATCTATAATAATTTTAGGAAGATAACTTACTTATGGGCCCCCCTGTACATGCAATTGAAGTTCAATTGAAGGGTGGACAGCACTAGTGGACTACTTGGATTTTTTCCCACAGGAGAAAATGCAAGTTGTCCACTAGTGCTGTCCACCCTTCATATAGTAAACTACTGGATCGTAATCGCCTCTGTCAGCGCTGTGTTAGCGACAGCACGGGAGTGGACTACTTGCATTTTTTCCCGTGGAAAATATATTATATTTACCATGGGAAAAAATGCAAGTAGTCCACTAGTGCTGTCCACCCTTCAATTCGTGTGCTGGTGAATGAGAGTGACCAGATATTTAAAGAAACATCCAAGCTTAATTTTAGCGAATATTTGCTGTAGTTAATTGACCTACTATCTTTTTCAAACGTAAGTCGCAATTTGACATAAGATACACACAATGAATTAGTAACAATAAAAACGCGTGTTTCAATATTCAATCCCATTTTCTGGTCGTTATTACTGGCTTCTAGCTTGAAAACAACTTAGAATGTAAAGGTCAATTCGTTTCCAGAAATAGCAGTAAACTCAAGGCGAATAGAAGGCATGGCTCCTGGTGCAGTAAAGCGGAGGTGAATGCGGTTAACCCAGAAATTACACAGTTAGACGACGCGTTCAAGATAGTAATTTTTAAATGTTTCTACCAAGAAATAAAGGGCTTCTGATAACCATCTAACAAGTATGTATTCAAGTTCATCGCCAACATTTTGTTTTACAAGTGGGAATAAAAAAATTACTGGAACTTACGCATTAAACTTTCAATACGCTGCGTCAACACTTCAAACTATAATGACAATAGCGGGAAAAGAGCGAAAATTTTGATGTATGACGCCAATATTTATAAAACTGTACTGTTCAATTCACTTTTGCTTCCATTAATATTTATGAAATTTGTAAAGTATCACGTAAAGTTATATTGAATGGTTATGTAAATTATTTCGCAGAGAAAAAGATTGTCCCACAAAAAACATTTTTAAATTAACAAAAATCGTACTCCATAACGAGTATTTCTCGGCAACAAGCGGTCACGTTAAATACCGTGAATTCATTACGAGCAAATTATGAAATTAAAACCGACATCTTTAAAATGAGTACATGAATGTAAACGCGCATAAAGTAAAGGGTGCGGCAACATAAATTTCTTTTTATATTTCCAATCAAGCTACGTTGAATTGCATGAGTAGGTAAAATTTCAATTCTAACAGCGAGCTAGACTGAAGAATACGAACTAGATCTCCATGAACACGTACCAGCAGAATTGCAAGTATTTGCACCGTTATCACACCAACTCCCAGTTAGAGAGAAAGAAGCTCACCATTTGCATGAGAATAGAATAGAATGAGGCTATAGGAACGAACCTTCTGGCCCATTCTTGGGTCGGATAATTACTTCGATAATTATTCGGTTGTTTACCCAAGAATGAAATGAAATGAAAATCTTTCGCTCTCCTGAAAGCAGGTAAGTCTAGAGAAAAGCAGAACATGAATAGAATAAGGCAATAGGAACGAGCCGTTTGGCCCATTCTTGGTTCAATACCGAAGTCCCATGCCGTCATTTGCACTGGCATGCATCCCTCAGTCCTACCACAACCAGGAACAAAGAAACAATGAAAGAATAACATGTGTACACATTAGGCAGACATGAGTACTACCCAATTATCATCACACTGGAAATTTGCTTTCGTGCGTCAAATTATATATAAAACAGAATCATGTACTAAAAACAAATTTTACGACCCACAAGCGTACTTCGAATAAACGATGGGAAAAAAGAGCTCAGTACATACGAAGAGTAAAATGATGTGGAAATGCTGCAGCTTTCTAAAGATGCCAATTCAGATACACTCCAGTACGTCATTCTTTCTGAACTGCTATTGTCAAACTACAACCCTCAAAAATTTAGTAAGAAATTTATAGATTTATAAATTGCATAATTCAAATGATCTCCAAGAATTCCACTATCTAATCTAATACTAATAATCACCGTCGTGTGTATATAAATTTATTGATTTATTTATATGTTTCGTATCACTTTCAATAGATTAGAGAGATCCAGAACCTTATATGTATACTCTAGTCCGTATCGTGGATACTGATTTCGTCGGGGTATTGCCCTATGAATATGACGAATTACAGAGTCAATTGCAGCAGTAGAAAACTAAGTGTCAGTTTTCATTAGGAACGTTGTAAATCTATACTACAAAAAGAGCCGCGTCCGTCCGTCTGTCCGTGTTTCACTCTTCTAATCGATAGCTTTGATAGCAACAAGGATAAAGCTTAAGAAATACAAGAAATTCTATTTCATTATTTTTCTGTTACAATTCAATTCCCTTTTACTTGCATTATGGTATCCAGAATACACAATCTGTTTATTTTTACAAATAGAAATTTTCTTTGGACCTTTTTCTGTTGAAATTCATGATGCTTTGATATTTTTAATTGATAATGCGAAAAGAAATGTTTTAAATTAGTTTGACCAGTAACCTGGCTACCACTTAGTATAAGGCCAAAGAATTTGAAAACTGAGTTATTGTTTTCGGAATTGTGATTTTCTTGAGAACAGTTTTAAAAAGGTACCTTATTTTAGGCCACCATATATAATAGACGCTCTTACAGATTTAGATAAGAGGAAATTTCGTAGGGTATACGTGTATTGTAAGCATTGTATTGTGGATACCAGTGGCACATCCATCAATGGGGAAACTCTTTCGTAATGCCCGCGTCCACTGGCAAATTAAAGTGAAAAATTTAGTAAAAACCGTGATTTTTCCCGTGTGGATCTAGTAAAGGGTGTGGCAAAAGTAACATGATATATTTAGAATTAATTTATACAAAAACTACTTCAGATAGAAACTTCGGGTAAATTGCAAACGAAAGAAAGAGTTTTGGAGTTTTTATTTAAATAGGATATCATCTAAATGTCCACCATATTGGTTTATGCACATGCGCATTCTTTTCGTAACAGAATCCATCACTTTTCTTAGCATCTCGGGAGGAATGTTGCGAATCTCTTGAGAAATGTTCTCTTTCAAATGTTCCTAAGTACGAGGCCTAATAATGTATACTTTTGGCTTTAAGTACCCCCATAAAAAGAAATCCAAAGGGGTCAAATCACAAGATCTAGGAGCCCAAGGAATATCACCAAAACGTGAAATTAATCGATTTGGGAAAATTGTCTTCAAACGAAAAAAATGTTCAAAATGTCTGACGAGGCACATTTTCACCTTTCCGGTTATGTGAACAAACAAAATTGTAGATATTGGAGTGCTGAAAATCCAAAAATTCTGCATGAAATCCCACTTCACTCACAAAAGGTTACTGTCTGGTGCGGTATGACAAGTGAAAGGATTATTGGTCCCTATTTTTTTTAAATCAGAATTGCGACTGTAACTGGAGCTGCATATCGAAAATTCATTGAAGAATATTTAAGACCTCAAATTCAAGATGGGAATATGTGGTTTCAACAAGATGGTGCAACAGCCCATACAGCAAAGGAACCAATTCAACTTTTGAAGACAATTTTTCCAAATCGATTAATTTCACGTTTTGGTGATATTCATTGGGCTCCTAGATCTTGTGATTTGACCCCTTTGGATTTCTTTTTATGGGGGTACTTAAAGCCAAAAGTATACATTAATAGGCCTCGTACTTTGAAACATTTGAAAGAGAACATTTCTCAAGAGATTCGCAACATTCCTCCCGAAATGCTAAGAAAAGTGATGGATTCTGTTACGAAAAGAATGCGCATGTGCATAAACCAACATGGTAGACATTTAGATGATATCCTATTTAAATAAAAACTCCAAAACCCTTTCTTTCGTTTGCAATTTACCCGAAGTTTCTATCTCAGGTAGTTTTTGCATAAATTAATTCTAAATATATCATGTGACTTTTGCCACACCCTTTATATATAAAACTAAATATATTGCATTGCATTCTTATATGTAATTTTATTTAATATCTTTCCAATAGTATTTGCTATCATTTTTGATGGCACGGGTATTATCACAAAACTCTGCCGTCCTTTTTGACGGCTGAGTACACTCGTATATAATAATACAGAGTTTGTTGCTTGCTTGGTCCGTCTGTCACGCTCTTAAGGATTTAGATAGGACGAAATTCGAAGGGTTTGTAAGCATTGCATTGTGGATACACAAGGCTCATCCTTCAATCTGGAAACTCCTTCGCAAAGCCACCGTTCACTGGCAAATCAAACAAAAGAATTCAGTAAAAAAACAAGTGAATTTTCACGTGTGGGTCCACTAGTCTACATATATAATCGACTAGGTATCTCCTCGCTCTCTCTCTGTATCTGTGCGTGTGCCCGTCCCAATTACTTCCTATCTATTACTGAAGAAAAATAATTGAACTGAAATCAGAACGGGTATGCATGTATTACAAGCATTGTGATATGGATATCAAAGGTGTCGGATCACTATAAAATACTCCATTTTTCCGTAATTAGCCTTCTTCTCTTACACGGCCATGTTATCGATACATAAGATAGAGAATGGAAATTCTATACGTTCATGAAAAATATTCATATTCTGATAGTACCACGGGTAAAACTGAAAAATGTATTTTATTTCATTGTTCCTCAATTCTGCTACTTTTAAATCAAGAAATTTGAACGGGTACTATCTGGGCCATGTTATCGGTAGATAAGATAGAGAAGGGACGTTCTGTATATACTAGTGTACCCAGCCGTCAAAAATGACGGCAGAGATTTTGCAATGATACCAGTGCCATCAAAAATGATGGCAAATACTGTTTGAAAGATATTAAATAAAATTACATATAAGAATGCAATGCAATATATTTATTTTTATATATATTTACAAAGGACAAACGTTTTAATTGAGTATTTCTTTAATGACAACATTCCTAGTGAAAACTAATACACTTAGTTTTCTACTGCTGCAATTGACTCTGCAATTTATGTCATATTTGGGTACAATGTACCCGAATCATAGGGCAGTACCCCGCCGAATTCGGTATCCACGATACGGACTCGAGTATATAAGGCTCTGGATCTCTAATTTCTTTGAAAGTGACACGAAACATAAATAAATAAATATATAAATAAATAAATACATAAACACACGGCGGTCATTTTTAGTATTAAATTAATGAAAAGTATTCATTTAAAACCCATTAATTTTTCGTGAATCTTTAATGCATTCATCTTTATAATAATTTGAAATCAGTAAAATCTAAACCGTGGAACTTCCACGGGAACTCTCCTTGCTAAACAACCTACAAGAATCAACCAATCTGAAGTCAGCATAGGCACAGCAGGCGTAGGGCAAGCAGACAGAAGGTCATACGAAAACTATACACGAAATCGGCCATCGACGCTCAAGCTAACCCTTTAACGACCAAATTATTTTCAGACTGATCAAAATGTTAGGTAAATTCCCACTCACCTTTACTCATTTTTACGTAATTTTAAACGAAACATTTAGAATACAAGACTAAAGGGAATGATTATCTCTGGGCACATATGTTCCCACCTGGATTTAATGGGTTAAGCTGTACTCAAATCTTACAACTTTACACTTCAACTCCACATCCCAGGCCTTACAAATGTTAATTGCTACAGCTGTCCCACAGTTTTTACCATCCTGTGCTGTTTATAATGTAAAATCAAACCCAGCATAACAAGGCGTATAGTAGAAAAAAAGGCCATTTTATAGCATAACTAATCTTGCTTAACATTCGTAGGTTCAACTCAAATTTTCCTGTTATCTTAACAGATATGAACACTAAAATTCCTAACAATTAGGTAAGTGAATCTCAACTGTCAGAAAGAGTGAAAGAACTCGGCCACTGTAATTTAATTATTAAGACTCTATAAACACAAGATAGAAAAAAAGAGCTGCTTTAAAAATATGTCGCAACACCTGAAAATTACATAATACCCCCTAAAAATGGTCAAAATCCAACTCAAGATGGCGACAACATTTCTGACCAGCACAGCAAAACCCTACACCAGTAACATTTCCAGCTCTCATTTGTCTATGAAATACTGAATATCCCACAAACTAAACTTTTCATAGTTTAGTAAGACATGCCTCACTAATACAGGCAATATTAAGGCTCATTGTATGTAGTTTGACTTGAAAGTTGCTCAATAATTACTGAAAATGTCAATTACCCTGAAAAATTTTCATTTCTTTTTAGAAACAATTTAAAAGCTTTGAAGAATGATCCTTCCTTATTTGTATGACAAGTTGGTTACCAAATGATATGAGGGATGGTTAATTATCAAAATTGACTTGTATTCCTATATGTTACACATCCTCTGATTGAGGAAAGCTGGTCCAATCAACACATCTGGTCTCTTGCCTGGTGCTGTGTATCAGGGTTTAGGACTTTAATATAAAAGAATTAGAACAACGAGTCTCAGTTAAATGAGGAACCAATATCAGTGAATGTTGCAACCATTTTTACAGGCACAGTAGAATTCCTTTTAACCTACACTTGCAATTGATATTGTTCTCCTTTTATGTCTAGTGTGTCTATGAATTGATTGTGGTTACTTGGGTAATATAATGTGAGGTTTAAATAAGGTTTTAAGGTATTATTAAAGGATTGCCTGAAATAATGGCATTTTTTACAAACCAGCAACTGCAAAGGCCCCATGGGTGCCAGTTAAAATGACTTGCACTGTATTAAGCTTTTAGTGAGGTTACACACTGAAAAAACTAACAGATAATGAAATCAGCTAATTTGCTATATTTTTTAAAATAGGACTACTGCATTTGCTATTTTGCTTGAGAACCAACAATAACATTTTACAATGTTGAGCCTTTAGAAGAATATGGTTTCCAACAAAATTGTAACACATAATGCACTCAAATTTTCCCCTTTCAACATTTTCTTCACATAATGAGTATACTTTATTTGAGATATGTTAAACAGCATCTACATAGAATAATTTTAGTATTTAGAAAGCCCCTTTAGTATCTTGAGCTTAGTTCAGCAGCAAAACTTTGCCCATAATATGCTGCATGGCTTCTACCACAGTAACAGCAGAAGGGTGTGGGCTGGAGGCAAATTTCTAATGCAATGCAGGTTACTGCATGCAAGACTGGTTAGAATGCTGCTGTAATAACTGCACTAAGATCCAAACTTTAGCTCTAGTAAAACTGCCATGGTGTCAAAATATTAACATTTACCACTTTCTAATCACTTCAGTATTTGAGTAAATAAAAGAAGTAGTTAGTGTAAGTCACAGAAGCCAAATTTTCAACCACTCCTAAAATCTATAAGTTTTCTTTAAATAATGCATTCAAATGATTTTCCTTCATTCAGAAAAATAGTAATCAACCTGTGCATAAAACCCTTAAGATTGAAGTACTCTTCAATCTTAAAATCGCTCATTTGTGTAGAATGAGCTCTATGTAATCCATGTCAGTTTTTAAAATACAGAAATGATCACTCTACTGACATCTAAATTGTTCAAATTTGTAAATAGAACTGAAACTCACCAACCTGAATGTAGGCTTGTTGGTAAGCATAGTGCTTACTGAAGTCGGCGATGCAGTAAAATAGACCGGTTCCTAACTTCCTGCATCCTGACTTATCGTACTTACACACTTCACCACAAATAGAACTTTCATAAATCGTTTATAATTAGGGAAAATTGATTGTATGCCTTGCATCAATTGAAAAATCTACTACCCTCCGACTTAGATTGAAGGCCAGCGTTAATGGGGACGCCATGCCTTGCGAGCTGTCAAGTCAGACAATGCGTTCGGATTTCCGGTTTCCTTAGTCCTCTTTTTATTCTCTGGCGTTTTACGTAGCGGCACCTGACTTGAAAGTATAATCACGCACTGAAACTACACTACATCACTTTGTTATTATAAGCTTTGCATTATCATATAAGCTAGCAAATATAATGTGCCAAATTAAATCAAAGGTAATTAACTTTACTCTGACAACGTTGATAATTACCGTCTCACCAGTGCACAACCCCAGTCACTAAAATAGTTTTCTATAAGAATTACAAAAATTTATGCTCTTAAGCTTTCTATCAAATTTTTAAAAGTTTGAATTGTCTTTTAAAATCTTGAGCTTATAAGCTCTGCTGACTTGAAAACCAACATAATGAAACTAGAATTTAAAGGTTTATTTAACAAAATTTAGGTCTACTGGTTACGGAGAAATTGCTCCACAGCAGCGACACATTATAGAAGTTAAAGGCTCCGAAGTAACTGCATAAACATGTATTCAAGATATCTAAAACAATAGTTATACAAATTCTATCCTTTCCCGTAGTCCTCGGGTGACTTGTGTTCTCTTTGGTGACGAGAATCAAGTCCTTTTCAAACTAGAGTAATAAATTCATTATTTTCGATATAATACATGAACATAGATATAACAAAACAAGTTTCTTACGCTCCTCCAGTTTATGAACAACTGTGATTTTTACATGCAACGAACAGTTCTTCCTGTTAGTTTCATGTATATCTACTGAGCACAGAAATTGTTTAAGCAATGACGAACTGAGAACCTACTCGTGCCGGCTTGCATAAATAAGTCCAATAAAATAACTGAAAGGTAAGAAAATAATTGTACAAATGTCTTAGACGTTTATTCGTTCCTTCATGGAAGATACTCTGTCATTCTCACATGCTGACCACAGAACCATTCCCCAAACAAATGAAATCCGCAATGGAAAAATCGCAGAGGCAATTCTACATATACCAATTTGCCTTTATCACAGACTCAGCGTTTTAATGAATCACAACTTACTTAGTTACGTTCCAGAGCATCAACTAGATTTCCACAACTAAAACCAAAAATGATATGTATGTACAAAAGAGTTCTAGAATCTAAAAATAAGAGTATCATTGATCTTTAAAGAGAGACTCCTCCGCCATTTAAGTTCCATTAAAACCAGACGTTGTTTGGTCAGCCTCGATATAAACTTTTTTTGCTAATAAAAAACTTAAACATAACACGAAATTAATTCGGTTATCTAGGATGTTGAGATCATGATGTTTAAGCTTTTGCCCTGTACTAAGTGAGAAAGGTTAAAAAGGGTGAAGTGAAATGGCTCTTGGAGTTCGTGAAGCTACATCTTAGTAAACGCAACTGTTTGAACTCTCAGGAGTGAGAACGAAGAAAGAAAATGATGGAAGATATATTTGCATGCATATCAGTTCTCTGAAAATATACAAAATATACGGTAGTAAATACTAAGAAATACAAGAGGAGGCTATCCTGTTAAATGTATCAGCACTCAAGTTCAAATCGAAAAGCATGTCTCGTCATGAATTATTGAGAACGTGGGAGAGCTTCTTCAAGTCATAGTGAAAATTTATACAGCGTTCTCGATGTTTCTGAATAAAGTAATGAGAAATAAGAACAAGAAAGTACAAAACTATGTCAGTCGAGTCTGTGTGACAACTAACAGTATTCAGAAGATAGCGTCAGTATCATTACCATATCATTCGTATTTAAAAGGTTTAAATAATTTTATCTTACGATCGATAAATGCGTGAAGCATTCCTAGAGAATGATTGAAAATTACAATAGTAAACGTTGCGACAGAGATCGCTTGAGTAGTGATAATTTATCAGTGAGGAAAACTTACCATTGATAGTTTATCACCACAATTACCAACGTCGAACATAAACGTTACAGCGGTAGAGGTGTCGTTGAAGTGATCCGTTTTTCACCAACGCTGGAACTTTGTCGTCGAATTCGGATCGAGTTGAGTTCGTGTCGAGAATTGTCGAGGTTAGCAGAGGTTTCGTGGTGCCGCTTGGGTGGTTTCTCAGTCGCCGGTTTGAGGGGGTAGTCCACAGAGAGCCCACAGCGCAATGCATTCCAATTTCCGCTCATCAGGGATATTTTCTGAGATTCCTTCAGAATACTAAATCTCTTCTTTTCAGCATACAGATTTCAGTGAAGAATCGTTCCGATCACTCCATAATTCGAATATTAAATTGTGTTGCTTAAAAATGCAAGAATGCTTTTAGCTTTTTGTTTCCTGATTGGAGAAAACATCAAAGATTTCCTTGCATATTGTTCATTTTTGATCACACAACCGATTACATTCTACAAAATTCTTCATTTATACGATATTTTCGCTGACAGGAATAATATGAAATCACAAAAGCTTCGGGCCCATACACGTCAAAGGAAGTTTCGAGGGAAGAAGAACCAAGTCAGTCAGACTCCTACCTACTGGTTAGCCTTCACTTGAGACCTAAGGTAGCAGCGTTACTAGGGGTTCCGTATTCCCAACGTGCAAACTCCTTCTGTCACGAGACCAACTTTAATTCATTGCATGACAGCACGGATTAGCATAGTCAATTGTAAGAAAAAAACAAGTTTAATCCCTAGAAAGTTGGTTACCTGTTTCAGAATTTCGAACGGAGATTTGACCCGGTAAATAAACACGTCCACCTTGCAGATCAGAATTCACTAATTGACCTATGTAATAGAAAATATTGTTAGGTAGAACTCGATTGACTGCATTCTGAATTCTACAATAAATGCGATAAGATGCATTGCAGCACCATTCGCCAGTAGTGTTGAAAATCATTAAGTAAATCATTTTTAGTAGATCAAATCCATCTACCGGCAGAAGTTGTCGGTTTGACTTCGTTGGTGCGGAAGATCAGGAAGCTTGTCAAGCGACAAACGCAGTAGATTCGTCTCAATCGTTCAGTTGATCATCGTATAAAAGTCGTATAAGTGGCGATCGTGGCAGTGCAGCTTAGTGGTCTCGTCACAGAGACAGTCGTTCGCTCCTAAGCTCATCGAAATTTGTGAGAAGAGTAGTCGGGAAGTCGCATCGCCAGCCGAATATTCTGTGCAAGAACAAAATTTGTTTGTGCAACATGAAAACTTAGCGACTTCAGGGATGAAGTTGGATGTCGTCTCGTGCTGGAAGAGAGGGCCTTGAAAAGTGAGTGAGCTTCAGATTGGATTCACCGTCGGGAGGAAAATGGTGTAAATGGAATAAGGATCCGAGGATGACTTAGAAAATTGGAAGGAGAAAGATGAATATGAGGAGGATATACATAATGTAGAATGAGGGAATCTGAAGAGGTAATGTTCGGATTTGAAGGCAATTGCAATTAACAAAACTGAGTTTGACTTTTTTAAAGATTCAATCATTGCCTTCAAACCGGAGATTTGAGAGTAGGCAAGGATGGATGATAAAGCTAAAGGACGAGTAATGACAACTAAATTTTCGTTAACAAACTCGCTAAAAAGAAATACTCAACACTGAAAAAGAACAATCGTGGATGCCAAACAACATCTGGTTTAAAAAAACACACTTTCAACAAAATTGGCGTTAGGTAGAGGTGAGAAGGATGGGCTAGCTCATCTAAAAATACAAAGGTTAGGTTTCACACATCAACAAAATATAAAAACAGCGGAGAACCAAATTCAGATAAGAAGCAGTCTTTCCTCGTTAGTCTTCATTAGACTATTGTGTCGTTTCAAAGACTAGAGGAAGACAGAACAAGCTGAAACTACCGTAGATTGAGCAGAAATATTTCATCGAGTTTCATGAATGTCATCGAGTATTAACGTCTCTAACTTTGACGTTGGTGAGATGGAGTAGTTGCTTAATCTGTCACGTCTCCTTAAGTTCAATGCAACGCCTCTTGAAAAAAATTACTCCTCATTTTTATGATAATTGTATGTCGTTTCATAAGCTCTCGACAGAAATTTAGTGATGAATTGAAACCATTTCTACGAAAGATTTATCAAAAAAATTAAAAATAGTTGAATTTTTAAGCTACAAGCGTAAGCACAGTAATGTAATGAGCTAGCATCTGATTTAAAAAAACTGATGATAAATTTCTGCTCATCTTTGGAGTTCTTAAAAGGTTAGCACAACTCTTGTAATCCTTCTATGGTAGAAGGGTAAGATTCACGTCATCACAAAAAAGAATTGTTCCTCCGGCTGCTGAGAATAAAATGACTTTGAGATAAGCCAAAATTCGCTAGATCTGGCGCGTCGGTAACTAAAAAAAGCAGCGACTCTCAAACTAGTAACAACAAACATCGTCTATGCAGAAGCACCAAATGTTTTTCGTCCAGTGGTTCGAACAAATAGGTGCGCCATCCACATAAAGGCCAGAATAAAACGTGCTCGTGCGCAAAAAATTAACAAGACGCATACTCTTTGAATTAACACACACGTATAGAGAAATTAACAAGCATATTATTGAGAGTAAACTTGAGCGGTTTCATAATAGAAATGATCCGTGGGCATCAATTTTACAAGCTTCAGCCACAACAGTTGGAAAACTACACAGCAAGGCCAGAGAAAGAGTTTGTGATAATTCAATACTTTTGAATTCGCATCCATCAGCTATTGAGTTAATAAAATTCATTTCAGTCTGGCTAATATGTTGAAGATAAGTTTAAAAGAAATGCCTTGGTACTTTACTTTGTGGACGGCGCACCTAAAGTCGAGTTCAGAACTACTGCGACACAACAATATGAGTCAATGTTTACAATTTCATGACACTTTTATAATTAGAATAAAAATATCTCTCTTAACAACTGCAGCCGATTCATGAGCAAACGATCGGACACCTAATTTGAATCTCGATCGAAATAACAAATTCCATCTTCCACACCGGCTCATGCAGTGAGAGGAATGTCAACTTACATTTGTACCATAAATATAAAACTACATAAATGTTTCCATATATAAAACGTGTAAACTTATGAAAATACAACACCTCTCTAACTAGAGCTACATATACAATAAACGAAGGCTTGTCCTCTTTAGAGGCATAAGTAGAGTTTCATAAATCAAAATTAAGAACTAAGATGGCTTAAGCGACTTGGTTAAGAAAAACATTAGCTGTAGTTCAAAAACAAGGAACAGAAAACGTTACTGACCAACGCATATTCAAAAGAGGAACATGCAATTATATTACACACAAACACAGTACGGAGACTCAGTAGTCCTTCCTGAAAAAAAGAAAAATGCTAAAAAAGCTGCAACTTCGTAAATTGGTTTCTCCTTTACACTTAACGAGTCGCTGTCATCGCCATCCAATATATCGTGACGACTTTTAACTCTCCAATAAATATATACTTTGAGAAAATTGAAAGGGTTGAACATTCATTAGCTGCGTCATTAAGCCTCAAAACGAGTGAAAACAAAGCGCAAGAATCTATATGAATTACTTCAAGTCGCGACGCATTTATATATTGACATACATGAACGATATATAAAAATGAAACTCTTCAGCATTACGTATTGTTTTTCCTGATAAACGCATTGGAAATATCGTCTGAAGAGTTTACCTTTTATCCGTTTTCATGCACGCTCTAAAACAAATTGGAACACATTGGCGATGCTCATGAAAACAAAAATATATCCTATCATTGAGAGTCGCATGTTCCGTAAGAAGTGGTCGGGAAGAAAAAGTTTTGTTGCGCTGCGTTCGACGCACAAGTTTGAGAACAATCAAACGAATTGATTTGACTTGCACAAGCGACGGTGTTCGAAATGACCCCGCAAGCCATCGTGGTTATAGCAACCGAAACGTCGGCGGTGTGGTCGGACGGAGTACTGCCGTGAGGTAAGCTCGGTTCAACAGCAGTCAGTACACAAGGCTGGTCCGCCTCACTTAAAGTTGGATTAAATGATGTTTGTATATTCACGTCATTGGCACCGTGCCTCATCGAGTTTATTGAGTAAGGAGTATAGCGTGAACCTGAGCAAGTCGAGACTCCGTGGAGAGCTCGAGTTTTACGAAAGTCGCTTCTAGAGGCGCTAACACACGCTGTTTCTAACTGAATATACTGCTTCCCGGTGCTTTGCTGCTGTTCGAAGTTCGAACACGTAGCAGTGGTGACCACAGGATAACAAAACGGATTAGTCGTGGTGTCCGTATAGGCATACGACATCGTGCTATTTTCAGGGTAAGTTTGGGCAACCGATGCCCCGCAAGTCTGGATTGTGTTTTCGCTGGCGACGGACGAGTTTGGGGAAGAAATAGTAATAACCGTTCGAGATGCATTAGGGTAATCTCCTAAAATGGATTCTTGCCTCATCGGGGCATCGAGAGAGGACGGCGACGTCGGGTACAGATAAGGATGGTATCGGTGTGGCCCTTTAAGTCTACTACTACTTGACACTTTCGAAGTGGTCGCAGTATCCGAAGGTATGGTCGGCTCTATGTAATCTAACGAGGAGGCAGTGCTAGCAACATACATGGCCCCCAGCCCGCAATCAGTTAAAGGTAACGAAGAGGGCGAAGGTAGAGAGTTGATAAAGTCCTTACTGTCAGCAGAGGGAGAAAGCAATGACGAGAACGAATTAGGAGACGAAGCTGAACAACATGAGGAAGAGGACGGCGACGCATACGAAGGAGAGGTGATGGACGAGAAGGCAGGGTAGGTCGGGGATGTCGTGCAGCTGGACACGGGTGGGAGAGCCACACTCAGGGATGGGATCTGGGAAGGATCATATTGACGGTGATGCTTGCAGTTGAGGCGGTGACGGGAATCTGTGAGGCTCTTTTCAAGGCGCTCCTTTTCCGTCTTGAGACGCTCCACTTCTCCCTTCAGTCGCACGTTCAGGTCTGCTACACTCTCCGATTCCTGCCAGAATACAATATCGACATTAGCCAAATATACTACTGAATCCAAGATATTAAAACCGAATCCACACAAATATACGGGATATATTAATATATACAACGAATGTGTTGGAAAAGTTTATCGTTGTGAGAAAGTTCTTATACACAAAAACAATGGAAGTTGTGTGCAATTAAATACTAAGACACCCTAAATTTGCACGGCTTCAAAACACATCAAAGTATTGGTGTTAAAGAAACAGCCTGAGTGACAAAAATACGCTTGTATTAACGAGAGTCAAAAAATTCAGAATCTGTACTATGTTCACAAAGAACGGTCGTCTTCTAATACAAGATAGAGCAAGCCGTGTATTTACACGGTGCATGCAACAAAGATGGCTCATTTATGGATATATTAAGACTGACAACTAAATATTCGTGTAACGGTTACGCTCCTTTAAAAATGACAGGCAGCGCACATTGACGCGTAGCACCACACGGTAGATCGGGTCACTTTTAAACTACAGGGTGTCCATAAAATCTCTTTACCATTTCAAAACTTTATTACAAATACAATTGATAAGATATTTTATTCAGATTTGTTCTATTATATTCAGTGTTTATCAAAGTTTTTGGTCACATTTTGCATTTGTGTGTTTCAGGTATCCTGTTTGTGAGGTGCTGTTGAGACTTTTATAAGAGACTTTATGGACACCTTGTAGACCTAGATTATAGAGAGCAAACAATGAATCGAGCTAAACAAAGGAGACAAAGTTCAGAGGGTGCAGTGAGAGATGGAAGGTGCTGAGCACGACCGCCTCCACATGTGGGTTCTGATTCTGGCAGAGCACCAAAGGCGCCTTGGCACCGAGCTGCATCCGTGTTCACAGCTTTGCCTACTTGTTTTTAGTTAGTTAACTCAGCGAAATGTACAGTGAATTAATAAAGGAGTACAATGAAGTTTGAAAATTACTTCGCACCAGTTGTGAAATTTAAATTAATAGCACAAAAACAAGGAGAAAAACAGTAAAAAAAAGTATTATTTTGAAATCACAAAAGTGCGCTCCAATTAATAATTTGTTAAATTGAACATTTGGACAGCCAAAATCTTATTCATATGTTGCAAATTTTGCGGAATTTAAGAAAAACTAAGGCCCCTCATATTCATGAACCGTTCAAACCTTTTTGAGTCAATAAAATAAGCACTTTAATTCTGTAGTCATTTACTGCAGGGATCATCGAGTGAAAGCCTATAATTCCTTTAATTGCTGACCAGAGCATAAGCATCATATTAATATTTCAGACTCGTTCATGAAGCGTTGCGTGCCACAAAGGCGAAGATGCCAAAACAAGTTTCAAGTCAGCGCCATACAGAGTTTGCAAAAATAGAAATTCCCATGTACACATGAATGTGTTTTTGGCCTCATTTTGTAGATAAACTATTGAAATCAAGCGCGGGTGTGAGATTTCGATCCCGTAGAAAACTGATTTTTTTAGCCGTTGGCGTCTTCGCCCTAGTGGACCAGAGCACCTCATATGACCACAGCAGTGAGTTGATGCGAGTTAGAGCATTATGAAATGTGTGCTGCATTTTTAGGGAATTTCTCAGTTCTCGGGATATAAACAAAAGACTTTCACAGTTTCACGAAAGAAAGTAGAAACTAAGAGATGACAAAAAGAAATAAACGAGAAACAAAGTTGAGATTTTCGATGAAGCCTCATCTTCGGATATCTGAGGAGTTAACTGTTGTGCTGAAGGTCTAAGTCCATGATTATATGTACCTCATTTCAAGACTTAAAGTTAACAATACTCACATAAATTATCAGAAACTTCTGCGAGATCTAAATCTCGTAAGACATAGCAATGGAACAAGAAAAATGAATTAAAATTCAAGTTTTGAAGTATTTTTATCCTCAAACACAATTATTAGATCTAAACCACAGCAGCTTCATGCTCGCTCTATCTATAATTTATTATTTTAAAGAAGCAGTGCGTAACTCAGCAATTAACACGTCTGACAGTGAACCTCAGTTTGAGTTACGAATATTTGACAATGGAGAGTTCATGTCATCTCGTAATGGTCGAGTGAGTTTGGAATTCAGTCAGAAAATAGTTCATTTCAAGTCTAGAATTTACAGAGTTTTTACTTGAGAAGAACTAGTTTTCAATGAGTATCGAATTGTGCGAGTTACCACTAACCCAGTAAGGTCAACTGGCGAGTCAACTTGATACATGAAAAACGTTGTATAATTTCAATAGAACATCGCAAGAAGCATAGTAGGATGCTGTAACTCGTTCAGAACACGTTCAATACTCGCCTCATTGCGGTCACATTCCATTTCTAACAATAAACCTTCACGCTATTGAAATTATACAACTTTTATACAACTTTTTTGAATATTTCCAGCATAGAAGTAGGGAAATTTAGAACAGTTTAGGACACAACAGTGTGTCATTTCAGATACAAATTTGACTGTCATTCTGCAATTTAAGTATGAATATTTGACAGCGTATAATTATCATTTGAATGTACAGTAATTAGTGTCTTGTTACAAAGTGCTTATTGGCATGAGTTGAATAATCGAAATGAATTAAAGAATTGAAGGAATATCATGCAAAGCTGTCAGAATAATACGTAGTCTGCTAGCGAAGTATTTCATTGATATTTCAAGTTAATCATAATTGATTGAAATTTTAAACAATTTCGTGCTTCATAAGTCATTTACTAAAATTACTTTAATGTCAGGTTGATACTAAATGTTTTAAATAAAATGCAAGTCTAGTCAACGGCTGACTAATTAAGTGCATTAATTTACTGAGTCAGTAATTAATTGACTGCCCAAACTCCACTGAGTCAGTGACTAATGGACTGCCATAACTCCACTGAGTCAGTAACTAATGGACTGCCATAACTCCACTGAGTCAGTAACTAATGGACTGCCATAACTCCACTGAGTCAGTAACTAATGGAATGCCATAACTCCACTGAGTCAGTAACTAATGGACTGCCATAACTCCACTGAGTCAGTGACTAATGGACTGCCATAACTCCACTGAGTCAGTAACTAATGGAATGCCATAACTCCACTGAGTCAGTAACTAATGGACTGCCATAACTCCACTGAGTCAGTGACTAATGGACTGCCATAACTCCACTGAGTCAGTGACTAATGGACTGCCATAACTTCACTGAGTCAGTGACTAATGGACTGCCATAACTCCACTGAGTCAGTGACTAATGGACTGCCATAACTCCACTGAGTCAGTGACTAATGGACTGCCATAACTTCACTGAGTCAGTGACTAATGGACTGCCATAACTCCACTGAGTCAGTAACTAATGGAATGCCATAACTCCACTGAGTCAGTGACTAATGGAGACCAGCTATCACCGTCCGTCATATCGAAAAGCTTCTTCATTTCCTCATCAAGAGACGCATAATTCATTCGAGAATTTTAAAACGCCACTGAAATGTGTATTTCTACAGCGTGTTGTCTTCCTCTGATCTTAAGAAAACAACGCTCAGTGTCTTGGCTGACTTAAACAGTAACGCACACTTCTTCAACACTGCTGAATATGTCATCACATTCACGAATTGCATTCATTACTGTTAGGAGGTAAAAATTGCTTCAAAAAATTTTGGTGAATAATTTTTTCGGAGTGCTAACCTCATTATCAATAACCTGCACTTTTTATTTGTAATTTAGAATGCCGTTATAATACGAATAAGACATGTTAAAACCCGTGACATGCACGCATTAAAAGTTGTGACACGCACGTATTAAATGCCGTGACACGCACGTATCAAATGCCGTGACACGCACGTATTAAATGCCGTGACACGCACGTATCAAATGCCGTGACATGCACGTATCAAATGCCGTGACACGCACTATTAAAACTCGTGACACGCAAGTATTAAAAGTCGTGACACGCACGTATTAAGTGCCGTAACATACACACATAGAACACAACAAAAGTATCTTACCGACATGAGAATTTCTGTCATTTCCTTTTTCTTGTTCCTGCATTTGGTGGCAGCGAGCTTGTTGCGCTCTCTCCTTCTTCTCCTTCTCTCCTCATCTTCTCGGGTCAACTGCAGGACACCAGAATATTTAACATAAAAACCACACAAAGCTGAGAAGACTTCTGCTTCGCCTACGTGGTTGTGCACTGAACAACTCAGCAATAATACCGTCCTCCTCCATGACGTGTTGTCTACCATGTCTCAGTTGAACTGTAACTCAAGTAGTCACAAATACAGCTTCAATGTTACTGCTAAGCTACGTAATTTTTTGTATATGGTGCAGAAAATAATTTGTTGCTCTCCAGTAAGTTAGCGTACACTTAGATACTCAGAAAAGAAAAAGTTGGTCTCTTCATTAAAACCATCGTTTAACAATTAAGAAGGACTTGAAAAGTTGATAAACAGTTTGTTCTATTTTAAATGAATAAACTGATGGATATCTCAAAAGGTATAACAGTATGATAGGAAAAGCATTGTTACCCTCAAGTTATGAATTTTTTAGAACTAAAATCACTCTAAATTTACGCTTCTTACATCTAGGCTTTAGCTTAATCTTTAGCCACCACTTGCTAAATTTGTTTCTGAGAGTTCAAGTTATTAAAATAGGCTTGTTTGGAACCGTAGACTTTACACATTGTAAATAGTCAAGAAAACATTCATTCATTCAATTTTCGAAGAGAGTATGTATCACACCCTACATAAAAATAAAAAAAAGGAAGAGCGGACACATGGACAGGGAATCTCTATTCTTTGCGTTGTAGCTCTCACTGATATGAACGCTCTGTCTCCGGGCGTAGCAGAAGCAAGGAACACAACACATACTGCATATGCACGTTTTATGGTGAGTCCCTTTATATTGAATAAAGCCACAAGTAATATTAATGCATATTAAAATTTCCAGGAAGTTATTGCATTGGTTGTCACAGCTCACCCCTCAGACCACCGTTGTCTTCTTCTGGCTATAATTTCACATAACATTTTTCCCTTAGAAGCCACAATCGTGATATATAAATTAAGAAATGATCAGTTTTAGCTTGCATTTTTTTGTGGCATTATAATATGCATAGTCATTGAAATCAATTACATTTACTTCATAATTTTATAACAGGACCAGTGGCTGAGACGCTTTTAGTCGTTGAAAAATGAAAATCCTTTTTCGAATCACATGGCCTACGACTCTCCCTGCAGGAATGAACAATTTGTCAAGTAACAGTAGTCAATAAAATCAAGTGGGAGCGAATAAAAAGTTTCAATCATTCAGTTGAGCTGTAAAAGAGCTAGCATAATACCAGTAGTAACTCAGTTACTGCGACAGTTACAGTACAAGCACAAGCTGAACAGCTTCCCATAAGAAAAGCCTGCTGGAGGGCATTGCTAGGCCCGTGTTCTGGAAATGTCTTGAGTTCAAGACCCGTGTACAACCACCGACGATAATACAAAGTCAAAATAATCGAAATCCATTTGCAACGGAGCGTTTAGGTGGATGAGAGTCGCTGTAAATGTACATACTAACATAGGCAGGAGAACCCTGTAAAACTGTCGGAAAGTAAGGAGACTCAATTCACACTTGACTCACTTCAGTTTTAACGACCGCTGGATCAGGCTTGAGGAGAGCTTCAGGGTCAGTGCCAGTCTGCTGGAGCTTGGAGGTGATCTGGAGCTTGAGGCCTTCCTTGATAAGGGCTGATCTGGTTGCTTCTACGGTGTTCACGGGGGATGGAAGGTCCACGGGGGCACGGGCTACGCCGTGGGAGGAAGAAAAATCCATGGCAGCGTGGGGGAGTCCTTGGTGGGACGATGTGGGAGGCGGAGAAGATCCATCAGACGTGGGAGTGAGCAAGCTGCTTGTGGGGAACTGGGGCCCCAGTGCAGTGGCATTCCGTAGAGTTGTGTAGCCAAGCGTGGTGTCCGAGGCTCCAGCCTCGAGTGGGTGCCCTCCTTCTTCTGGAACCCCCCAACCGCTCCCAACTCCCCCGATGTCGTCCCCAGGGGTTGAGCAATCGGGCGATAGGAGCTCTGATGTGCTTCTCTGTACACCAAACACAAATCATCAAAATTTTACTTCAGATGTTAATTGAACTCGAAAACAAAAGTAGTTTAGAGGAACTTGGAAAACATGTACAGACTCATCTGATCCCAAATTAAACTCATTTAGATTTAATTCATGGCTACCATGAACATTGATAAGTTTATTTCAAAACCTAAGCTACGACAAATTCAATTAGTTCATTTGGTAGTAGCTACACTCACAGTGGTGCTCCAACAGTTAAACTGACTAGCAGCACTGTTACACACCCAGTTAAAGTCTTAGTTATGTACTGCACTACACATTAACTGTGGTCCAGTAGCATTTGGACATGCCATTACTGTCATAGCCATGCTCCTAACTGACAACATTTTCTTGGTTTCAATCCTAGTTATGCCAAGTAACGTCAATTGAAATCACAGGGAATGAGGATTCTACGAAATATCAGCAACGATGACGTTAGCCTAGAGATACCTAGGAATTATGCTACCATACTGAGCCTTAACTTGGTAGTACAGCCTAGGAATTGTGAGTGGGGTAGTTAGTACACACCTGGCAGTAGAGGTAATGAGTACACACCTGGCAGTAGAGGTAATGAGTACACACCTGGTAATGGGAGTAATGAGTACACACCTGGCAGTAGGGGTAATGAGTACACCTCTGGCAGTGGAGGTAATGAGTACACACCTGGTAATTGGAGTAATGAGTACACACCTGGCAGTAGGGGTAATGAGTACATACCTGGCAGTGGGGGTAATGAGTACACACCTGGCAGTAGAGGTAATGAGTACACACCTGGCAGTAGAGGTAATGAGTACACACCTGGTAATGGGAGTAATGAACAGGCAGTGGAGGGCTGGTCAAACTGATGAGGGAGTTGAGGATCTCAGGAGTCTTTGGAGCAGCGGCATCCATCGCACCTCCACTCACACTCACGTTCAGGAACATCGCCGCTCTGTAATGGCATACACATAAACCTTTATTCTCTTTCTAATCATTAGAAAATAATGTTAACATTCTATGACATTTTGCGAAGAATTCAATTGAGGATAAAAAACATTTAAATATTCTGTGGATGGAATCAGTGAAATGGTACGATTTCAGTCAAGGATTCGCTCGTTCAAGTGCGTCATAAGTATAAATAACGGTAAATAATTGTTTGCATACCATTTCAACAAGTAATGATATTAATGAGTAATGATATTTTGTTTTATCAACACATAAATGAAGTCGTCGACCACCCAACTTGCGTGGTAAATGAAAAGTGTATTTTAATTTCCGTAGAGTTATTGTTTTTATGAATGAAATATTTTAATGTCTGGATAGAAATTTAAGCTATTTCATATCATATGGTTTTAAAGCTACGTAATAAAATCATAGCACTTGAATATCGTAAGATTTTTTAGTGCAATTGGTTTTAAAAAATTCATATAAGAAGCAAAATTTGATTCCCAGACAAGAAAATCAAAATCAGTAACTTTAAGAAGAGAATATTTCTACTTTTATTCAATTATTGCTTTGATGTGTTCAAGTTTTTAGTAAATTGCACGAATATTAACAATTTTGTTTGCATTCAAATATTTTTGATCGTTTACAGAAGCGAAATACTTAAAAATACTTAAAGCAAAAAATCTATAGCTTCTTTTAAAAATAAGATCGTCATTGGATGGTCGATTTATGTTCGGAAAATTGCAATAGAATATAGGAAGTTAGTGTACGCCGAGAAGCGACCCAACGCTTGCAAGGCGATCCCTTTCAGCCGCAGTATTTCGAGTCATTTTAAATAGTAAACAAATTGTGAACTTTACATTAAATCGCAGCAAGAAACGCAGTCACTTGCAGTAATCTGGAAAATAAAATCAGCTTACCTATTTATGGATACATAATTTGATATCCGAAAAAAGTTCTGCCAACTAACTGAAAAGTGAAGTATTGCAAGAAATGTTTCAATGCACATAGAGTTTTCCATTTGTGTTCAGTTTAATTATTTCGCCATTCTGATTTGTTTTGATGGTCAACAAATAATGATAAATTTTAGAAAAGAACCACAGAAATCCGTGAAAATAAGAAACGATTACATTGAAAATATCCGGCAATTAAAGTGACAAGGAACTGCAACACTCATGAGGAACGAATAATTCAATGAGTTTCTGAATGTATGCGCATAAAAATAAGGAAAAAAACACATGGGCTGGAAAGCCGAGGTCTACTGAGGTGAAGGCTACATCTAGTGATACGTGTGAGTCATCGTAGCCTCCTGAAAAATATTCCGATATGTTTAAGGCTAGTTCTTGCTTCTGAATTTTAATGCCGGAAAGAAATTTAATTTTAGAATATAAAGTATCCAAGCATTAATATTTGTTTTCAATGCATGCAAAGATAATACACTGGACTTTTTTGTATTGTTAAAAACTTGCGGCTGTAGAGCTGAATTATATTTAGATATTCAGTAAACTATTAGTGTTATGTATGCAAGGCAGACGTGTGAGAATTTAGCAGATGCTGAAATTTTGAAATGATAATAAATTTGTACATTGAAAACTTAATTCTAGGATTTTATAGGAATTTAGGAGTTCATTGCCGTGGCACGCAAATATACGAGGAATTCTTTCAAACGTAATTAGAATTCTAAAAACTTGATTCTTCGAACATTCAACAGAATTAAATGTAGATAGTAGAGAAATTTGCGTAATAAAGAGTTTTACAGCTAAAGACCATGTTTGTGTACGGTAACCTAGCACTCGCTTCAACTATCAAACTTGAGCAAAAATTTCTCAAATATTGAAATTAATTAGAATTAAGGAAATCATGCATAATTAACATCAGTATCACCGAATAATTTCCTGATATGTCAACACACTAATAAAAATAAATAAAATTTAGCTGTAAACCAGTTTTTATTTCGTACAAATTGTCAAGTTTCTGCAGAGAAGCCACTGCCTTCTACCAATGACTACAAAACTGTACCACAGGTTACTGCCACTGAGTGATCACTTCAAATTCTGAGCAACACAAACCGAACTTCTCATAACCCACACCTTAACAGATTTCTCTTTGGTCCATCAGAAAAACACGGCTACGCATATGTTTATTTTAGCAATACCATATCTTATACTGGGACTGTTGAATTCATCTTTTTTCGCAGTACAAAATTGTTTTTATTATTATCAACATTGGGCATCGGTATTGGGTATTTTTCAATTGGGTATTTTTCACTGAAAAAATAGCAGTGTAGTTAGTGCAGGGAATGTTGACCCAGGGTTTTGGATATTGTTTGAGGTTTCCAATGTTTTGTTCGCAACTTCATGGACATGAAAGCTTTTCATTACTAAAACGCTGATAAAAATAGACCAAGCGAAAAGTATGTGTACCTACGGAATGGTATTAATTAATATGTAAGCATCACACACGTGATACTAATAATAATGGTAATTCATTTGGACTCATCATTGACAATATTCAGTATGATAGTAGAGTTGTGTGCTTCCGCAACAGTGGGTACGTATTTGGAAACACACAACTTTACTATCATACTGAATATTGTCAATGATGAGTCCAAATGAATTACCATTATTATTAGTATCACGTGTGTGATGCTTACATATTAATTAATACCATTCCGTAGGTACACATACTTTTCGCTTGGTCTATTTTTATCAGCGTTTTAATAATGAAAAGCTTTCATGTCCATGAAGTTGCGAACAAAACATTGGAAACCTCAAACAATATCCAAAACCCTGGGTCAACATTCCCTGCACTAACTAAACTGCTACTTTTTCAGTGAAAAATACGTTCAGTATAATATTAAGTTTATTCCAAACTCAGTTCAAAAAGTAAATTTTTACCACACTTATCCTAAACCGTCTTCAATGCATCTTCACCACCACTATTTTTCCATTTTTAACATCTCCAAAATGACGACCTTCTGTAAGTTTATTATGCTTATTCGTATAAAATCAAATATTTTAATAGTAAAATAAGAACCTAACTTAAAAAAATACTTTTGACTACCCTTACAACACACCACTGATTTATACAAGAACATCTCAATTAGTGTACACTTCCATGTTTCATCACGTTTATACGTTCAGGAAATGTTTATAATTTTCTAACTTCAAGAGAAGAACTTTAATTTTGACTACATAAGTCTTGTGCATCTAAAAGCTTTACACACAAACCGAGCAATTCATTTCTTGGCCACAATGAATTCGCTAACGAAGTCCACCAGCAATCCTGGAAATACCTCACGTGCTTTGTAATGGGCACCGCAACCACGCTTCCAGCTCGGCACAAAATAATTCGTTATCGGCACAATGATGCATGATGCGAGCTGCCTATGGAGGACAACAAGTTTTCCGTGTTTAACGTGTGGTAGGACTGTCACGCTGCCATTTTGTCTTGCCGAGATTTTGGTGAGAATTTCAGGTATGATCACTAGGAAGCTTTTACGTGTCCAAGACGACGGTACTCGTGGAATAAAATATTTCCAATAATAGGATGAAGAAGGGAGACTTCTTGGACTGCAAAACACCTTATGGGAAGAACTCCAAAATAATTGTGAAAGCAAAACTAATTCTATGGTATAAGCAGATTTTAGTTTGAAAATCATAAATATTAGAATATTTTAAAACAAAGAATATAGAATAATTATTTTAATGTATACACAAGTTAGAACCATGGGTAAAAAATAGTTTGCATACGAATAATAGCTACCTTATATCGCATGTATTTTCACATTGCGGGTACAAAATATGAACGAACAATTATTCATTAAATAATAATTAAAAGCCGTCAGTAAAAATTTACCTTCAATCAGTTGAATATCTTAGTCGTATATCAATTTAAAACACTGCTCCAATAAATTTTGAAGTAACAAATTCCTAGTGTGAAATAAATTTTCAGCTAGGTTCGAAATAAGCGCTGTTTACAATTTCTAAAGCTTTAAAATAAAGTAAAGTATTCCCAACAGCAGCCACACTGAACACAGGAGCTCTACATGCAGACAGTCCCAGCATAACCCAGCTCATTAGTGGTAGACCCTCGTTATCCTCGCGTTAAGTGCTACTTCTTTATCAAACCACTCAAATTCTAAACGTGCTCATGACGATAATACGAGTATTTTGTAGTCTCTGATCCGTAGTGACAGTAAATACCCTATTCAAACACGCAAATATCAATTTAATTAGAGGCAACTAATGTATAAATCCTTCAGACTCAAAATCGCTGAGTGGAACGAAGTGTCAACCAATGGGAAGGCTTGGATTGCCACCATGACTTGCGGGTTGTGTCAAGGCAAAATCGCAAGCGTGACCAATGGCAAGGCAAAGAATGAAGATTCGTTCCCACCGCGGAAGTTCCGAGTCTTGGATTATTAAAGTTGGTTCCCAAAGGTAATTTGAAGACGGAAGGCAGCTGGGTAATGACTAACGAACAAGTAGTAATGCCCAACGAGTACGTGATTAGTAGAAAAGACAGTCATGTCGTAAAGGTTCGAGAAGTGCGCTGTGCTTGTCAATGAAGTGTTAATGCTAGGATGAAAAGTTACGTGCAGATTAAAGGAAGGTTAAAGTAATCTTTTGAAGGCTACCTTGCTTTCTAGCCAAATAATGTACACAGTTTGGTTACAATTAAGAGTCAACTTAAAATAAAAAATAAAAATATTAAACTTTGAGATGAATTTGTATTCCGCATCTGCCACGACATATGTAAAGAAATGTCCTTGATACGAAAATGAGAATATTAATTATGTTCTTAGTATATTTATCGCACAAAAAATTAAAAATTGTTCTTTAATGAAACAGTGATGCCTGCGTAAGAAAAAGGACGCTTGTGTCTCTTAAATGAAGACGTAATGTTCAACGTTAAAAGTTGTGGTAAGAGGAAGCAAGACAGAAGCCATGTTGACTATCAATGGTATGCAGAGGCTATGTCTTCATGAACACACAATTCTGAGCACTGACCAATAGCATTGCTGTACACCATCAATGGTTGATTGGTAGTCACAGGGCAACCAAGAAAATGCGCAGTTCACCCTGCAACAGGCACCATCATTTTTATGGTCTCCATGCATCCATTCTGCATCCAGGACATCATCAATTCTGCTACCGATATTATATGTACACACTACAATTACGATCCATGCAGATGAAGTGCATATTTTTCCTCGATATGAAAGTTTTATCTCGACATTTTCCAGGCCACAACTGTCATAAACTGCAGCCGCCACCGCAACGGAAGCTCCAGTTCACACAGCGGATGTTGGTTAGCGTACGACACAATGATTCTGCTGCCTGAAATTTTATTACTAGTGACGGCCGATAATTTGAAATTAAGAGTACTAAACCAAGCTCAAAATTCACTCCATATAACAAAGAATACCATTAACTTCCAATAACAATTCAACACACGCTAGGAACTCCATTACAGAGCACTCAAAATTCGACTCACATAAAACACAGGCCTGCATTTCGTCCCAAAGAGCGAGTAGTGACATTTTGATGATGCGATATTCTTCCCACATTTAAAGTGAAGTTGAAGTGTGTACAAGTGGATGGGCTACTTTTACTTTAATTATTCCCTCTAACGCGTACATTATGCACTGAGTATTGTTCATGCAGTAGCAGCGCCTCGAACAGTTATGTAGAGTAAGAGAATTGTCAATTCCTCCATCACGCACAATTGAAGGGTGGAAAGCACTAGTGGACTACTTGCATTTTTTCCCACAAGAGAAAATGCAAGTTTTCCACTAGTGCTGTCCACCCTTCATATAGTAAACTACTGGATCGTAATCGCCTCTGTCTGCGCTGTGTTAGCGACAGCACGGGAGTGGACTACTTGCATTTTTTCCCGTGGAAAATATATTATATTTACCATGGGAAAAAATGCAAGTAGTCCACTAGTGCTGTCCACCCTTCAATTACTCGGTGAAATTAATGCAAGTTACGAAATTCATGCTTACAAATAGCAACTCTGTACTCAGAAAAGGCTCACTAGCATTCAGTAAAAAATGAGTTTTATGGAATTGGCGTTTTTATAATGAATATTTTTTGCAGTCAAGCTTTGACGACAATTGAAACGCGTTTTGGAGAGAAGTAAGGATTTTATTGTTACTAATCGTTCAGTCTGAAAATGCACCAGGAGCTACAAATTTATTATCAAATACAAGGAACTTGTGCATCAGCATTTGTACTTGAGAAACCTGCATGAAGTTTAGGGAGTGTTTGCCCCTTAATCATCGTAGCGCCATAAATACTTATTCGTACCCTCACATCGTGAGACGCCGAGTTCCCGTAAAATGTTCAATTTTAAGTTATTTTCAGTAGTAATTTCAGAGACTTGACATGGCTGCGACAGACGCTCCTGAGCTACGCTAGTCCTCAGCTACGTGCATTTGGATGATCATTTAGTCAATGTTTTTGTTCTGAAGTCAAACCTGTTTTTATTTTGTAAGCAAGGGTGTACTTAAGCATAAATTGATGACCCTTCACGCGCATCCGATGCTCACGAACGTCAAATTTAGTACAATTTAGTACATGGCAGAATTTACACTCTCCATGTCAACAGGTTTACCTAAACTTGATAATTTCTACAGAGAAACAGCTTTTTAATTTTTTGTTTTAGGAACACATTCTTAGTTGAAACTCGACGCCAACATAAGCGTGCTGATGCGCGTCACACACGCTCGTTAAGGTGAACAGTTTTTGTTAGTTGTACACATATTTTTTTTAGAAAAATTTAAGCTGAATTTGGGGAAACCGAACTCAAAAAATTCAACTTTCAAGAAACTCAAATTCTTGCAACGAAAAGTTTCCGCCTCTAAACAGTTCATAAGCTAAATATGTGTTATGATCTCACAGACTCGAATAAAACTGGTAAAAATTTACGATTTCTCATCAATACTTGACAAATCCATTTGACAGCTCGTACGAAACTTAAATGCAACCTTTAATTGAAACTCATTAAAGAAACGTAATTACTCACAAACTTAATAATCACCAAATGAACAAATTATACTAATGCACTTTAACTGAAATTGTTATTTGAATGAAGAATATTTCAGGGAACTCGGGTAGTAGAAGTCTGGCAGGCAAATAGATCGCTTGGTGACTTCCGGCACAATGAAGAGCCGTACACACACAGCCAAATGCTTCCGTAACTTGACCATGCGCTCCATACAAGACAAGAAAGTGGCATCAGTCAATACGCACCCTACAGTAAATAACAGATTCTTCCAGGAAATTAGTTATTCCAAGAAACATTTGCTCGTGTAACGCACGCGCAAAAAAAAATCATCGATTACGCTTGTAGGAAAAATTTCGCTTCAAGAAAAAACCTGTAATTAGGAAAAAACGGCAAAAAATTCATGTGGAAAAGAAATTTTTTTTATCGAATATCAGTTTCAAGCGGAGTGTTTCTTATCTTGAAATTTCATTAAACGAAATATTTGATCTCATCTTTGAACGACTTAGGAGCAATTTATATTTCGTATAAAAATTCACACGGTACTGAGTAGGAGAAAAATGAAAATTGTACAAACCAGGTATTTCCTCAAGACTACTAGGACTAGTAAACTACAGTAGCTGCTAGTCGTGCTTCTAGCACTTACGTTACTAGCAGCACGACTACTACCAATCTGCAAGCATCTATAATTGCAGTTTCATCATCCAGATAAAGTGATGCTTTTTATTTAAAACACATGTGAAGTTACAGTTAAACCTGTTAAGAAGCACCCAGCGTAGTTGAACCTGATGTAGTTATTAATCATCATTCT
The DNA here is from genome assembly GCA_006783055.1 of Trinorchestia longiramus. Lineage (NCBI taxonomy): Eukaryota > Metazoa > Arthropoda > Malacostraca > Amphipoda > Talitridae > Trinorchestia > Trinorchestia longiramus. The sequence goes on along the minus strand of VCRD01000639.1, from coordinate 22,231 downwards.
AACATGGTGTTAATGAGCCTCATGGGATTAATGGAAACCATCATCAACATGCAGGGCTCGCCACATTGCAGAAAATGTCCCCACATCATTCATGAATTGAAAAATTAAGTGGCAGCTTTAGTTTATCCACAAATATCACTGCAAGGTTTTTGATATATTTCTTCGTATAAAAAAACGTATCTGATTCATTCCTGCAGCTTTTCTAGTAAAACAATGGAATCTTTTATAAAATATGGATTAAATTAGAGAAAGAAAACTGTAACAGTAATAGAATGATAACCGTACAGAAAAAATTGATGAAGTATGAAGTTAATAATAGACCGAATATTAGGTTAAGTACAGTGTAAAAAGTTCAAACTAAAATCCTCAAATAACAAAAATATTTCCGTTACTTCACGCAACTTAGTAATGCAACTTAAATATCATCCATGCATAAAAAATACTGGTCATCCCAGAAAATTAGGCAACCAAATCCCCTCTTCCAAATCCCGCCCCTTGAAGCTAATGGACTTAAACACCACAAAGCTCTTTAGGAGAGGAAGGTTCAGGCACATGAGAACGATGGCTTTAACTCTCCAGGAAGCGAGTTGAGCACATCTCTTAATGAGGTTATGCACTTGCTAATGCCTTGGCAGAAAATATTTACATCGTGTGTCGTAAATCTGGCTGTAAACTCAGAAAAATACCGGTAATTTTAATGGGCTTGGAAAGAAACGTGCTGCTAGTTACATGATGTCTTGTGCACAACAGGCCTGCCAACTGACCACGATGATGAGATTGAGAAGGATGCAAGACTTGTTTCATACTGAGAAGTGTTACGCTAACAGATGAGGGTCATGACAACCGAGCTAATATCTTCCACTCAATTCTACCATGTACACAAGAGTAACACTTGTTTACTTTCAAGTTCAATAATAATGAACATTATTATTAGGTCATTTTCATTTTAAGCAACAACCATGTCGGAAGTCCACACAGTCGTTTGCCTGCCTATGCCAGTTATTCAGGCATTACAATTGCTGTATACTCAATTCCTATAGCCCTTTACTACCTGAATTTATTTTAGCAGTTCACTCCTTTTGCACTGCTTGTGTTGAAACTAGTAAGCCGGTGCGAATAATAATGCAACACTTGACTGAGCATAAACAGAACATGTTCTGTTCTCGTCACACTCCATTGCTAGACTCTATGTTTTTAATTACAGGTGTTATAAGCATTGCTTTTCACTGTAACGAATTCGTCACAGCCGGGCGTAAAAGGCTAGTACATTTCAGCTCTGTGTCGTACTTAGCAATGTGCTGAAAACTGCTAATATGTATTGTTTTCAGAAGCATTTTCATCCACGTAGTTAGACTTCTTCCAGTCAGTAAAATGATGATTTTGGAAGCGCCTGTGCATGCCTACCTTATTGTCCTCTTATCACACTCAGTTTTGTGCTCCGGATTACAGCAATCGAGATGTTCAATTTGTTCCGAATACCATTACCATTATTGTCGTTACTATTATCAATACTGTCATCAATTACATTATTTTATTATTAATATTATAGCTATTATGAAGAGACATAACATAAATTTACTGGAGAACTCAACGGTCCTATTATATTTAATTAGATAATGACTGTGGTCGCTGCAGTCAAGCAATGCAAGGCTTACATGAACAATAGACAGCCTCGCTCATGGCAGGGAAGAATAAAGCCGTCGTGTCCATTGTCACGGACGAACACAAACCTCCTACAAGTATCACGATATCATTTGCGCTAAATTTTTGTGAATTCTACAGCATCAAAAGTTTTTGTTCAATTTTTGAAACATTCTTTTTTTATACTAGTAATATTATTTTTTATACATTATTTTTTATACACACGTCACATATATCAGAATACATTTGGTGAATTTGAACACTTGCAAATATATTCTCAAAACACAAGTTAGGTGCAATAAAATTGAACGAGGTGTACGCGGTACATGCACAGCTTTTCTCTAACAGTTGTGCCTCGATATCGATCGCAGCTCTCTGACTCCCAGACACACTTCCCCTCTACACTCAAAACCCCACCAACCAACTCAAGCCTATCTACACTAACTCATCTGTTCAACCCATGACACCCATACTCCTCACTAACATCCTTCAAACTCATAACTTATCCACTCATATTCTCAATCTACCCACTCACACCCACAATCTGCCCACTCACACCCACAATCTGCCCTCACAACCACAATCTGCCCTCTCACACCCACAACCAAACACCTTGCACAACTTACAACCATAATCTATCCACTCACACCCACAACCTACCCACTTACACCCACAACCATCCCACTCACCCCAGCACTTACACTAGCCTTGTTGCGCTCACATAATTAGAAGACATATTTGTCGACACTTGAGGCAAAAACTCGGTTGAGGATTGCTTGTTAGTGGCTCGAAGTATGATCGGAATCCGCAACGCAGTTTCGTATCGAACAACACGGAACACAGGCTTCCTGCACACGTGTAAGTGCACGTTTTCAAGTCACGCAAATATACGTGTATAATAGCTTGATAAGTGCTATAATGCGCAGATAACGCACTATAATGGTAGTACAAGTTTCGAATACGTGAACATAGTTATCCTGATAGTACGTCCTTGGTGACACGAACGTCATTTGACACGCAAGAACACGCACGTTAAAGAGTGTTTTGCGTACAGAAATTAGTTAAAAATTTTCCCGTTCCTCGTGCTGCGGACACCAGCAACAAGTGAAGTATTTGTGCAGGACAATGCATTGAGACCAGGAGTCTGTTGGACAGCTCACACAGGATTCTCAACTCACAAATATTCTTGATATGTCTTGCAAAAAATGCACAGATTTGTGTGGCACAAAATATACAGAGACATATTTACTGCGTTATTTTGCAAGATGTGAGGAGGTGTTGGAAAAAAGCGACTACATACTCGTTAAGTCCAGGTATATGCTTTGAACAAGATGCACATTAAAAAAAAGATGGTTGCAGATTCAAAAATGCTCTAGTTTAAACGTAATTTTGAATTATTTGAAGTTATTTTGGTCTTAGCTCATTCAAATTGCACAAATGTTTTAAGAACCCTTCCTTCTGAAAAATAATCGCATTTCGTTACTGAATATTCAAGAATTTCTGATATCCAGCAAAAAATTCTCGATAACGAGAATATTTCATGAAGCCCACCAGTTCTGGCGGTGTGAAGAGTTGGAAATTTCTGAACGTAATACAAACTAGCGACGTGCCAATTTTTTTCGAAGAATCTGGTCGATTGTCGGCTTTATCGTGCTGACCAATCTTCTAATCAACACCACAATATCAACAATATCGATTCTTAATAAGTATTCAGATCAGATGATTCCCAATAAGTATTTTCAAGCAATACTCAGCAAGTGAGCTTAAATAAAAATCAAACGAAACAGTCAATAAAAACCAAACGAAACAGTTAAGAATACACGCAAGGATCAAATGGATCTTAATACGTGGCAGATGAACCAGTTCTGAATACGTATGTTGTTCAAATAGTTCTCAATTAGTACCCAGGTCAAATGATAGTCAACAAGTGTTCATATCAGACGAAGTCTCAATTTCTACCACGGCAAGAAGACGCTTAGCACCAATTAAACTTCACAAATATTGCAATTAAGTTAAGTATCGCACGAGACCTCCATTACTAGACTTAACTTCCCACACAACTCCAACGTTACGGTCCAGCCTAACCAGTCTCGTGTCTTGAGGGATGTAGTCTCTTCAACGCAGCTTGCCCTTCCTTGCTTCAGTACAAGTTAGGCAACAATTTAGGCTTCAATGGTTCTTTTGGCAGCGAACAACGCAAAAACCATGGTCAAGTGAAAATCCAAGAGACGCCTACAAACAATTTTTAATTGTAGATTTGTACTTGAGCAATAAATAAGAACGAGACCTTGACTGTCATTAATGTCAGCCAGGCGTTAACCTAATAATAATTGATATTAACGTTGCGTTTAAATATTGAAATAACTCTTTGTTCAGTAAAAATAAAGCGCTTTATGTTGATCTTGGACTTGAAGTACAGCGCTTCATTCAATTGCTATCAAATGAACTAAATCAATTATTAATAAAAATCAGTTCACGCAAGACATATGATACACAGTTAAAATAAAATTCTTACACATTTTCAACTTTCAACAATGAGATTTGCAACTCAAACACCTAGAAGTAACTACTTACAGTATTACTGACGCGGAAACGTACCGCGACATCGAGCATGTAGTTCGCAAAACACTACTTTTTAACATCAGTTAACAGGCCGAGCACAAAATCATGTCCTGAATTTCAACAAGTTCACCTACTACATGTAATATCAAGTACACCTACAACAGGTAATAACAAGTACACCTACTACACATAATATCAAATACACCTACTACACGTAATAACAAGTACACCTACTACAGGTAATATCAACAAGTACACCTACAACAGGTAATAACAAGTACACCTACAACAGGTAAGAGCGTCCAAGACTACAAACTCACAGCAGAAGTTCACCCATTTGTCTCTTCTTAGTAGGTGAGTAAATTCAATGGAAACGGGCATTATAATCATGCCAAGCATAAAAAGACTGCCCTTTAATGAGTCTTTAAAATTGTGCAAGAAATGCGTCCTGTATTCTGTGAATCTTGATTGGATATCTGCCATAGCTCTACCCCAAACTCAGGGTCTCATTCCTCGTCACTGCTAAAAACTGGTTGATGAATTCAACATGAATCTTTTTTGCGGTCTAATAATGTGATAAAATCGTAATTCTTTATTTACTATTTTAAATAAGACTTTCACTTTACACTCGCATATTATTTACATTTGTTAAAATTACAGCAAAAATCAATCAAACATAGCTTTCGACTGCTAACATTGTACGATAATAATGAAAAGATATTGAAATTATTTTTGCTCACATGAAAATGCTTCCTTTCATTTTATTGGAAACCTGCTACTATGCAAGCAAACGATATCGGGAGCCGATTAGTTATTATATTAATCAGAATCAGCTTTTAATGAAATTCCCCAGCGTCCTGGACGTACGAGGAAAGTCCATACAATAATTATATTTCTATTCTTAACGCAGCCAAAGTGTGCATGTTTGTCAATTTTAAGCTAGGCTAAATATTTCTTTTCGCTCTTACTTTTTTGTTAGACTGATAACGGGCTAATTTATTTCGTGTTTTTGATAAATTAATTTTTTGTTAATATTTGGGACATTATTCAAATTTTTAACTTTTCAAATACAACTAAATTCGTACCACTCGAATAACTCCTTCTTTGCAATAATATTCTCACTTGAATGATTTCATATGATATAAAATATAATTGGTTCCCCGTATTAGTTTTATGATTACTCAGCGCTTCAATATTGTCAATAACTCCACATCAAAGTAATCAATGCTTTATGAATAACACATTAACCATCATTTAAGTTTGCGTTCAAAACTACACCTATGGAAGCTGGTTATCTAAAGCACAACAGAACAGACCTAGCAAAAACTAAACGAAGGTGAAGGCAAGGTACTGAGCTACGAGCTGATAGTGCATAAAATTAGCCTCCAATCAAGGATGATTCGCATACCTACTTCTGGCAACGAATGTTCAGTGCGCAACCCACTTCCTCTGCAGACGACACTTCTCTTTAAAATGTATTTGCCCGTAGTAACATTAAAGTTCTCCATCAACTCATGATAAGATAATTTTGACACAAACGCGACTGAATGCAATTTACATTCTTTTGACAACACAAACTCATGCATCTATGCAAGCTGTAAGTATCTTCTGAAGGTTTTTTTAATTTCTCGTTTCCATAGACTAAAACTGTTGCATAGTATGTGAAGTTTAAATATTCATATCTACATATATAATAGACAGTGCATCTCCATCTCTCTCTACCTTTGTGTGTGTGTCCGACCCATTACTTCCTATCTATTACTAAATAAAAGTTATTGAATTGAAATCAGAACGGGTATACCTGTATTATAAGCATTGTATTGTGGACACCAAAGGTGCCGGAATACTATAAAATACACCATTTTTTCCCATTATTCGCCTTCTCCTACACGACCATGTTATTGGTAGATCAGATACAGAATGAAAATTCTGTATATACTCATGAAAAATATATACGTTCTGATAGTACCATGGGTAAACTGAAAAAATAATTCATTTCATAGATTCTTAATTTTATCACTTTTAAATCGTGGAATTTCCACGGGTACTATCTAGGCCATGTTATCGGTAGATAAGATACAGAATGGAAGTTCTGTATATTTTAATGAAAAATATTCATTTAAAGCACATTAATTCGTCGTAAAGCTTTAAAACATTCGTTTCTGTAATAATTTCGAATTAATAAAATCTAATCAAACTCTTAACACAATTTTGAATCGAAAAAAACAATTTTATCACGTTTAATACGTGAAATTTCCAAAAGGACTACCTAGTAATTAAAATAACACTATCGTAAGACTTTTGAGTTGCCACAGCAATTGAACTGGACAACTACTTGCAGAAACGCTCACACAGAACCAGAGAAGCTTCCTTCCTTGGTAATAAATACATCAGCAAGAGAGAAGAAGTAATTACTGATCATCCTAGAACTTGAGAGAACCACAACTGCTAATGATGCGCGCGAGTATCATAGATACACCAGTGCTTGCTTTTGATCATGTGCGCTCCTTGTTTTGGAGCAGAGACCAGGTCTGTTGGCGTCATATTTGGACGATGGACTCACAGTTACGCTGAAGCAAGACGTCCTCCATGCCCTGGCTGACGACCAAATCATCTTCCAAGTCACTGAGAACTTGTTCCGATTCAAGCTCATGTGTAAAATATGAAAAAAAGTAGAAAAATGCATGCAATTTGTAACTTTTCGTTAATTTGTATTTTTAGTTTTAAACAGCAATACAAAACTGAAATTTGGATTGAGAATCATTTTTAATTGGGAAAATGACTGACCAACCGAACAAGACAATTCGGCCAAGCTGTTACTAACGAAGACAATTTCAACAGCTGATACAACTTTGATGCTCAACAATTCAAAATAGTATATAATTCGGTAGGTTAAAAATTTGAGCATATTAGGATCGATGAATCAGTGAAGAGACTAAGATGCAACTTACTTTTTAAAAGAGTCCACGATGAAACTTTAGCACGTATGAAAAGTGAACTTAGAGTAAATGGAGTGAACAATTCCATGAAGGGTCTATGCATGCAGTAAAATTTAACCAAAATGAGTAAATCGTTGTACCCGTTATCACTTAAAATAATAGACACACGTAGCTTTTTAGCATAACGTTCAATACGAAGACACGAACACTCAGTACTACTGAGAGGAGAGAAAATTACAATTACACAAGATGCTGCAGGTTACGTGGCTCATCACAAGTTTCTTAAATAATAAACTATCTCCGCGTTGGCACTGCAGTCGTGAACAAACGAACACTTGCAGCGAGAAAATGAATGACTTTTGAAACAAAAACGACAAAAACACCAATGGAAACAATGTTGAAGAAACTGCCACGAAAAAATGCAACACCGCTGTGAATGATTTCGTGTTGCGCTTTAACGATTAAAATGCATGAGGCGGAGCATAAAGAATGGAATGGAGGTTGGCGCAGTGCATAATAAAATTGCTAGGATATGTGCACTGCATGTGACGCTGGAGCGCGATATGGTAGAATCGCTGTATGGCCCAGAATTACAGGTCTGGGCAGAATCTGGGTCGCTGTATGACCCAGAATTACAGGTCTGGGCAGAAAGACAGGGTCTGGGCCCTGCTCAATTAGAGTCCGTAGCTGCAAGCTCTACACGTCCCTGTACGTGCACACGTGGGCGAGTGTAAGGAGGAGGTAAGTCCAGACTTGAAGTTGCCTTTATAGGAAACATTTCGCAGTTCAAAAACTGAAGCTGTGTGGCATAACAGGACACTATAGAGAACGTAGCACAATATGAGAACTGAATTTGTGTAGCATAAAAGATCATATGGAATGTGCAGTATCACTCCAGTAAAGCAGCTAATGTATGAACCAGAACAGCATAAAACTGCGTAACTGACCTAGACATGGCATTAAACAATAGATGGCAAGCAATATGAAATATTGTAGGAAACATCACTTGGTGAAAAAGTTCAGACAACAAATGTGTACAGAGCAAAAATAGCTATAAGAAACGTGTACTGAACAAAATGATATTCACGGTACGAAATGAATGTTTATACACGCAGAACCTAGTTATACATGCTACTTGTTTACATAGAGCTGTCATGAAGACTACTAGAACACATATCTAAATATTTACATTTCCTCAACCTGCACGAAAAGGGATCTTGGTACAGAATAATGGCATAATAAAATAGCGGAGTTTGAAAGCCTGATCAGAGAAACATTAAAAAAGTTTTGTGAATAAATAATGTTCACGACACTAGCATGTGAAGATGTTTTGAAACTGTGTCGTTGCGCAGCAGAGAGTGTGAGACTACAGAACAGGACGTTCAGACACACTAGCCAACAACGCAAAAAAATAAAGACGTAAATTAGTTGAAGGCTTCCAGAGCGTTAGGAATTGAAGGCAAGATTTGACCGGTGACATGCGAGGGCGAGTTTAACTGAACTGAATTTAAGAGGCGACCTTGAGGCAAGACTGAGACAACCGCGTTGTGTTTGCCCGTCGAACAAAACACAGACCTCAAAATATAACAAGAGCCAGTTTTTGCATTCCAGTTAATAGGAGACGTGAGAGTTTGAAATGAATACTTTTCGTCACAAATTGCTCATGTTAATAAGAAAAATTAGATTACAGATTCTTCATCAAAGTTACGTGTCGAGTAGACATGTAATTTTAACCACTGCTGTAGTGATGGAACATGAAATTAATTAGCACAACCATCACATTAATCGTATTCATGTGAAGTAACCTCGTCACTGAGAGGAACGAATTTCAACAATCCCAGGTTGTAGAGGCAACAGAGAAAAGAACTTTAACTTACGATATGTTCTAGTTCCCAGCAAACAAATTACGTTACGTTAAACTCAACTTGAAACCTGCTACACAAGTCGAATCATGCACGAGTTAATCTTCAGGTGGGTAGAGATTTTTAAATCTGTATTCGTCAAACTGCATAATAACTGAACAGTTTTTCCTGCTGAAGCAGTTAATGCATGGAGAACAGGCGAACACACAAACAGGAAAGGGAGCTACGCACACATCTAGACAAAATGGCGAAGTCTTCCGGCAACACAAGACTCGCGACGATATGGACGCCATTTTTCTGTTAGAGATCATATCATGAAGTGGCTAATAAATTAGAGAGAACAGGTGGCAGTTGTGTGAGAACACCTGTGCAGGGCAGGCAGCTTCCAGCATCTCTCCCTCTCTGAGGAACTAGATTCTGCAACTGGTTCTGATGGTGTAACTGCTACGCTGTACCTGGTGCTGATGGTGTAACTGTTGAGCTGTAACTGTTGCTGATGGTGTAACTGTTGAGCTGTAACTGGTTCTGATGGTGTAACTGTTGAGCTGTAACTGGTTCTGATGGTGTAACTGTTGAGCTGTAACTGGTGCTGATGGTGTAACTGTTGAGCTGTAACTGGTTCTGATGGTGTAACTGTTGAGCTGTAACTGGTGCTGATGGTGTAACTGCTACGCTGTACCTGGTGTTGATGGTGTAACTGCTACGCTGTACCTGGTGTTGATGGTGTAACTGCTACGCTGTACCTGGTGCTGATGGTGTACACATCGTACCCAAGATTTATTCTGTACCTTAATAGTTCAGATTATTCGATGGAAAATATATTCAAGGTATAAAAAGGAGACAGAAAGTCGCCTGCAACAGATGAGTCAGACATCACTATGGATTGGGAAAATTAGAATACAACGTTGGGTGCGGCCAAGTCTGTAGGGAAAAGTACTCACAGTGACCTTTGAGTCAGATATTTTGCAATGGTGGCAATTAAATGATCATGGGTGAGAGTTACGTGGAGTGTTGGGTGACAGGTGAGGGGGGACGGGCAACTTAGGGGGACACAGAAGCCCCTTCTAAATTCTTCTCTGCTCCCTCACTGAAAAAGCCAGAGCTACTTCCTCGCTGGAAAATTAAGCAAGTTCCTATCTGCCAGCTGCCACTATATGCTCTTATAATTATATTTCAAGTGAACAAACCACAGTGTCTCTTCAATTTGTTAATTTTAGCATCAAACCAAGATGCTCAATAATGGTCGTGCTATAATATAATTATCGAAGTAATTATACGACCCAAGAATGGGCCAGAGGGTTCGTTCCTATAGCCTTATTCTATTCTATTCTAGAACACAAGAAACGGAGACTGAATAACACTAGCCTCTATCTGAAGACGTGGTAGATTGTAGCTCTACATAGTCTATAGAAACTACGTCTTATACTACATAATATGTGATGTGCTTCAAAAATTTAAATGTTTAGCTACTAACACAGAAATAAGACAGAATCAGTAATAAAGTTAAACAAATCAACACATTATCTAGTGTTACAATCCACATACGTTATGATGCTTGAGAACGTGAGGCTTCTGAACACATCTAATGATTTCGCTCATGTATATGCAGGACACAATACATTCAAAAATAATAATACAAATGAAAACATGAATTTTTATACATCATAGGTCAAAAATATAAAGTTACAAATATAGAAAGTTTCATCAACTTCAATGTTGAACAGATTCATTGACTGAAGGATGCCACGTTATGGGACTTGGGTTTCGACTCAAGAATGGGCCAAACTGCTCGTTTCTATTGCCTTATTCTATTCTACTGCAAAGATCCGTAGACGAGTCACATGTGGAGCACAAGGAGGCATTACAGTGAGGAAGGATAGCATCACAATTACTGGGCTGGACATAACCTTGCAGCAGCTGCTTCATGTGCTGCAAGACATCATTTCTCATCACTCAAAGCCGACATAAATGTCACTAAGAGGAGGTTAGAAAATTACAAAATATTGCAGCAAAATTGTGCTGAAGTAAGGGGTATCATTACTGCTTACGACTCTTAAACTAGTCTCAATAATTTGTAACACGCCATAAACTACATGACTTTGTAGTTAATTATCCCACACTCTCCCAGCATCAAGTTTCATCTTGGCCAAGTTTGCGTGCATCTCCTTGATGAAACTCCATCCAGTCACGGCACAGGCATTCTTTTACAGGCACAGCGGATCCCACCCCAGCAGGGTGGAGGAATATCTAAATCTACCTACATTTTGCTTTAGCCTAGCTGCAGCATAAAGTCTATGTAAGCGGTATTTAAAAATTGAGCCTTTTTTAAACGCAGAGTAAATACAAAATAAAAATGTATTGTTTTGTCTTCATTTAGCTTACAATATCACCACACAACTATGAGAGTACATTGCCTGAAATACGATTTTGGAACGCAATTACGGGATTAAAAAATTCAAGTCCTACCATAAATACAAATACAGTAAATACTTAGGCTATTTCTCATGAGTAAATCTTAACAAACCGTTAATAGTCAATACAATGAGTTCATAACAATACAGTATAAAGTAATAATACGCTATAAGTAATACAACATAGGACTACAATATTATAATCAATTTTCTCTAATTTATTGGTGCTTTGTGTAAAACACTAATTTTCATTGAATTATTTTGCTGCAGTACTTCTGAACTTGTAAGTTTTCAACCTAAGTTGTAGGGCAGTCTGTGTGTCCCAGTACAACTTGTCCATGTAACCTTTTATATGAACTTCCAAAAACTCTAAAAACTCCTCATCAGTCCATCAAGGACGACTGAAAATATTTCAAAAGGGCTACTCCCGCTTTAGAAAATAAGCAAAACAAGTATAATTGAAAGCATTGTTCACCTCACAGGACGCTGGCATTTTATAATTTGTAATCATAATATGAATTAAGTAATTTCACCACGGAAAATTTGAATACAGTTTTTGCTATTAAATCACAATTACTGGCAGTCACTGGAATGCCTCAAACTGCCACGTAATCTAGTTTTAGACTAGTCATTAACAAACAAATCCCGTTATTTCGAGTTACTTGCATAGATATGGAGATAAGAATAAAAGTCCAGATCATTTACCCATAGAAGTAATGTAACACAGAAGCAATGTATTTGTTCCACATACTGTTTCGGAGACATGAAATATAATGTGAATGAGACAAATGATTTTGAAAGTGGTAACCTGAATAAACCTATTTTGGTGATTTTTTCTACAAAGTCATTTTTTTCTATAGTATCTGTAGGATTGGCAGTAGTGTTCAACCAAGGATGCAATTTTTTTAGTAAAGTGAAGGTTGCAGTTAATGTTATGATTATATTTTAGAGCTGGAATTATAGCTAATCAAGCGGACGTTACAGCAAATAGTCTGTCTCACATCATGATTAACCTTTCAAAAAGCACGAAACTGATAGATTTTCAAGTTTTCAGAAATAAACTAGAATTAGAGTCAGTGTCGTAAAACTTAAAATTTATAAAATGTACACCGGTTATAATTAGAATCAGCTGAAAACCCCTTAATATTATTTACCTAAGAAGAGAACAGATTGAAATAGTTTTGACGGCCTAACTGTGTCTCCTGGACTGAGCAATGGTGAGAGGCAAACATATAGGATTCAGTAATAGCATCAACATTAATTCTACGGCTTCTATCTTTTAAGTTCATTCCAGAACCGTCAAGAGAAATGTGAATAAGTTCAAGAAAGAGAACAATAGAGAGAAGTGCATCAGGAAGTGAGAAAATTAACAAGGGCCATCATTTTGATCTAGAGCTGAAGACATAAATCTAACTCAAACCATAAGACGCAGGCACCTGAGAGAGAAGTATCAGTAAGCTATGCCAGTCTAAAGAACAGTGGAAGAAAACTTGAAAATATCGCACGTCACGCTTGTGAGGCACCTTGTTACTTCAGGACAAGAAGATAAATTATTGTTGAAGACGGTGAAGATCGTCTGGAATATGAAAGAATATGCTAGAGTAATCTTGCGCATAGATAATAAGAATCTTACAGACAGAATGCGCATACAAACATGCAACGGCCGTTTTCAGTTTTCAGATTGTTATGAGAGAGACAAACATATTTTCAAAAGCTCAAACCCTGTCACGTGAATGATTTTTGTTTGGATGGCTCTGGCAGCAAGATGTCATCGATCATGTTTGAAAACGATGTTGAAATGGATTGGCATGAGCTCGTTTCTCTCAACTTTGGAACAGATAAAGACCAATTTTTCTGGATATCCTGAGGCAAGAGACAACTGAAACCCTAACATGAGTAACACCTTCAAGCTTATACTCCAGCATGACAATGTTCCTTGTCACACAAACCTAGTGGCTCAAAAATAAGCGTTGAAACAAATTTTAGAATATAGAAGCTTGGTTTTCTTCATGACCTTATTTAAACTCAATAAACTTGAGTGACACGAACTGGACAAAAAAGCTTGTGTGAAGCGCCACAGTAACCTGGGTGCCCACAAACACTCCACCAATAGAGCATGTGTGACGAAACATAGAAGAAAAATTCAGTAAAAAAGTTTGGTGTGCTGAAGCGGAGGCTGAAGAAGTTCTTATCTGAAAGAGAATCTATGATTGATGTCTTACAGTTAGAACTTTAGCTATGATTCTCTCGCACTTGGAAATGAAGATTTGAAATTACATTTGAAATTTATTACAATCTTTGATGGAATATCATTAATTTAGGATGTAAATATTTTTGTGTAAGTTTATTTCCCTCATAATAGGTGTGTAAATTCGAGAATTTATATTTTTCTTGCTCAAATTAGAGTTTAATAGTCCTGAATTAACTCTATACAGGCCGATTAAGATACCTTTAATCCCTTCTGAAATCCAAACGTTGAAAGCTAAACCTAATATCATGACCTTTTTGAAACTAACATGTAGCCCAGTAGAAGCAAGTTCAAGTGTATTCAGATTAGTGTTAATGGTTGTTCAGATGAGTTGTACGAAAAAATTGTGAAATTGAAAGTTATGCTCTATTAAGTCAGCCTGCGTTATATTTTGACGCAAATAGTTTCGTACATTCGAGGACTGAAGTTTGTCACATTTCAAGCACAGGGCATTTAAAAAGTCCTCTAATTTTGTTTTCCTTATGAAATAAATTTATTTATCATTCTCCAACCAAGTCACGAAATCGGACAGGTGTTCCAGGTCAAACATACACCACATTTTTAGTGAATTTGTTATGATGCAGTGAGGTGGTGTTGACGCCTGGACCTGAGTATAGTCGCGGTGGTGCACGAGAACATCTCAGGTGTGTGTCACGTACGTATGGAAATGCAGCCCCTGTACCAGTCACACTCACATACTCCAGCTTACTTCTGGTCTCATATTTCTGTTCTGAGATGCGGCTTCAGAAAAGCATGGGTCTTGCTTGCCCGATTACTATAATTCAGCAGCTGCTTAACTCGGCACAGCCCGCCACAGCTACCAGCAGTGTAATTTATGGCGCACAAGACTAATGATTATTCAAACGAATATTAAAACCCGTGTTGTGGTCCAATTAGCGTCAGGCTTTACACGTCAAACTCAATACATTTGTACATTTTTAATTTTACTATGCTTTCCTTAATGACTGCGAAGAATGACAACAACAAAACTAGACTAAACTAATAGAAATGTCCCTGTAGTTTCGCAAAGATTTGATTAGGTTGTTGTAGAGGGCGTTATTTTCTCGCTGGTCTCAAGATCCATGGAACGTTAAAGCTTTTGCAAGCCGAGTAACTTGAGGGTACGACAAAACTAAGATCTTCTTGTACGGTAACGGGATTATTCAGATAAGTTTTGAAGTTTATTTTCCTTGAAGTTACTAAAGGCTGACGAGTTACTAAAATACTTGCCACTTGAGGATTTTATAATAAAAACTTTAAAAACCTGTGCTGTTACATTCCGTACGTACCAACTCTACTGGAAATATATTTTTTTTGTTTGTTTATTTGAGTTTTTGTTTGTTTGTTTGCTTGAGTGTTGTAATTGGATGGTTGCATGAGGGTAGAGAAAGTGCTGCAAGGCCCTGATTGGCTAGGTCATCCACAAGACCTGCACCCACTGTGGTGAACAGCACCGGGGCATTCGAGGGTAGCTACCCTCGTAGTTACTAACCTGTCCTACTCAAGAGAATGAGCAATCGCAGTCCTTGGGAACTTCACTTCAAATCTGCCTCTTTTTCCAGTCCAAAGTCGTTCACCACACTTCTTGGACAATTTGCTCTCGATATTAGTAAAAAATATTGTTCTCTGCCACGTTCTTTCTAGATTAAAGAAAACAACTGTTGCTTCTTTCAAGATTTAGTTCTACAACTGCGTTACGGTAACATTCGTAAGCCGCTTGATTTACATTAAACCACTTCACTAGACTTAGATGTTCCGGTTTGTTCCTAGACTTAAAAACCTGGTCTGTCTTCTTCTCCTCTTGAAATAGTAATTGTAGAAAGTGTTCGTTAAAAGAAAAGCCAGCTCCGACCACCTCACACTCATCGCACTGCTCACTTTGCCACTGAGAACTCTTTCCGACAATTCGCAAGCGATATAGCCGCTCCCAGAAATAAATTCTGTACAAGAAAAGGCAACATTTCTAGTTGTATTCGTAGGTCAGTCAAATTTGATTTTATATTAGATGAAAAAATATGAATAAAACAATTTTAGAAACGTAGAATCAGTATAAAATTCTAACTATTAGGCAGATAATCTGAACAGAAAGGGAAATTGATTAATGCAACCGAAAGAAAAACTCTGAACGTCTCACGAAATTTCATGACAGACAGCAACGGAGATTCTGCAGCTTTACTGCGACTCTATTTTTGGATATGATGCAGTCGCCCGCTATTGGTTGTTGATGACGCGGGTTTGCAATATGCTCCTCCTCCGGTATCAGCCAATCGCGTGTCTGCATTCGAAATAACAAAAAAAAGAAGGAATGAATCTCAAAAAAAGTAAACTGAGGAACCACAATGCAGCGCGGGAGTGTGCATGCCAACATCCATGCGCACCCAGGCAACAATAACAGAAGACCTGCGTAGCTAGCAACACCACCTGTTGCTACTTTACCACTTGTTGCAACACTTTACATTACCACGTGAACCATCAAAAATCGCACAGCATTTCACTTGTAAAATCGTGTAATCCTTGGTTTCCTAAAAACTGCTGAGAAACGAAGCTATTTCGGTGACTTCGATGATAATTATCTTCGTTGCGAACAAACCAAGAGTGTTGCCACAGTACAATAAAGACTCTTTACTGTACTGTGGTGTTACCATGGCGACTTGAGTAGCATCATGCACTTCTGAGTGTAACACGTATTGTATCAAAAACACACCTGCATTCTTCACGTGTAAAACTTGAAGTCTTCATACAACCAAGTTACTTCTGACAAACACCTGAACACGACAGGGTTGTTAGTGTGTGTGCCTGTACGCTGCAGGTGGTGCAGTGGCTGTGCAGGTGGTGCAGGGCAGTAGCTGTGCAGGTGGTGCAGTGGCTATGCAGGTGGTGCATCCATATCCTGATCACGCTGTGCTCACACCAGCACCCGCAATAGGAATGAGAAAGAATAACCCGCCTTAAGTCTTCAGACTCAAGCAATCCTGAAAACCCCAGCCTTCATGAAAACACACCATTTCTAGTAGTAGTAGTAGTAATGTAAGTTCACTAGCGCTTCTATTACCAGCACTAGTACTTGTGAACCATCACTACTACTACCACTGCTACTACTTCTACCAGTAGGTCAGGACTAGACAGCTACAAACTTTGGTACGGCGAGACTATGGCTGGCACTAAAGAATGTTTGTATTTACTCATGCCGCCTTGCGAGCTGCATCTGGCAGCTATAGTGGCGCTACGCTGACTGCATCACAGCCTTACTCTTTTCAATGCATTCACGTGTGTCTCACGCCATTCAAATCGGATTGACCAAGAAGCTTCTTCATTTGTAAGTTAGTTTGTAAACACAGGCTGTCCTGAACGAGGAGAACGTAATGGTCACGGGCAGACTTGGTGGCAAGAAAATGAAAGGAAAATATTGAATTATTTCCTTTATCGGTAACGTTTAGATAGCCCGCCTCATCACACAGACTGCTCGATGCTTGACTGACTTTCAATTTCATTTCACAAAATAAAATATTATCATCTAGTCGCGTACTCCAGCACAGGCTCTTCTTTACATCGCAATCTCATGAACTCAAACAAATGCCCACCACAACAAAAGTTTTGGCCTAATTATTACTAAGTGGACTCGTTATGCTACAGATCAGCGTATCTCAACCAGGGCTCCGTGGCCCCCTAAGAAGCCCACAGGTCTACAACTGGGGAGGAGGGAAGAGGGGAGGCCCACGAGCACGAGCGGATGCGGAAAAACTGCGAATATTTAACTTATTGAAGGGCAGGGGCCACGAGTGTTGAGCGAGTCGGGGGTGGCATAGAAAGACCATCGAAGCTTGAGAAACGCTGTTATAGATCACCTAAAAACTGAAATCAACGTCAATTTTCAAAAATTTGCGTACATTTTACAATAATGCACGAAAACCCCAGTTAATCCCAAAAGGATTTAAACCTGTAGGTATGTGGGTGTTCTCAACTGAGAATACCCTAACAAACACCAAGTACAAACTCCAAGTTTGGCTCATCGAAGTATTTCGTGATCTAGCGACTGTGCCATTCTACCCCACTGTATGCCTGAAGACGCATTACGGACACATCCTACAATTTAGCTAGCGCATATAAACAAGAATTGAACCAAATACATAGATTAAGCATATTTTTTAAAATGTAAAGAAGGATTATAAAGATATTCTATAAGAAATTTGTTCCTTTTGATTGGGAGCTGGCAAACCATTTCGGAAAAGGACCATTTTCAGGTCGTGCTCGAGGCATGTAGGCGTGCTGGCAATTAGTCATTAGCTCCTGGAAAATGAATTAATGACTTGTCTTTGACGTGCTTTCGACAAGCCGGAAATCACAGAAAGTTTCTTCATTATACGAACTAGTTGTAGCGCGCAGTTCCTGCCGTGATACCAAGTTAGGAAATATATTGGTAGTTAGCTAATGAGCTGGTACAATATCCCTACCTGAACACTGAAGCAGTTACGCAAGTGAAAACACAGCGGTGTTCAGTATTGTTTTATGGTAGTTTTATGAGCCGCCTCAAGCACGTTCTGCTGAACGTAGCGTTATCACGGAACTATATTTTGGTGCTCGCGTGCATGCAGCGCGTTATCAGTGCCAAGAATTGGTGAACATGCATGCACATACATACTCACACAAATACATTCACATGTGTACACTTTGATAAATACAGAGGCACAAATACACAAATGTACAAAAAACTTTTTGTCAATCAAGTATGCAGCCCGTATACATTGAATGTTCAATTCCTAACACACAGTGACAACTCCTGACTCTGTGCTGCATCTGAAAGTAGAAGCTCGTAGGGGAGCTTCGATGAGTTTGGTTTAAGCTTTAACGCTGAGCGTCCTGCGTCGCAGAAGGCAGTACGTGTTGTTCATCAAACGCTGAACATTTAATTACCGTTCAACTAAGGTATTTGAAGTCGGGTCTTCCCGCATCGCGTGAGTCAATGCTCACCAGTCCGATCACTGTGGCAATCACACGTAAAACACGGCGGCAAGGGAACGCCGTCACCGATGACGCTTAGGATGTACAAGGAAAATTATGCATAGGAGCAAACCGTGCGGAAATAACAAATCAGTATGAAACAATGAGTATTGAGTATGAACCAATGGAAGACACGTACAACAGAAGACATTGGAATGGGTTTTTATTTTAGAAATGAACAAATAACGTTATTTTGTTTAATTTGCTCTAAAGAGTTAAATGAATCAAGTACAGGCCGCTACTTTCAGACCACGTGTCTGACGTTACGATACGTCAGATCATTTTACCGTATCCTGAATTTTGACTGACTAGTCCAAGATTCCCAAGGCATTTCTCTCACCCTCAAAATCTAGATGTGAATGCAAGGTGAGTGTCGCAGTAGCTTGTATTAGTGAACTGACTCGTCTTCCGCAGTCCACCCGAAATTCAAGTACAAACACATGTTATTGTTCTTTACATATATTATTAGTGGATTGTAAGATATACCAAGAGCTAAATACTAAGTAAAAGAGAATACAGAATTGTTTCACCATGGAGTAGAGAAGGTTATTTTCTTGCTGGAATAATCCTAGACTGAAATAATATCAATCGTAGTTTTAAGAAATAAGGACTGGAATTATTCGAAAACGCTCTGTTTTCTGCCTATGCCTGAATAAAAGAAGTACGTCACAAATTAAAGGATAGCAAGTCACAGTCCCTCTACATTATTTTAAGAACTTTACATAACTTTATCATCGTATAACTAAATTTAATATTGATTTCACTTTAATTATACAGTTTCAATTAATTAGGAAAAGCCTGTCTATTGAAAGCGACGACAGAGGTCGAGAAATCAGTAAAGCCACTAGTAGCTTTGACTTAAATTCTTCATATATATCACACTCTCTAAATCTTTTACTGAAATAACTCATTGTCGTAATACCTTCACATTGTACCACTGCCACATTACAACTCCTTTATAGCTTATTGTTATCTTTTTAGGGGATTTTAGTTCGGTCCCTGCAACATTCATTATGTGAGCGTGACGTACTTTTAAAGTTGAAAAATTATATTCCTGACACGTTTTTAAATTTACGGACTACACATTTACCTTCATTTTTACACGAGTGCCCTTGCATAGCACAGTATCCATAAAAACACGCTTGATTTCCGCAGGAGCTCGCACCATTTATCAATTGTGTTGGAAAATTAGCGAAGGATTTACAGTTCTCTGATGAGCACAAACGAGCGAACAGACCGTGTTGTGATGATAGGTTATCTTGACGGCATTCAAGCTGCGGCTGTAAATTCCTAAATCCACTAGGCATTCCTGAGACGATGGTATATTCGTAAGTATGCTGAAACTGGGCAGGCTTCAGACCATTATGACTTAGTATCAATACTCGGACTCACACACAGCAGGCAATGAGGCACACTACAGCTTTCTAGGTTCCATAATGAGCTTCCAAGTGCTTAGAAACCCTGTTACGACATGCAGTCCAGCATTACGCACATTATTTAACCCACTGGACAATCGTGAACTCATATGGACTTACACTAGGAAGCTTATGGCCCGTACGTTCATTTTAAACAGTAAGTAGCTCTGAGTCAACTTGCTGTCACTGAACACCCGTACAACCAATCGATTAGGTCGGACGTGCCAAGGATTGTAGGACCTCACTGTTCAACAGCTGGTCTAGTATTCCTGTACACAGAATCAGTCTATGATTAAGTGAAGAACGAATTTTATTGATGGATGAGCCCGCTGAGTGACGGATGGATTAATGGATGTGCCTGCTGATAATAAGGATTGAAGTTTTACACGTATACGACCACAGGTTTAACCAATACTTAAGTTGTCGCGGCCAACAACTTTTATTGTTGGGGCTTGAAAATCACAAGATAAAGGCTGACCCAGAAAAACTATGGATGAAATACTGTATTTCATTATTTATCACATAATAAATTTAAATTTGAAATGTCTTCATTCCGGTATTCTTTGCTGGCTAAAATGAATTCTGATAGGAATATGTATCAAAAGCGTCATATGCAAGTTAAATTTGAAGAGAAGCAATACAATTTGACTGACAATCTCTGCAAATTTCTTCTGGATGGCAGAATGGATTATGCCCTGTCTGAAGTCAATGTCAAGACTGTGTAGAACTTCATTGACTTCAACAAAAAAAGCTTGTAAACACAGAGAGTTTGGATCGCATGAAGCGCTCAGAAGGGACTAACAAAACCTCAGGACTGAGAAGTGGAAGGATCAACAGATTGATGTTGAGCACGAAATAGTGTCCAGAGTCTTGTAGTTGTAGTTGTAGTTAGAATAGAGACCGTCAGGAGAGTCATGCACGAAACAGGAGCCAAAGCTTGACATAGAATTATGTAAACACATCAAGTACGAATAAGAAAATTGTACAGCGAAACCTGAAATCCACTACCTTTCCAGCTTGACCTCAGTCACTAGATGCTTTCCTAGGGAGTCATCGCCAGTCGTAGGGTTCGCCACGCAACCCTACAGCCACTTCCTCGGAGCAATTTGCAGCGATACCTCTTAGTTGCATGACAAGGAGGTGTTTCTCATATTTTTATCTCCCACTACTTCTGTACAGGAGGTGAGTGTGTACTGTAAGGGGGGTTTACGAACGTGAATAAATACCACTTAATTACCCACCATGAACAAATACACAGTTGAGTAACAGCATGGACAAGAGTGTGTGAGGGAAATAGGAGAAATACTGCCACCAATTCCACACAATCAGCAGAACAGTATAAGCAAACACACTGAACACGCACACACTGCACACAGCACTGGACACACACTGCACACAGCAAACACACTGTACACAGCACTGGACACACACACTGCGCACAACACTGGACACACTGCACACAACACAGACGACACGTACAGGGCACAGAGCGCACAACCAGGTGTGTAGTACACTCGTAGGGGGAGCACAAGTGTAGGGGGAGTCATGGAAGGGTTGGAGTGTGTCGTGTTGACCAGTTTTTCTTGTTTGTTGTTTGTTCTCGCTGTGTCCAGGAGTGCGGACTCTCGTACAACGGTCGCCTCAGCCTTCTTATTGTCACGTGTCTTTTTGTTAATCGCTAGGTACTGTCCTTAATCTTATTTTAGGCGAATAGTAGGTGTTCCTTGTCCTTATTTTAGGCAAGTAGTGCCTATTCATTATTGAGATTTTGCAAGCAAAGTATCTCTTCAAAACAATTATAGCAATGAAAACTAGTTTTAAAGTTTTTTCAGCGTATCAGTGCTTCCCCTCACTGATGTTCCACCCTGTAGAACGCGTGCTATATTCCACGAGGGAAAAAACGATGAGTTATGGAGTTAGAGGGCGACATGATAAGCAGTAATGAGGGTAAGTGGAGGGAGAGAAAGGAATGGGGGTAAAGGGACACATTGCTTACGACACGAGTAGAAGGGAGCAATATGTAAGGGTAAAATAATCCGTAACAGTGTATGGTTGGGGGAAGCAAGAAGCAATGAAGCCACGTGAGTGCCTGGGAGGGGAAGAAGGGGATACTGGGGGAGGAGGCAGGAGGGGATGGAGGAGGCAGGAGGGGATG
>VCRD01000638.1:214709-239296 GCA_006783055.1 Trinorchestia longiramus | reverse complement strand
GACCTTTAAATTCTCGAGAAAGTAAATGATCAATTACTGGAAAGTGGCTGAGAAATAAAATAGAAGGAATTGCAAAGTAGAATCAAAGGAGGAGGGTGGAAAATTGTTGTGAAGTAAAAGATCACGACCTGAATGATAGTTTCAAATTAAAAACATTATAAATGTTGTAGAACTTGATAGCACAGTAAAAGTTGGATGATGTGACTAGCATGGAAGAAAAGATTGCATGTTAGAAAAATGATGAATTAAAGTACTGGTAGAAAACTTTTTAAGCGTATCACAAATAACAAGCTTGAGTTTTCACACGATGTGTTTACGTGGCTGACGCAGCAGAGAAACAGCCGTGGAATTTTCCATACACAAATATTTTATTTCTATACACATGCACACGCTAATATATGTAAAATACAATTTTATTCACATACAAAATATTTTCTTATATATGAATTGTTACGTTTTACTCAGCATCTTTTTCTTCATAAAGTCTCTCTCATGAACAGTTTGCTGACCGATGCATTTTCCCGCTAAGTAAAATATGTGATGTTCGTTGATGTGAGGGACAATATACTCCTATAAAATGTTCCCTATAGTGTGTTACTCTTAATACTCCATATTTAATTTTTACCCTTTCAATTTCATTGAATAACTATTTTTTTCAATGTAATCTAAGCACAAAAAACTATCAGTGACTATGTTACAGCAGTTTGCTGTGAGAATTACTGTTGCAAAAATGTATGCTACACCTTTGCAACTTCCGAGGCTGTTGAAATGAATCAAAATGTAAACCTGCATTGGCGTAACATGATGTATTGATGGGAGAACAGAAACCCACAAAATCAATTTTAGTATGTAGTATGAGGTCATCTTTTATTAGAAATTCCTCTCAGCGTGAAACCAGTGTAAATTTGATGTTTTTCGCGTTAAATATTTATTTTCTATAAATTCGCGCACAACCATCCCTTAAAGGCGACTCTACACCGTCAGTACTTAATACTTTTCACAGATTCGTATTAACGTCTATACAGAAGATGAACTTACTATGAACCTCTTTGTCTGACATTTCCTAAAGCTGAGCCAGCTATTCGTCACACTTAAGAAAATTAAATTGCGTCTTGAGAAAGCGATGAAAGGAGGAATTAATTAGCTTGCCTCGCTAGGGTGACTTGCAGCGACGTTTTGACGCACAAATTCTCCCTATTTTTTAATATGATGAGTCGGGAGCTTTCATGTACAACGTGCAGATACCCCTAGACTTTCAGTCTAAATTGCTCTTGACAAAGTTAGGTTAAGCCAGCTTTCTGATGTGAATCCGTGGTATTAAAAATTATAGGATTTCTTGATGATTTGCATTCGCAATTGCTTTAGCTATGCTCGATGATAAAAATCCCATATTGAAGCCAATGTTGTTCAAGTAAAAGTCTATTATTCGTTAAATAATTTGATAACCCTTGTTTGATGGTCTTAGTAGTTTTTGACACGTTAACTTAGGGACAGTGGTATTTGATTACAAAACTTAAGAAAGAATATTATAAACTTTTCATTCTCTTTAAACTTATTATGCTTTTTGCGACACTAAATGAGTTGGCCACAAGTTTGCCACTGTTGGTTTCAAGACAACGTCATTTATTCTTTCTTGGGTACAATCCAGGGTTAGAAATTCATATTGATAAACTTTTCTTTCTTCAAGCAGTAAATACTCGTAATTATTGAGAAACATTTACTCGAAACAAAATTTCTTGTATACTTTTCTTTCTGTCAGGTTTAAAACGAGTGGAAAAATATGCTTCATCTTATTAAAGAAACTCTGTGCAAATTACTATACTCATGTCATCATATCGCTGGGGAATTCATGTTGATCTCTGTTTTAGAAAACTTGTATAATTAAGTCAACTTTCCGTCACTAAAATTCCCTTAATAGAATCAAATTGTCGTGATTATTAAGCATCCCTCAATTCATTATGAATAAATATTGATTAAAATTCACCAAATTGATGAATACAGTGTTACTAATACAAGGACTTTATGTAAAATAAGTGTTGCTATCACATGCTTTGTACAAGTAATTAACTCATAACGTAGTAGGAGTACTCACTGATTCATCAATGATTCCATGATAATTAAAGTAAAGAACAGCAGCTTGAGAGTGATTGTTTTCTTCTAAAATTGAATCAAAATAATACATTCACAACCTATACTTAGTGGCTGATGGCAAATGCGATTGTGAAGACAAATTTACGCTACAGAAAATTTATGACAGAAAAACATGGTGTGAGGACTTTTTCTTACCTCCAAAGAAAAACCAATGCTAAACTTCAAAGAACCGTGTAGTCGGATCATGTGTATTACTTTGGTTTGGTTTTTTAAGTTTCAAAAGTATCATAAAAAATACCAGCAAAGTTTTAAGACTCGAGTTTCCTCAGAGGAGAGTGAAGTAGAAACGGATGATATTTTAAAGAGATAAGCTTCTGACATTGAACAAAAGGGATTCGAAACATTCGTACACAGTTATCAAGAAAAACAAACATGGTTGAAACTTGAGACAAGTTGAAATGAATTTAAAGAAATCAATAGGTTTTTGGCCATCAGAATGGCTCATAAAATTTGTTAAAAATTTTAAAATAGTATCCATGGAGGATACTGTATTTGTTAAATATGTGGCAGAAATGTGTAAAAAGTGTAATGATGCTTTCCTTTAGAAAGGTGCAACTAAAATGAAAATGAATTCTAGACGATGGAGAGGACGTTAACCGAAGTGAAGTTTTTTCAGGGAATTCAGCGTGAAACTCAGATTCAGAGTTAAAAAGTTTTTATCCGAACTAAACCCGTTTAATGAAAATTGCAAATGAGTATATCCACTAATTTGAGTTGAGAATCAGGTCAACACGATTAAATAGGAACGGCGTAAACTCATGATAAAATGGATGGGCACAGGTTCTTGGAAAGAACTGAAATGAACATAGATATTTAAAATTAACATATAGTAAGACTAACTCAGGTGTACGACAAAAACCATTTATGAGCCTTTGATTGTCTAAGCTTGCAAGGGAATACGTTGGACGTAAGAATAAAGGTATGAGAGGGAACATTAAATTCAGAAAATGCAGAAGACTTGTACATATAGTTTTTAGACATTATAGAACACAAAATGGCTGCCTAGACTACGATCATCCTGCGTTTAATGAGGAAGGTCCTGGTAATGAGGAAATACTGGCGTGTCTGTAATGACTGGAATTAGCATGCGCGATCGCGCACAGTGTAGCCGTAAAGTCCAGCGGTTGCGGTTACGAGCGCGACAACACAGAGCTCGTCCATCCTAGTTTATTACCCTCACGCCAGGTAAAACACAGCGACCATACTTCAGTGTTGTTCCTTGTTTAATACCGCCATTCCAGTGATGCGTTGAGTAGAATGTGTGTGTGTGTGTGCATTAGTTTATGCTCACATACATTTGCCGCAATTCCACACTTTCAAATTGCAGCAGCCCCACTGTATCTCTACTCATATTTCAATAATGGTAATTCATGGCATGGTTTACTTTAACTCGGCACATGTATGCGTGCATTAATTTATACGCATCAAAATATAGACAGTGATTATACTAGTACTTAGGATTCTTTGTTGAATTGTAACTAAAAGTCTGTTTCCACAGTTATCCCTCAAGTGAAGCAATTCTTATTCGTATGAATTTATACTTTTTTCAAACTTGTAAACCAAGATCGATCGTGCGATGGTGATGGGACATTACACATGCGATCCTGTAAATTAAATCCTAGGTGGCAAACCGTGCCTGTAATTCAAGCTAAGAAAACGAATACAACAGACATGAGACCAAGTGACTTGCACCTGCTTTCGATCGATTTCGTAATTTGTTTACTCTGATAAAAAAATAAAATAGCTAATTGGCTGAAATGACGGCCGTCGATAACAACAAAACTAGTCTTAAAACTGATCAACCAGGATACTTTTCTCAGATTCGGCTGTCTATGAAACGAACTGCAGCGTACGAAAGCGACATTTCTCTGATGTGTTTGCATTGTGTACATTAATTGCTGATGTGCTCATTTTTAACCTTGAACATGGTAATACAGTTCTGGTAATACGAACAATAGAGCTACGAAGGTCAAAATAAAGAAAAACTTATTTTGTTTGGGTGCGCTGTACGGGAAAAACGAAAAAATTATTAAAAGCTTTCACCACATTTTCTGCGTCGCAAAAGTACGATCAAACACGTTTACGTGAATCAAATTTAAATGACACGTTCAAAACGATAATCATATTTAAAAACTTCAGTTACTAAATGGACCTTTTCATTGAAGCCGTTGATTTAAATCTGACATCATGGCTGTTGAAATAACATTTTTATAGAGTAAAATAATTAAACTGAGTTTTCACGTTAATTTTGGTCCCTTGTGAAAAATTTGAAATGAGGGTTTCTGTTGAAAACTCTTTTTTTCAACGAACGTGTTCCTATTGCATACAGATTTCTCTAAAATGCTTGTGCGCCAAAATGTAAACTGAAGCTGATTACTACTGTTGATCGAACTCAATTTCACAGTCGAAATTTTGATTGAAACTTATTAAACTCTATCGAACTCGATTCAGTAGCATTCTTGAGATGGATTTATGTTACAAATAGAACATCATTTAAACGTTTGAATCTACATGACTAGCGATAGCAAGAGAGGATGTGCTCGGTAAATAGGTAACTATTTTATGACCGGTTAAGAGAGCGGCTGTTACTGCTTTGAAGTGCATAAAAACGCCAAACCACTACCATCAGCATCCGCATGTTTATGGATGAAGAGCCGATGAACGAATTTTCAGGACTCATAACTACCGCTGACATTCCGAGACTTTTCGTTGCTACCAGTGGATTTTCACTGACATTCTAATAGATTACTTTACTCCTAGGTATTGGTGATCCAATCCTTTGATTTCTTAGCCAACAACCATTGGCTCCCTGAGAGCTTTAATTTCTCTTAGTTCAAAGCAACTAGCGCTCTGAGAACTTTCATTTTTGTCAGTCCACTACCACAGACTCTGAGAGCTTCCATTGCTCTCATTGGGTTTCGACAAGCCCTAAAACGCCGCTCTTCTAGAGAGCCACTTCCACAAGCACTCAATGGAGTCCCAATTATTCAGCAGAATATTGCTCTTGGTTGCGCCAGCTCGTCCGAGCTCCCTGAAATACGGAGGCTATTTCTTGCCTATTTGCACAAATTCTGTTCCCGGAAGCGCTGAGCCTACATCGTCAGAAACATAGTAGATCTGCAAGTGGTCGTTGGTCCTTGGATAGGTGAGAGGAAATGATTTCATTTTCTATATACAAGTATTTGACTAACGCACTTACACGTTATAAATCTCAACACACCATTTTCTCACATACGCTGTTCAGTTAGATGAATATATCACGTGTAAAAGAGATGCTTCGAAAAACCAGTATTCTTTTCGATGAATTTCGAGCGTGTTATCCAAGTTTATAGAATAATGCATACGTGCTAGATTGCAGCGATTCAACATTATTAAGTAGAGTTTTTGTTATCATTTTGGTAATGAAACAGGACACTCGTAACATTACTGACTAGTTACAGACTCAGAAATAGAACATTCTAAAAAACGTTTATTATTTTCTAAAAGTTAGATGCTCGCTAGATAATATTGCACTAGAAAGCAAACTTGTTTCGCTTTTCTAAGCTATATGCTACTGATATTCATGAATACCGATTTCATATGTTAACATGAACAATTGCCTTTCTTTAAAGAAAATATATTTTCCAACGAAAACATTTTGAAGCTAAGATTAGGAGTATAATTTACTTCAATAACGAGACTGTTTGTTGTATGACTTAACTTTAACGTTAGAAAAATATATAATCAGACCAATAGAGAAAGTAAAAAATGAGTGTCTGGTTTCATCAAAATATGTCTTTCACACCCAATATGGAGAAAACATGCAGCGAAATTGACGAAACTTTGATATTTTTTCATCGCGTGACGAACATGCTTGAGAAAGTCATATTATAATTATTAACCATTCAATCTCTCGTGTTGTCGTGAAAAGTCCAATTAAAAGGACAGAATTTTCATTTTCATATTGATTCCTCTCTACATGGTAGGTACTTAGTACATAGTCGATACATTGATGCTTAGTGCTTCAGTGCAGTCTCAGTTGATATAATATTGTTCAGCCGTAGGACGAAAGTACCACGGGCTTAATTCAGAGAGCTCAATCTTTGTAAGACCTGAATTTTTATTCTTGTTTCTGCTTTTATACTCTGTTATTTGCAGTGATATTTACCAGTGCAGATCAGGGAATTAGCTGATCACAAAGGTTTCATTTAAACTGATGTCAGTTCAATAAATTTCCGGCCTTTGCACATTCCATGACACTAAACACGAACGGTGCGTGGTGCCAGTACAAGAAATCCTGATTTTGTCTTATATGAATTTTGTGCCGTTACTCTACTAACCACTTATCATGCATGCTACTATCAAAATGAAACCCCTACAAAATGATTCATTGCATGAACAAACAAATAATACCGTGAATAATGTAACATGATAATATCACATTTTTAGCAAATATATGATATCAATTATAACAATATTCGGTGACGTAGAATTTTAATGCAATACGATGTGAAATTGAAGTTGAATCATAGGTTCATTCAAAAGGAGTATGTCTAAGAAACATAAAAATTATAAGACATGAGATGTACGGATGAGTTACATAGAATCTCGAGCTGATATAAATGTATCTTTACCTAATATGTTCCTCCAGCAACGTAATGGAAAAACTTGAACTGGAACTGAATTTTAAGAACATTATTATTTTCTATCTTGAGCTCATTCAAAATCGTTTATAATTAAAATAATTGTAACATCCTTACTATAGACTGCACAAAATGCTATCAGAAAATACTCCTCTGCAAGTCCTCTTCGCGTAAGGTAGTAAATCATTCTGTACTGGCACTGTTCTCAGAACAGTTTAACACATGACAAAGGAAGAAACGAGCGTAGCGAGAAGTGCACAGGTGTAAATTTGATCTGAAATTTCAAAAAATGTTTACACATTTATCGAAGAATATATTGAATGCAAGGGGGCTGATAATTTGTGAAAAAATTAATTTGAAACATCCCTCACGGTTTAAGATAGAGAACTTTCCTGTTTAATTGGAAAAAGTTTTTTTAATAAGCATATGAAAAACTAATAACCCAACTTTTCAAGCACTTCATTAAAGAACAAAAAGTTATTGTTTAGAATATTTTCGAACGCCTATTTATTCTAACATGCAAAACCAATGGAAGAAGTCAAATAATAATTTTAAAATTTTACCTTGAGAATCTTCCATTAAGCTACTTGTTCGCCCGTCTGAAATGCCCGAATATTCGTCTCCCTCCGTCAGCAAATTTCTTCTTCCGACCATAAAAGAAAAAATCTACTAGATGGAGGAGCCGGGAGCCGCGTCTGTTCAATATGCAAGCACAAATGTTCGGCTTGAGGGGATGTTTGATGATCCCTGAAATTTTACATTCTGTACCAGAGCAAAAAGTCTTTCTTTTCTAAAGTTTTGCAACGCTGTCTTGCAAAGGTCCCGAGAGCAACAAAATTGATTGACTACCTTCCAGAAGACACGTCTCGATGACTTATTTTGGAAAGATCATAAATTGAATGCCAATCCTTTTTATGAAATAGATGCAGTCGTTAATAGAAGGTTTTCACATGTCAAAAATTAGAAAATACTTCAAACAATTCATCATTGCAAAAACAGTTTTTACATTCTCCATAGTAGCATATTACTGACCTACAGTAATACTACTCATGCACAGCCACATTTCAATTTCGAGAGCTCAAGTAAAATTCAGCACGCGATGTTCATGTCGAGGATTCTTTCAATGTCAGACATGATTCCTTAAATCGGGGCTCAGCTAACTCCCCCGGTCATTCTATTCCAAATGTTTACTACCTCTTAACTCCATAAAAGCCATGTAAGCTGCGAAATATAAACATTTTCTAGTTCTGTATTGATTGCTGCACATACATTAAGAATTGCTGTTGCATTATTTTCTGCTTTAATGATATTTCCAGTAAAATATGGAAGTATCACGCAGATTTTGCTTGCTAAGAGACTACCACCCCTTCAAAAGCTCGTTCTTACGTTCAATGACGAAGGGACTAGGACCTAATAACGAGTTATATGGCATCGATCAATTAGACCAGTAATCTTAATCCACTGCTTATTGCATATATGTGTAATCAGGAATTATATTAGTAAATTATTACTCGATGAATGTTTATGTAGATATATGTGTGAATTTTACTCAATAGCCTGGTCTAGGATGCTCACAAATGATTTGTAACTCGTACATACACTAAGTTCTGTGAAATAAACTAATATGCCTACATGCCATTTTATTTATTCTTCTATTATATTAATTATGCTGAAAAGTTACTAACTTGTCAGTGTTTCGTATGAGTACTCAGCACATGAAAAAAACGTCTTAAACATTCAGGATTTACGTTTTGCTAAACGTAACGTTGAGTACTGCAGTCTCTTTTCCTTGTTTGATTCCGAAAGCAGATGAACAAAAGTTTAGGAATTCATTCTCAAATTTTAGTTAAATAGGCATTCATGAAAAAACTCACCGTTACATTTGGTAACAGATATGCGCTAGATTGTGGACAGGAAACGGCAATAAATTAAACCCTCGAATATATTGTTTCTTGGTACTGATATCGTAAGGTACAGTGCACAGTAAATGTTTTATCAAAATTAAACAGTTTACTTCCTGATTGGACAACTTACGGCAAGTTCAAATGTAGTTCTTTAATAGTGAAAGGTTGAATTCAAGACGACCGGTATAAGCTGATTTTGAAACAAACGTTTCACATCCAAATTGCTGAAAGCTGTTCACAACGACAGTAACGACGTTTTCGTGGATGAAGTAGTATTTGAGTTTATCGATTACTAGAGGTACAATACTCAGGACAAAACGCTGTGCTGAAAGATTTTGAGTTTACATACAAGAAATTTTAAAGGAACTGAGAGATATTTTATGATATTTTATGATATTTATCATCAAAAATGTACACATAAAATATCAAATATCTCTCAGTTCCTTCAAAATTTCTTGTATGCAAACTTAAAAATCACATGGTTATACTGTTTAAAAGCATGGGTACTGGAAGTGCATTAGTCTTCGATTTGTGTATTTTTTACTTTATATGTAGCGAGTACATAACATTCACACAAATGAACCTATGGATATATTCAATAGTAAGTTGTGAGGTGCAGTGTGATTTCAGTTGTTCCAAGAAAATGTGACGTTCAACAATGGAGCCTTTTTTAATTCCGAACTA
Organism: Trinorchestia longiramus; assembly: GCA_006783055.1. Lineage (NCBI taxonomy): Eukaryota > Metazoa > Arthropoda > Malacostraca > Amphipoda > Talitridae > Trinorchestia > Trinorchestia longiramus. Next base: position 229,935 of record VCRD01000638.1, on the reverse strand, counting down.
CTACATGGAGAATGGAAAAATGGCAATGTATAACGTAGACAATGTATATAAATTTCGCTCAAAGAAGTCCAACTATTTTGTTTTTGTTTTTAAGTACGTTATACCTCTATAGCAGACGTCCGTCTCATAAATATTGTAATCCATCATAATCTCCTGAACTAATTAATTCGGCTTCATTGACCTGTTCATAGCATTATCGACCACATTTTATCATTTTTGTCACTCACTGTTGCCGACAAGAACGTGCACGCAGTACATTTGAGGAGATTGTATTCTCTCATCCCTTACAGTAACAATCTTGCTTCTTCTCCACATGGAGCTTGAGTCCACGACATCATACCCGAATATGAATGTTTGCCCTCATGGACAGTTTTCAAAGCTTCCACGCATTGTTTGTCATACTCAAAACCTAAATGCAAAAGTATGGCGTCACGTGGCACACAGCATAACGTATTTCATCACAATTTCTGCAACAAATTTTTACCAACAGAAAATACGTAACATTCTAGAGTGTAACATTTCATCATAGGTGACAAAGGTTTCTAACGGTAATTATCACCCTGCCTTGTACAAGATTAATTTGAGATATTGAAATGATGCGATTATTGAGCCTCTTAATGAACGCTTCACTGACGCAGGCTATTACGGAAGATGAAAGGCAGTCTCTTCATCAGCGCCGTATCTAAGGCAGGCGTCTTTTCAATGAGTCTGTCCTTTAATTACTAGAATGGACCCTTTAGATGCTGCAAAATCGTTGCTGTCAGGGAAAACGGTATTCTTAGTGTTCGCAAATCGAACACTAGAATCAAACAATGGAAATTTTTAGTGTGCAATTTTCCTAAAAAAATGACCGCGTTATTTTATACTTTATGTTTTTGAAAGCCTCTTAGTATAATATTATGCGATACATTTGAAAATTGTTTCCACATATGAATCTATTTTTCTGATTTTCGGTTCAAGTGTATAAGATGAGCAAAATAATCTATGGTGTAATATGAATGAAAATGATCAGATGCCCAGCCGCTCCATCTCCAAGCGGTCTGCTGTCTATAAATCTTTGACTCTAGTTTACGGATAATAAAGAACATTGCAGAGGCCGAATTAAAATATTCTTCTGCATAGATTTTCTCTCAGAAATGACTCTGTAAAATGTTAAGTTCATTTTAATAAACCTTTCTGAAGTGCAGAGTTCAAAATGAATGAGAAAAATGCTGAGTTTCTTTCAAAAAATATTTCTGTTTATTGTGAGTGGGTGTACACATTTTAGAATAGAAGCCAATGCTAATAAATATAGTATTACTGAAAATAATAAAGTGATGATGCTCAAAATAAACACAAATTTACTAAGAATACTTATTCATCACTGACATTTAACAAGAATTCCCCTGCATGAGCGAAAACTGGTTCATTTTTGCATTCCAGTTTGATTTATTGAAAAATACTGTCTGACAATACGCATTCTCTCATTCACCTCTGCCTACGAGTTTTGCAGCTATTGGGTGAGGGGACCAGAGTTTTCACTTTGATTGCTGGACTGTTATCACTTTGATTAGTATTTTGATTATCACTTTGATTATCACTTTCCCTGATGCCACTTTGATTATCTCTTTGATTATCACTTGCTATCACTTCGATATTTCTTTGCTTCCAGTGCAGTTGAGTGGTTAAGTAACTTGATTTGAGTAGTGATGTTCCTGGATCTAGACTCGATGCAGCTTCGAATTTTCCCCGGCTTTTGACGCAGAGTCAAAAGCCTGACTTATATCGACTACTTCCTTGAAACTTTCAGATCATAGCTACGTCTCTCTACGAGCTTCTACCCCAAGCCAAGAGGACGGGAACAGTAGCTGGAAGCATGATGTTTTAAGGTCTTAGCATGATGAATTAAAAAAAAACAATGTATATTCCATGTACATACACCAGATTAGTACAAAGTTTCTTTTCTTTCCTTTATCGCTTTGATCATCACTTAGATTGATATCCTTTTTGTTCCCACTTTCATTATCACTTTAATTCCTGGACAGTGTTTGTTACTTCTCTCTCGTCGTGGCTATGTTTATGTGGCTTCTCAGGCGCATCTTGACGTAAGTGTCGAATGTAATCGTTAGCGAGCAGCACCATACCTCGACTATATGATGCATTCATTCATACTAGGTTATCCACTAGAATTCTCCATTCATTTCAGACTTCTACATGAACTTTATGAATATCAACAAACACATACTGGCATCAAGTGACCTTTTCTTCCTATTCAAATAATGATCACCATCTCTCACTGACGCCCCTCTGACTTCTGATTAAATTTTGATTCACAACTATTTCCCTAAATTCCTTTACATGCATAAAGTAACATACATGAACTTTGTGATGTATTCTACCCGACAATAATTTTGATCTACAGTGCTCAAATAATTTAAAATCATATTATGCAAAAACGTATCAATCACATTTGCACCATCTACTCCACTACTCAACTCAGAAGGTTAACTTATGACAAACAAGGCGGGATCATTTGGTTTACTTTCAGAAAATTTACCTTCCAATACTGAAAAATATATTAGTTACCTCAGTATCGTGAGTTTCTCAAACATTTGGTGTCATTCATTGCTTTTCATTAAAATGATTTGATTTTCGTACTTTAAACACTTACCCAATAATGGTAGGGAATGGGTACCAAAAAACATTTGAAGTGTTTTGAAATCCTTGGGTATTGAAACTCATTTCTTTTCACTAAAACAATAATATTATGTTCTCGCACTTTGAACCTTCGGGCTTCGAAAGCCTAGAAAATGTGCTTTTTATAATGATTTGTCATCGAGAAAGATCGAAGTGAAATGTTTTCTTCTTCTTCAATCCTTTGATTCCCATCGTTATTCAGAGTCCATCAACAATGTTTTTAGTTCTATTTCTGAGAGTCGTGTATGTTTTAGAATACCATAAATAAACGAAGCTTAAATGTTAGCTTCTTATGACGCAATACCTGTATTCAGATTCCCTCACTATGTGAAACTCTGATAGATTCAGAGTCTGGCAGTGTTATGCACTGCAGTTGAAACTTACGTCATTCCACTTTGTGTTTAGAAAGAAAAATAAACGGAAAACGCGGTTTCGTGTTCCCTGTTAATACTGGGCATCCGTTCTTCAGGGATTAAGCGAACTTTGGGAGCAACTTCAGACTTGCTGCCTTCAAGTTCTCGCACTTTTGAAAGTACGACTTGTTCCCCTCAAATGAAGTAGGCAAGACATTGTCCGAACAATCGAGCGTTTTCAAGTAAAGGAATTCTGCTCAAATACTTCATCAAGTCAGAGATCTTTAAAGCTGAAATGAAGTTTGGGAAATACCTCGACTAACTCTAGTTTATGTCTGCTCAAAACAGTTAAAATGTTTATGGAATGTTGCCTTAGATTGAAATATTATTGTTGAAATTTGTAGACCTGACAAGGATTGTTTCATATAAATACGTACAGGTATAATTTACACGCTGTTTTTGATTCAGTAATACGTGTGATGAAAAGTGTTTAATTACACTAATTTCAGATGAGGCTTTAGTAAACTAATATTAACACGTTGACTCCGAAATGGTACGTATGTGTACCACTTAGGTTAGGTTCTGTAATTTTTTCAGATCCTTCTAGTGACTATGCGTACAAGGTGAAGTTTTACACCAATCAGGCAATCGGAGTCAACGTGTTAAGGTTCAGCACTACAGATACGTTCAACATTGGGATCAGCTTGACTAAGAAGTGGACACCGAGACTTGTACTACCTTCGTAGCTAAACATTATATATCTAAATACTGTTTTGAAGTACTAGATTTAACATTCGGTTGCACATATTTACTTATTCATTTTTCAGAACATGATAAAGCATTGTAAACGGAGAGTTATAAACTACGAGTAGATATAAACTGAAAGTAGAATCTATCAATGCCAGCAAATAGTAAGCATTTGATACGGGCGTTTCATACTCATGATGAAGTCATGTAATTGTTTCTCCTTAAATTCATGGTTATGCCTGAATTAATTGCAATTTTAATTTAAAGCTAAAGATAAACATCTATATTACAGGAAAATCAATACAAAAAACGTAAAATAACCAAATAACTTCAAACATAAATGTAAATAGCTTGAAACGTGAAATAAAATGCTTTATTTCACAGATTCAAGTACCGAAATGCCTGTGATGTTCTGAGATCCAGTTCAAAAGCAGTGCAACACTTTTTGCGAATAGATATTCGGTGTTTTCGTATTAGAATATCAGGGATATATCTTATGACTGAAATCCGCTACAGCAAAACGAGTGTTGATATACAAAAGTGGTCTCATGCCAGAGTTTGAGCCTGTATTGAAAGTCTGACACAAATTGATAGCATTCACAAGCTGTACAGTTTTTTATATAGATTCCGTGTGTTTAGGTACTGGAAATGATTTGCTACAGCGTAATTGCTTCGTTGTCGATGCCTCGGACCTTTGATCTTGCATTTCAAGTCTCTACGCTAGCGGATACGAGCTCATGTTTTGTGGAGAGTTTCCTCTCCTGCAACTGTCGAGCTCGTTTCCATGGATACCTGGCAGTCGACACTCCGATCAGGAAGTTCAGACATTGTCGATCTATTTCGCTCACTTAGGTTGTACTTGTGATTATGACTACCTTCTCGCATTAGTAATGCTCTGCAAAATAAACAGGGCATTTTCTAAAAGCTTAAGGGTTAGGTTACAGCAAGTGTAATAAGTAGTGTTTAGGGTGCAGGGTACAACCATACAATATTTTCTAGCGAAGCGTTTTCGCTCCTTCAAGCCCCCAGGCAACAAAAGAAATAAAGCTTGGTGTAAGAATTGTGCTCGTGGCTGTTTTGTTAATATCGACCCGTCCATGCTCATTCTTATTTCATGTTTGTTTAATAAAAACGCTCTTGCAGTCTCGGTAGATGTTTCATTGTGGAGAAATTGAGATGAGAATTTATTAAATTCATCGATCGCAGAACTTTTCGAAAATATAAAAAAATGTTACATGCATATAAAATTTCAAAGGTTCAGTTGGCTTGAAAATTTGCTTGAACTTAAAACTGAACACTCTGTATTCTTCTAGAACGATTCCCTCTTTCTAGGATGAAAATAATTCACGTCCTGCTGTAAATTACTCATTTGCATAAGAATAAGAATATTGTCTGGAGAGACTTGATCACTCTAAGTCATATGCCACTTCAAATAGAGAAATTTTTATTGAAATAGGGGGGGTTAGATTGAGGAGCTCTGAAGGGAGTATAAAAATATACACCGATTTATACACGAGTACGAACCATCAAGAGATTATATAATAATGTGGTTGATTCTATTACGGTTTCAAGCGACTTGCAAACCTAAGACATGTGAGTAGAGAAAAGGAACGAACTAATACATATATATATATATATATATATGTATATATATATATATATATATATATATATATATATATATATATATATATATATATATATATATATATATATTTGAGAAATATATATTCGTGTTGTGGTTACTTCATTTGTTTTGTGGTTACTTTATTTGTGTTGTGGTTACTTCATTTGTGTTGTGGTTACTTTATTTGTGTTGTGGTTACTTCATTTATGTTGTGGTTACTTCATTTGTGTTGTAGTTGCTTTATTTGTGTTGTGGTTACTTCATTTGTGTTGTGATTACTTTATTTCTTCTGTGGTTACTTCATTCGTGTAATTATTACTTCATTTGTGTAGTAATTATTTCATCTCTGTTGTGCTCCATAGAATGACCTAAACTGCTCGCTGTTGGCTCAGGCACATACTTTCCAATTGCCATATGAGCCTTGGTCTTTTGATACATTACAGACCTTCATTTCTATAAAGAATCAATATTTCTATTTAAGTATGATGTTTTCTTTCCGAAATGATTATGATCAGACAAAGTACAACCAATAGTCGAGCTGGGGACAGCACAAAAAGAAAAGTTACTGATCTTTCCTATTACTTTCCTATTAACAATTATTTGATTACGTTTTGAAATGATGAACCAAAATACAATCGTGATAAGTATAGCTTGATTATTTCTTAGACTGTGATGTTTGATTATATTTATCTTCCCTTGAACAACTATTACTAAGTTTCTAAACCAAGGACGTTGAAATAACCACTGTATTCAGTACAATTTCATTTGGATCTATGAGTGCTAGCAAGTTTGATGTATCAAAAAAGTGAAATTCTGTTTGAATAATCAAAATGAATGGTTCTAATGATCAGGTACACTTAAAGTTCTGTTATTCAAGTCATTACACCTGCGCATCATTTCTAGAGAAATGAATGTATTCTTCTTGGTATAAGAAGTTGAATCAATAAAGCTGTTTATGTGTTCATGTTATGCTACTAGTCTGCGGACATATATATATATACTCTGGTTTCGAAAGTATTCCTTTGCGAACTGCTCGTAAGTATCCTGGTGAGCGTTGGCTGCGTGCGTTGCAAATTCTTTGGCAGATTCGTGCTGTGTTGGAGCAGGGGAAGCTCAAACTCAAGTTCTGTAAACAAGCCCAGGTAAACATGTCTTTCAGCGGCCCCCAAAAAGTGCTTCAAAGCCGTTGCCGCTTGGTGAACTTTCAAACAGGATAAAACTTTGGTAAGAAATACAGCTCATTAAAAATACAAATCTTGAGGATAAATAAAACTATATTATGTCTTACCAATGTTTACAGGAGCTCCACTATTCGAACAAAATAAATTGGTTTTATCACAGCAAACTTCTGGAAATTGCTCTTCGATTGTAACCGGAAATTGCTTAATTATATAAGTCCTGTTTACAGAGTAAAGGAAACAGGTTCGGTGTTTGTGATGTTCTTGCAGCCGAATTTTTCAAGTTTTATTGAGACAGCCAACGACAAAATCGAAACCCATTCCTTGGGGATCAACAAACTTCCCTGCCCCCCAAAAAAGTGCTGCCGATAGTGGAAATCTGTGAGCAGGTGTAACATTTGGAGTTGGCCTCATGAACCACACAAGTTATGCCTAAACGATTTCAGGTCACCGTCGTGGCTCGAAATTCCACAACAGAATACTGTGCTTCAAATCTGAACGATGCAACCAACACACGGCACGTATATTTCAAAACAATGGTAAACGTTAACGTTTGAATTTTAAACTAGCAACGTTTAAGATAATTTTTATCGAATTGATTACAGCGTTTTACGTAACGTCAGAGTTTCATTAGTTATTGAAATTAGGCGAATCCGTCATACAATTTCTTGGAAACAAAATAATAAAAAAATACATTCGATTGTAACTCAAATCACGAAGAACAAAATATCCTGAGTACATTGAGAGTGAAATAACTAACAATTTGTTCAACACTCGAGTGCTCCCTGCAACAAAAAGGTTACTAAGGCAACTGGGCTTTGATTTCAAAAAAGAAGTTTCTCATATCCAGCATGTATTCGCTTTGGGTCATTACCAGATGTGCTTGAGTTTTACTTTCTTCTTGAAGTTTGGTTAACAAACGGCAAAAACACATCTGCAAAAAATGAGACTGACATTTGGTGTAGAGACTCCATTATTTTGACAACATGAAAGGGAAGAGCGTTCACTATCACCAAAGAAAATACCCACCTATAGTTCACCACAAACATAACTATAGTGAAAGTTAAAAACTAAGAATTATTGATAATGGAGGTCAAAGGGAACTTCTCGTTCTTTCAATGGTTTGTCTATGGCTGAAACATTTTGGAACTAGTGTCACAGTGTGCAAGAATAGGCACTCACTGCTTAGGTCAATGAGAGGATCTATATATTATTTGTTTGCGCGTATTAGATAGAAATGAACATACCACTATCTTCATCTCAAACCGTTGAGACATTTTTTGAAAATTAATAATTTCTTTTAACCTCCGTAAATTAGTTATGTCATCAACGTGAATCATTTTATCTCAAGAAGAAAATCATAATTTTTGGAGGGTACTGAAAATAAAAATAATCTCCTGAACCTCACCAAACAACGCAAGCCAACGAGGGTTATCCTGTTTTCTGTCTTGACGACCCATTGAGTCACAGAGTAAGGCACTTGCTAGTCGCGAGGTCGGCCCCGCTTCCTGGGAGCCAACATAAAACTGAAAGGTCCTTCATCACGAAAACACTCAAGATTCCCTTCCCGTCTTTTGCTCCGGCCATCAAAGGTCCTAAAATTTGGGAAAGACCCTGAAAAGTCGACGCTGTTTTTGGTAGAAATAAATAAGTCTTTTTTATGGATCTGAAACAAGGCCTCTAAATTGAGGAAGGACTAACGGAGTTCTTGCAGCTTCAGCAAACAAGGAGAAAAAGGAACAATGGAAGAAATCCAAAGAAAAAAAGGCTAAGAAGAAAGTAAAACATACGTTTAAGAAATTTTTTAGAGTAAGAGCAGTGGGTGAGAAAGGGTCGCTCTTTGATCTTTTTTGATTCATTAAAATCATATTCTTTCTGATAGATAATGGTATACTTTTTAGCAAGCCGAAGTTCGAATCTTTAATATTTCCGTTGTGAAAAAATATATTCGTTGAGAGTTTCACCTCTTACATGTGATCTGCATGAAGATGATTTGTTAGCAAACCGATAGCTTGAAATAATCCATTTTTCTTTGGTGCGTTTGTCCTACATTTCAGCAATAAAAGTCTTATTTGAAACTAATTAACCCCGACCTAAAAAAATTCACGTGTTTTTAATGAATTGCGTTAACTTAATTTTTGTTCCAAGTGAAGATATAATATTTGTCGTAGACATTACATTATGTTTCACTGAAAATGACTTATTCTCCAAATATCTTTCTGCTTGCTCTGAAAATACAAAAAATATCCTACGTAAAAATTATTGCTGGAAGAAAAAACTATCAAAATTGGGAAAACATACCAACTTCACAGCTATTGACCGAAAAGTTTTCTGGTTCATAATTTTCAGGGTATCATGCTAGAGATTTTAAAATTAAATCAATGAAACGAAATTGAATTTGAATTGAATTTAGGGTATTATTTCCAAACACAAAACGTGTTTTACTTCCGTATCTATCACAGAACAAATTGTTCTTTAATGCAATGCAAGATTATTTAAATATGAATACTAAAATAAATGCTCATTCAAAAACTAAAAACGTTCGTTTTAATTTTAAACATCGTGTCTTTTCATGTAAGTCTATTTAAAACAAACGATAGTATTTCAATGCACTTCTTTTCTCTTTTTCCAGACTGTCCGGAAACTCTGATCTTCTCTCTGGATCACATCGAATGCTTGCAAAACTTGATGTGCTTACAACTTTCGACTGCGACCGACAGCGATAGTAAGTTCAGAACTTGTGGCTGTCGATCGACGGTTTCCTGGACGTACAGAATTGATGGCTTCTAAATCCAGATGAGCAAGAAAAAAACTCCTCGTTCTTCCGAACAGGGATTACTTCTTCAGAGATTAATTTCTGACAAATCTCTCGGATTGACTATCAAATGCTAGCTGATTTTGCTTTCAAAGTGTAACAGGGTTGGAATTCACTATGAAGAGATCTAAAAGTAGTATCTTTTAAAGTTTTTGTCTATTTTATTGAATGATTTATGGAAATGTATACTGCAAAAGTTATGGAAATTATTTTATTGCATTGTGGATTACATTCATTGAGAGCTAGAATTTTGAAGAAGTAAATTTGTAAACAAAAATTAAACACAAAATAAAAATCATCATGCAATCTCACAAGCCCAAGCGTTCTCTCCCAGTACCTCCAATGTCGATCCACCAAGAAAGACTACCTGGATTGTACGAAGAAGAGTACGAGGATCCAGCTGAAAATTTCAATCCAAAGACAGATTATTCTCGAACAGAAGTACGACGACAAGAGTATCAATCATCTCATATAAGGGCTGATCGTTATTTGTCTGCTGATAATACCGCAATGTACGACTCACTCGGAAGCCAAAGGAACTTAGCATCAATGTCGTATAGAGACCCTCATTCACCTAGGAGTATGAGAAATGAACCAGTCCACCAGGAGTCTCATCCAAGGTCCAGTTCTCGGTCACTGGAACGAGATGTGAGTCATAGATCTCCAAGTCGAGACCAGCAGCTGACTCATCGCTCGCCGTCTCGTATTCTGGATGATCAGAGGTACCGTTCTCCCAGCCGCATAGACGTTCATCGAGTTTCACTCTCACGGGAACCATCGCCTGCTTGGCAACGGTCTTCGCTTCCTGCCCGTACTCGTCCACGGTCCCCCACATTGTCACTGCATTCGTGGCAACGATCATCACTTCCACCAAACTCCCGTAACCGTGTTTCAGAGGCGTCGCTGCATGGAAGTTCATCTTCTCTGCATCCGCCGGACACTTTATCTTCTAGCAGATATTCCAAGATGGCGGAACTGCTTGAGAGCAAACGTCCACCGCTATTGACTTCTAAGTCAGAATCCTACAGTCAAAGCTTCAAAAAACGTCAGGCTGACTCTCGCCTTCTAAATTTTCGTGGCTACGGAAGTGCAAAATACAGTAAAGACCAGGATAATAAGGATCCAAATGCTCCTTTCGAAATTCACTTTAAACATCGCCGAAATTCTTCCCTCGATACTGCTAGAAGTATGGAGAATTCAATGAAACGTTCCTCTACCACGTATCAAGATTTCATGAGCACAGCATCCCTGGAAGAAGAAGCCAGAGCACAAAAGCGGGCTGAAGAGGAAGAAGACGAGGCCTACAGGATTCTAAAGGAAGGTCTTAACATAGCAAAATCACGCGTGGTATACAAATTTGATCGCACTTCTAGTCAGGACCGGAGTCAAAACGTATCTTCGTCATCTCAAGATCCGCACTCGGCTTCTCGCTCTCGACCATCACGGAGGTCGGACGAATATGGACTCGATGACTTCAGGTATCGCCCCGCTACAGCAGTGCATCCTGATATGTATGAGTCTCGAGGAGAGTTGGACAGGATAAGTCATTACTCGAGTAGAAGTAATCCTTTGGAGAATCATTCCAGTTCGTACTTGTATCATTCTCGACCATACACTACTCACGACTCGTACAATTATTCCCCTCTTTCCTACAACCATACCATGAACAACCATCACCATCATATTGGATCGAACGTTACTCAAACATCGACCCAGACAGACGAAACGTCGCTGAGTGCGCCTTATACGAGTTACACGACAATACCAAACCATTATCGATGGCCTGATGACAGTCGAAACAAGCCACAGCAAAGAAGGTTCTTTAATTTTAATTGTAATTTCTTCAAGAACCGAAATATGAATAAAAAGTCATCCGACAGCAAGTTTATATACATGAAGTCGCCAACTCCACCACACTGCACACAGGTGAGGTAACTTTAGTAGCGACACTGTTCTTCTTTCGAGCCACCTTCCCTTCCGTACTTTCGAGTCCATGCCCATGTTTGTGGGCAATATTTTACGTTGTGCTATTGATGTTTAATTATTGCCCTACAACTCCTTGCTTTTGGGCTCTCATTTCTCCCGTCTGGACATCTACTGTACAATCTGAAAACCTTCAAAAAGGTAATGTTCTATTTCTACTTCTTGTGCATGTTTTACCATTATACCTGAAATAATAATGAATTTGAACTGAGTTTTACAGCATTTTCAGACATTACTTCGACGTTGATCATACGTTTTGGTGCCCAACGTAAGTTAAGGAATCAAATATTGAAATCAAAATTATTTTGAAACATTTGTACAGACTCAGAGACCAGAACTTTGGGAAATTGTAATTTTTCTATTTTGTTTGTAGAAGCCTAAACACAGAAGTGTAGGTCAATGTTGATTTTAGAACATGTATAATCTTCGGCTGTCTGGGGTATTATTACTTAATCCTACAATACGAATCTATGACAAAAATATAATTGTGTTCTATCAAAATTATACAAATACTGTTTTACAGAAGTAAAAATAACCTTTACATGCGGGAAAAGAGAGGCTCAATAAATGACAAATCAAAACTTATATATTAACCTTTGTCGTTATTTCACTCAGAACATTGAATACGCAAGAGGTTCTGAAGAAGTTAATAGGTTAAATTATAAGATATGTTTCTCTTCGATTTATTCAATGTATTTTTGGTTTAGTTCGCTGTGAAAACTCTTGGCCGTTTCGAGGAATTTACTCGTACGATGATCTTTGATATGATTGAAATCTGTCTTGCACATCCGGTGTAGATACTTTTTTCAACTTCACATTATAATTACAACTTTTCTTTTGCTTCTAATGCGTACTAATACTGCATTGGTAGTAAGCGAAATGGACTTTGAATGCAAGACAAGAAAAGGTATGAAAAGTCTTTAAAGATGACAAAATCTCTCTTCTGAACTTCATGAGTTAAAATTTCAATGTTGCTACTGAATAAATAGTGGTTGGTAGCTTACTGCTGAAGATACTAATGTGTACTGTATTTTTGTCTCATTGTTGTGCAGAAAGCTGTACGAACTGGAAGGAGAAGGATAAAGTTACTTCATTTTTTTGATTCATGGTATTTTATCTGAAATCTGATGAGGCAAAGTTCTGCGAATAATTGGGAAAGGTTAACAGAGTTCAAGGCCGTGCTGGAGCAGCATACCTAACTTACTAAAATAGTTACGCCGAAATCGCGCTTTTCAACTCCAGCTTATTTCATCTTATAACCTTTACTGGATAAAATGTTATTTTCATGCCATGGAGATTCAAACACCCCTAATACTGCATTTTAGCTAAGTTTAAAATTTCGGGCAAAACTCTATTCTATTATAATGAATTTCGACAAAAATCAACTATTACTTTTTTAATTATGTTGGTTTCTATAACAAATTGTTAATCACTGGAGACTTTTAAAAATGATTATCAAATTAATTAAACAGATCATAGAATCTTATATCCACCTTGCAAATCTTCTCTGCTGATTAGATAATATATTTGATAGTTATATTAGATATTTGGGCCACATCGATAAAAAATAAAGTTTGCTTGGTACCTATCTGATTGGACGCCAAAAGCTCCAGGGCCTAAAAATATGCGATGCTGAAGATCTTGATGTGTTTAATACTCCATTTGTTTTGCTTTACCTAACTTTATTTCTGGTTTTCATATTCTTCAAAATGGCGAATTTTCCAATTATAAAACTTGCTTTAGTACCTCATCATGGTTCATTGGGCTGTGGAAGACTAATATACGACCCAAACCAGTAAGTGTCGCGGGAAAAAAAGAAAATCTGATTCATTTTGCTCCTATGAGTTAACTATTAGGAATTTTATTTGAGTCAAACTAATTGCAATAACTCTTCCTGGCATTTACCTTAGAGAATAGAGTTGAACACATCTCATGCAGGGATGTAAGCTGAAAGGAATTGTTGTTTCACGTTTCTGGTATTTGTGTTCCAAGGAGATCATGAATTAATATTGGGCTTTCCTCAGAAAAGTGTGCTGATAGCGTCAGTCTTTTTATGCACACATCGGCGATACAGTATATTCTGCTAAATATTACGATCAGTAAATATGAACAGCCGTTAAATTTGCCAAATTTTGCGGGTCCAAATTCAAACTTGATGAATATCGTGCAATTAGTGTTTGGGAAAATGACCAACTTTTCGGTAAGTATGACGAAGAAAAATATTCAAAACTAGTATTTTTATGCTTGCAGGTTGGTAGAAATAAATAAAAAATCCTAAAAGCTCGTGTTTTACCCATCTTTTAGTCACAAGTGAATTCCTGCGAATAACACAGGCTTATTTTCGCGGTTTATAGACTCCCATAGATGTAACCACCATTTAGGTTGTTTACATTACAGCAGATTCACTTTATATCGCAATTTTCGGGGCTATATTTAGCGTAATTATTTAAATTTGAAATTTTATATTAATATATTGCATTATATTTCACGATGCCTAGCTTATGCAGGTGGAAAAATTGAACTTTATGACATTGGTATTTAATTTCTATTTGTATAAAATCATTACCCACAACAATCTTATTTTATATGAAATAATATTATGAGGTAAAAATAAAATTACAGTTTTCCATCATATGTTTTATAAATGTGTTTTACGCATGTGCCTTCACATAACTGTGTTGAACGCGAGCGATACATTTCAATCGATGAAAAATCATAAACGATCCCCCGACGTATTTTACAGTTTGAATAACGGTAACAATCTTGTTGATGCAACTATCACACGTTCTTTCTATTTCTCCAAGAACTCCAGTGATTGTTTAAAATTATAAAACTTGTTCCTTCAATTCCTCGAAGAACCACAGCAGATTGAATTCCATTATCACCCTTGTTCTTTCAATTTCTCCAAGAACCTTAGTAGATTGGTTCAGATTATAGCACTGGTGCTTTCAGTTTCTCAAATAAGTTTAGTAGAATAATCTAAAATATAACACGTTATTGCTCTTTCTCCCATTTACATGGGGCAGGTTCTAATAAATTATTCAGACAAAGCCTGGGAACATCGATCGACAAATTTGTTCCTCTTTTAGAACGGGGATTTACGTGATTTTGTGTATGGTCACTGCCCTGTGCTCCACAAAATGTTTTCTTTGATACAATAAACTTCAATACGAAGAACACTCGTTTGTATTTCTACTTAAGCCTTTCATGTTAGGTAAATCATGAAAAAATAAAATTTTCTTAAAGCATTGGTCATATCGAATGAAATGAATGAATTAAAAACTTATGAAAACGTTCGGTGTATACGTACGAATCAAAACCTATGAAGATATTGGCTTAATTACATTTCTTAAAACATAAGAGTCTGGAAAGTATTCGATTGATAATCCCTGTCCCGAAAAAGTTCCGTTCTGTACGTCCTCAACATAAAGTACATTTGGAAAAAACATGTTTACGCAAACGAAAAAGTTCTATTGAAAATTTGCGTGTTTTTCAAGCAATTGATTCAATGTTATGAAGTGTGTGTTGTAACCTCTCACTCTCTCCTGTTTGCTTTATCGAATATTGCAATGCAGTTTTTGCTACTTAGTTATTCGGATAGAAATTGTACAGAAACATAACATTTTGTTCGTTAAATTGTTTTGATCCTGTGTCCCACGCTGTTTTGACCTCAGACGTCAGAAGAGTTCAGGCTCAAGTTTTAGCATTACACGGTTTCTAAGGTAACTAGGGGGCAACCAGATGCTTTTTATGTTTTTCAAACGACCACATTGCTATTTGTTCTGCTTAATATAGAAATCTTTCAAGTTTTGCGACTGTAAAATTATGATTGAATAACAGTGAAAAT
>VCRD01000638.1:0-214188 GCA_006783055.1 Trinorchestia longiramus | reverse complement strand
GGGGTACTCGTCCCCTGCACTCGCCTCAATGGCGGCCCTCTCAGCACAAGGGCATCACTTCTCCATCAGTAAGGTATGTGATGCAACTGTGATGCTCAGGGGCATCACTACTCCATCAGTAAGGTGTGTGATGCAACGGCGATGCTTAGGTACATAATTTTTTCAGTAGGAAGGTGTGTGATGCAACGCGTTGATATCATTGATCATTTTTTTTCAAAGGTAAGGAGAAACCAGTTGTTTGATTTTTTATTATTTAACCTTTATTATTTATTTAAACTTTAAACTAATATTCTTGTTGAAGTATTCGTTTTTCCGAAATTTCAATTCTTTTATATCATGCACCGATGATAGATCTGTGTTAAACTATGCGATCCACAAATTGAAGCATAATATGTCTAGTTCAGAATTTGAACCTACGAATTATAATCGCCTCTACTTTTTAGTTTCCTTACTTTGACTATTATATTTGCCTGCAGTAAAATAAAGTATTAATACGCACTTTTTTCGATGTCTGCTAATTATTATTTTACGTGAGTCTCAACTTATCAACATTAACGACTAAGTTTTTAATTATACCTTTTAAGAACAGCGGAAATCTAGATACCATTAAAGGAAGTTTGAGCGTTGGTGAATACCTGGCTCTATTTAAAGCTCTTGCCTATTACCAAAATGGTTTCTGTTACATATCTCCAAGTTGTTGGATAGGGGATTGCTTGGATTCAAATTGATATTTTCGGTTGTGTGACTAATATTTTAAAAAATGTCTTTTTCCTTGCAGGATCAAGGATCATGGGTGGCTTCTTTATCGCTCTTAGGAGCTTTTTTTGGATCATTGCCTGCAGGGATGTCCATACGCTATGGAAGAAAGCGAGTTTTGTGCGTCGTAGCAGTGCCATTTGCTTTGTCTTGGGTGCTCACAGTCGTCGCTATTAATGTATATATGCTTTATGTAGCATCATTTTTCGGTGGAGTGTGCACCGCCATTATTGCAGTGGTCACTCCGGTTTACATTAGCGAAATAGCTCACCCTGACATAAGAGGGTGTCTGTGTGCTTTGTCTAAGTTAAGTAGCAACATTGGAATGCTTTTGTCGTACCTTCTCGGGGCCTTCTTAAACTGGAGACAGCTCGCAACGGTGACTGCTATTGCTCCCGCTTGCCTGTTTATCGCCGCATTGCTCATTCCAGAAACACCGAGTTACTTACTTTACCGCGGCAGAGACGCTGAGGCTTCTGCCTCACTTTCTTGGCTTCGCAGTGGGCGAGATGTTGCCCGTGAACTGACCACCATGAAAGCCAACATTGCCACGCTCCGTCGCCACGAGGTTCTCGAACCACCGTCCGTGGCCTTCCGAGACCTCCTCCGTCCTTTGTTCGTCACGTGCGGACTAATGGTCTTCCAGAAATTTAGCGGAGCAAACGCTTTCAATTTTTATGCTGTGCCAATTTTGTCGGAGACGTTTGTGGGTTTGGATCCGTATCGAGCTGCAGTCGTCGTTGCCTTCGTTCAAATCTGCGCTGGGATGGCGTCCTCTGCATTGGTAGACACTGTTGGTCGTCGTCCGCTGTTGGTATTTTCCAACATGCTCATGTCTGCTGCTCTTGCTGCGTTTGGAGGCTACGTGTACCTTAAAGGTCTGGATACAAATGAAAACATGTTCGCTCGTCAGCAGTGGAGACAATCTGATTGGGTTCCACTTTTTTGTATTCTAGTGATTGAGATTGCTTTTGCATTAGGAGTGTCACCTATCAGTTGGTTGTACATTGGTGAACTGTTTCCCTTGAAACATCGAGGGTTCGGAGCTCTTGCTGCTTCAGTCAGTTACGCTTGTTCTTTTGCCAGCGTAAAAAGCTTTGTGGACTTGGACCAAACATTAGGCCTTTATGGGACGTTTTGGTTGTATTCGTCTCTGTCCGCTTTGGCCTTGGTCTTTACGTTGCTGTTCGTGCCGGAGACGAAGGGCCTGAGCCTACAGGAAATGCAAGAGTCACACAAGGGCGTCTTCATCTAGCAGGAGGTCGCTCGCCCTCCTCCTCGGTCTCCACTCCGTCTGCCCACAGTGCACTGGGAGGTGCGACCTGGGCAGAAACCCTTCAGGGAGATCCTTCTGTAGCGGAGGGAGAGCGCTGTCAAATTGCAAAATTTTATCATGTATTAGAATTGGGAAATTTTCCTATTACAGCGTCGTCAGAATTATCCATTTCATTATTCATCATTTTGCATTCGTTAAAATAACTTTAATTATTAGCTATACATATTTGAATACCTTTAGTGGTAAAAATTTCCGACTAGATATTTATTGACTTTTCTAAGAGTTGCAACATTTATAGCGCATGACTTTAACTGCCATTAGTATCACCCTAAGGTCTTTAATTTCTTATTCTGAAGAACCTACCGTTGTTTTCACTAATTCTCTTCTATTCATAGAATTTCCGTAGATTTTTCTTCTATTGAAAAGTGAGCTGGATTGCAATGAGTAGAGAGCGATAAACTTGAATGTGATCTTCAGTCATAATATTCAGCTAGATAGTTAAGGAATCCTATTGCACTACTTGAGGTAGGCCATAACTATTTGTGAGTTTCTCATAGTAATCAGGAAGTCATAATTCTTTGTATAATTTTAAGTATGAGACAATCGTCGTGTAGAAAGATGGTTCGCTGTCAATGTAATTATTTCAATTACGAATTTTATCATTTTGTCTCCATCATATTAGGAACCAGACGACTATTTCTGGGAGACAAATTTTTTAAACATTAGGTTATAATTTTTTTTTGTATGGATCGTCATCAATGTTAAAGATTTATTGCACAGTTTTAGACTTTCTGCAGTGCATAGAAAATTTAGAAAGTTTTGAAACGTTCAGGATGGTTTTGCTCAATTATTTTTAATACTTCTTTTCCTGTATGACACTATCTGTCCCGATTGAAATGTCATACGCTACTTTTAAGCTTTTTTTGTGAAAATATTCAAATGGTTGCAGTATAATTGTTTTGTGCTCGTTTTATTTTTCTTTTAAGAAAAACGTCACTGACATGGAGCGTTTCATTAGGCTCATGGAAAAATTATTCAAATAATAATTGAATTTTTACGTTCGCTTACATGCATAAAATGAAACATATTAAGCTAGAAGAAAACCTCACTTAACATTTGAAAAGCGATCAAAGTGGCGTTATTCGAAGTGCTTATGAGATTGAAACTCTCAAATGAATTATTTTGGCCAACGAATAATGAGTTGTATATCGATAACTTTGTTTCAGATCTTAAATTAATGATGTTTGGGTTCGTACAAACATACACACAACCTGAACTGTGATTCACCATCCATAATGTCAGAGAATGACTTCATTTGGAAAAATCAACTGGTAAAATTCTTCACTGAACTCTCGACCATTTTCAAGGTATCAGGGTGATGAGCTTATGAGTGGGCTGTTTCTGAGCAAATTTTGGCGTCAGGTTTTTAACCTGTTTTGAAAAAACTTCCATTGACGCCAATTTAACCCTTACATCAAAGTTGGGGGATACGAGAATTCAATTTAAACGACAGTAAAAACCTATAGAAAAAATTTTAAAGTGCTCACGTTGGAATGTCTTTTAAGACGAACAAATGCAAAAAATATGGAAAGATTTAAATAGTTTTATTAATTTAGAAATGCTTAATACCATTTCATAGATTTGTTAGTAAAGTTTGGTCTAGCATAGATTTTGGCTGGGGTGGCAGAGCATTAAGAAAGAATACTGCATGGAATAATACGAATTGTACGGAGGTATTTCTCAAGATTCTTTACTTTGAGTAAATGGCGAACAGAGTAGTTGCTGCCCAAATTTTTGAAGGGAGAGTATCGTGAACAGTCGTTCCTCAACAGATTTGTCTAGCAACTGAATAGATCTAACGAAAGATCATGAAACACAGATTCCAATAGGATTAATACTCGGGTTCTTTTGTTACAGGGGTGGACGTAACATAGCAATGAAATCTAATCTTGCTTCAAACGATTCAGAGATTGGTGAATACACTTTGTGGAATTCGGTTCGTTGTAGTGAAGCAAAGGACGAGCTAGTGAAAAGATTTGCAGATTTTGAATTCAAGCACGACTTCTCCTCTAACTTTACGTAGAAGTTTTAGAATTTTCTTAGCGAAGTTTACAAACGTTTAGAAAGTCTAGCTGAGTCGCATGCATTAGGAAAATTATCTCAGTCTTCCTCTTTAGTGAAAATTTAGCAACTTAATTGTTCCACGTGCGCGTTTTGCTGCGAAGAATGAACTTCGAAACCTTATGGGTGCGTTTTATAAAAAATGACTCATTGTGTGCCACGTATCTAGTTGGACTATTTCAACTACAGTAATTAAAACAGCGTACTCAGAGGAATGATATTTTGTGTCTGATGAATTTACGAGACAAAAACTTTTACAAATGTTTCTTAAACCAATCTGACGAGTGAATCTCGTAAAAAAATTTGATGCATTTCCACCATTTGTTGAAATTGTTAATAAGAGTGATAGTAGAACCATGCTCGCAGTTCAGAACCTCACGCCTATCAAATAAAGGCTAGTGTGATTGCCAATGTCAAATATTGCGACGCTAGTAATTTTCGTGTACAAAATGTTTTTTTTAGTTTCATTGAGAAGTCGCGTGTGTACAAACCATTGGAACCATTAGGTATTAAAAGAGATGTACGTGATCTTTGTAGATATTTGCTCTCTTGCAAGAGTTAAATAAATTGTCTCACTTCACAAATTGTGCAGAGTAACTGTCTTATTGGAAGCAACTGAAAACTGGGCAATGCTAAGGCGTGAAAACGAATGGCTTAAACACTCTGAATAGTTCTTTAATATGTCGTAAAAGTAGCTGTTCTGAAAAGTTTCCAGTTTTTTGCTCTTTTTCCAACCTTCAATCTCGTTAATGAAGCTCTAACGAAGTCTAGTTTATAACAAATATACCTTCTAATAACTCAAGCGGAATAACATTTTGTAATATTTTGCAAGATTTTAAGAATACACTAAACAATTTTGTGGTAAACAGTTTCCACGCGGACTGTTTTTCAATTTTTTTTGAGTAGTAAGAGAGCTAATGTTATTTGCAAAACATTTTGTGCTGCATGATTGAACTGATTAATTGTGTTGGAGAGAAGTCGGTTTGAGCTTTCAGCTGGTAACTACGTGGATCTGATAGAATAGAAGCTTCGGAATTTACCACCGAAAGCTTTCAGATATATGGCTGGTCCTTGCTTTTTTTCATACACTTAAAGGGTTTTGGGGGATTTAAATTTTCATTTTGAGGTAGAAAATCTATCTTTATTAGTAAAGCAACCAAGCAATTACTCGAACTGCACTGGCCAATTCCAATATATAACATATCTAATAGGCTGCCGACTTTTGTAGATACGTATTTTAATTGACCAGTGCTGTTCGAATGGTCATCTTATGTCTTTAATAATTCAGACACAGTTTTTCTACCTCAAAACGAACATTTAAAAATCTTGCAATCCTTTGAATTTATGAAACAAATAAGGACCATCCTATACAGTTATTGTACGTACTATTCAATCCTATTACATACTAAACCATATCTAATTGAATCGTAGGAACTGGAGCTAATTTTCTTTGCATGTCTGAGGATATGAGCCTGGTGAACAATTGTGCAGCTGAACATAATTTAGCGCATGAACTTTTATTTTTCTTTCATTAATTTGGTTAGTCACCTTAGGGCTCATTCAAATACAGGGGTCTGTTCCAGCCCGTGTTGCTGTTGTTTCCAGGTGCAACACACAATATTCTGCTCAAGGAATTGGGTTGTTAAAGTTGGATCTTACAAATTTAATTTAATTTTTTTAGCTCAACATAGCAGCATTCAGGTGAACCGATCGTGCAAGGATGAATGAAATTAATCTTTTCAGATTGTTGATTTTTGAACAGATAAATATTTCATTCGTGAAATGCCCTGATAGGGATATTTTCTCCGTACATACACCAGAACCGAAAACTGATTACGTAATTTTTATACATATGCAGTTGAAACTTATGATGGTACGTTCTCCTCACAATACAAAAAACGCATTAATTGCAAACGCTCATTTCGGTGCAATAAATAGTTAATTTCAGTAGATGCCACCAGCGTAGCATGTAGTGCAGGAAATTTTCCATTCAACTGCAGTAACAAGTACGATGCACTGTTGTTACCAATTATTATTCACATATTTTTGAATGAAAAAACTAAAATGTGCATGGTGTTTGTACGTTCCTACACACAGTGTCCCGTGGAAAACATCTTGGATGCAATCGGGCAAGTGGTCGTACACTGATTTGCAATCGGTGAACTTGAGTCAGTTTTTGAAATCGACGGTTGACATAAGAAAATCAGTTAAAATTCATCATATGAATGACGTGAGTTTTTTCATCAGATTAAGGGCGTAATTCTTTTGCTGGAGTTTTTATAAATTACGTTGAAACAAAAAAGTTTTATTGAACGGGATTTTTGCAGCTGTGACTGAATTTAATGAGGTTCATTCATGTTGATAATGATGCAGTTTCAAATATATATTTTTTCAACACAGGTGGCCTGTATTTCAGTTTTGCCCAAATTCTTAACGAAGTTTAAATTTTTGTGTAAAATGATGTGATGATGTAATGGTTGGCTTTAATACGATCTTAACATGTACTGGATATCATCAGAGATTCATCTACGCATGCCAAGATTTACGTATATTAGTTAAATATAAGAATATTATGAATTAAGTACAGTAAGCTTTTTATTTGAAGTGCAAAATGCCCAAATCTTAATGACAGTAATAGTGGTCATAATAATGGTAATAAAATATCAATAAATATGCTGATTCCATAAGGCTTCCCTACACCCTCAGAGCTTCCACGAGCTGCTGTTCATTACATAGCGCTTATTATAGACAAAAGTTAAGCTTCCACAATACAGTGAGTCTTCCAATTTATTAGTCCGTAGTTGATAAGGCACCTCACGTAGACAGGATACCTGAGATGCAGGTCTGACTGTAACAATCCTCCTCCTTAGTCCACTGAGCTTCTTCCTAGCGAATGAAAAACACTCATGTGCATGAACGCTATTTAATAATTTTAAGGTAGGAATTGGTGTAATGTGACAAAATAAATGCAACGCCAAAGCTGTTGCTGATCAACTATTCCTTATAAGATTTGAATACCGCGAGGAATACTTTATTTACTTTAATTATGGATGTCTTATATTTTCTCGATTATACTGAGTACAATCGTTGATTTCATGTATCTTATGAGTCAAATCAGCTTTCTTTTAATATGGGTGAAAGGTTTCGTTTTTATCGAAAAACTTGTTCCCAGAATATTGTACGTCGAAGTCTGAAACTAATAATTCAAGGCTATATTTTCCAGCAATTGCTGCACTTTTCATTTGGGAAGACTTTAGTGCTTCTCTATAGTCACTGCATTATGTGAAGCCCTCAAAGTCTAACTCATAAAATCACCGTCGTATAACATGCGTATTAGAACTGAAAAGAAATAAGGTAAGTTATCCACATGCTGATAGAATAGAAAAGTGCATTCCTTTGAAATCAATCAAATATCACCTCCATGTATTAACGATCATGAAATGTTCTGATTAATTTGAAATTTTCATTAGTTCTTCCATGGAAACCAAGTATGTATCTTGCATTGAAAAATGAGCAAATCGTGTTTTTTCTGCTACTAAGTTAAGTCCAATCTTTACTTAACAGAGTGCAGACTTGCAGCAAAAGCACGTTGACGTTGAGAAAGTGTTTTAAATACAGTCCATATGTTCATCAATCCAGATATTTCTACAAGGTTCGAGCGCATTGATATATTAAAAAAGTACAAAATAAATTATAATGTATAATGCAACATCTTTCTTTTCTTGATGCAGTGACTGACTGGTTGCAGAATCCCATACGTACATATGTTTCATTCAGGTTATGCAAGCAGAAAAGATCGCTGTCTGTATCACAACACGACAATAAGGATTCAGGAGGGAGAGAAAGACCTTCTGATGTCGCTTTTTCCATTGAATATCAATCTTCATGAAAGATGGAGGCCTGTACCAATGCACGCAGCCTTTATGAACAATCTGTTCCTTTTTGTTTTTACTTTACGAATACGTACAAAAAATTACTTTTTCACCAGCAAATTGAAGAAAAATTCTAGCTTATACGCATAAGTTAGAATTCCTAAATTCTAGCTAATGCGTTGATAAAAAATGTCTTGTGAGAGACTGCGAATTACGACTGTGCTAGCTTCCTGGTCACAGAAAAGTGGACATATCATTTACATAGTAATGAGAGCCTGTTGGTCTGCCGTAATGCGATGCTATCGGCTTCATTTGGGAACCATGTTCGCCGTATAGCTTTACCGTATACATAATCAAGGCATACCTGTACTTCAAACACCGTTGTGTTCTAGTACAGAACAGAACTTTGTAAGGATGTTTTAGATCGCATTGAATATGAGTATCGAACTGTTTATTTGCAACGAAAGGCTTCAGATTTAATCTGACTCAACGCTTATTTTAAGTTATTATGTACCGCAATAGTCATAATCTTGATTGCTTTTAATTACGTTCAGCAATAACTAATGAGACTGATATTTTCTTGTCAGTTCTTAGTCAGGAAATCGGAATGAGTTTCTGAATTGGAAGCTTAACATTACAGAGGCTTCAGTGGCAATGCTTCAGCTGAAATGTGTTTTTTTTCAGAACATCAATGCTGAGAATCTATGTATACAATATTTTATTGTCACATGAATTACATGCAACTCGTGTAATTCATGTGGCAAATTGGAAAAAACTTCATATTGGAGAAAACTGTAGAATTTTGCTGAATGGTGTGCGTTTATAAAACCATCGGCTTAAATTATGCGAAACGTATGATTTTCTATAGAAGAGGACGCATAAATCGTATCCTGATTAGGTTAACAGCAAAAAAAAATTTTGAGATCTGTAGAAATTGTTTTGCCTCTCTTTAAATATTTGGTTTTTATTGTTCTTCCAGTCCCCTGATAATTAATTTCAATACTAATGAAAGGATGCTTTTAATTACATGTCTACCATTAACACATTGCCTATTGACATAATCATTAATTTTTCACAGTGAGTAACAGATGTTGCAGAATTAAGTGTGTTAAAATTAATTCCCGGCTTGTACTTATTAACGAAATCGTTGGATATTAAATTGTCTCAGTTTTTTGTATAGAGATATGTTGGTTTGTTGCAAATGAATGAATGGAGGAATTTGATTGGATTATAACACTTTACATAGTATGTGTAAAACGTCAGTAATGGAGAAGGTCCAAAATGTAGTGTCTACTAATTCATAATTCTTAGTCCGATGAAGTTTCAATTCCATCAAAGATAATCAGACTG
Organism: Trinorchestia longiramus; assembly: GCA_006783055.1. NCBI lineage: Eukaryota > Metazoa > Arthropoda > Malacostraca > Amphipoda > Talitridae > Trinorchestia > Trinorchestia longiramus. Next base: position 204,813 of record VCRD01000638.1, on the reverse strand, counting down.
ATTTAATCTGAGGATTTTTTTATACACATTGCTATGTTCAGAAATCGATAAATGTAGGTAATCAGCTTAGCGTTTTGTAGGTTTGCACGTTGATGAATTAAAAGTACCGGCTAGCTTGCTAAAATATTGTGCTGTTCTTTCAATGAGATAAAAGTACCGGGTAGTTGACTAACACTGTACCGTGTAGGTTATGAAATAAAAGTACCAGATAGTGAACTAAAAATGTACCGAATAGTTAATGGGATAAAAGTACGGGTTAGTTTACTAAAAATGTACTGAGTAGTTAATGAGATAAAAGTACGGGATAGTTGACTAAAAGAATGTACCGTACAGTTAATGACAGTAGCCAGCATTATTCTTACCTTCGAGTTGTTCCCAAGACGGAAAAAAAATTCTTTCATCTTATTAAATGTATTGTGCAAGAAGCCACATTCAGTGTGTTGGAGCAGTTGCTACAGCGTGTGTCTTTATTTTGCAATTATGAAGATACTTGTGCATCGCTAACATGGTGTTCTTGGTGTTGTCTTTTGAGGATTTTCTTCTTGGAAAATTGCTGCTTTAGCAGGACAAAGTATTTTCCAGGTTAATTTTGCAGGATTTATTTAGGTAAAAGTAGTTCGTTCATATCTGGCAGCAGACTCCGTGCAAGGGAACGGAGAGCGTTTACATGATTGAATGCTCATCTTTGGTGCACCAATCTTTCAACTTAAATAAATCATGAGGAAAATATTCGTTTTAATTTCCTAACTAATGTCGTATGTTTGAATTTTAACCAACATACAGATATACAGCGTTGAATTGCGTTCAATGTGCAGTAATACACGTCAACCCTTATGCAGAATTGCCCACCTACACTCATGCTCAAGTGCCCACCAACATTTTTACAGTTACTTTCAGATGCCCACGTCTGTAGGCAAAGAACTACACATTACCCAAATAGAATTTTCTGAATATATATATCTGTCCATAACTTGTGTTATTATTTGAGGCACTTTGATTCATAGAATCTTGAAAAAATGAGCTTTTGATACTCATACGTCATTCGGCTTACATGAACCCAGAGTATCTGAACTAGGCGCCTATCTGATGATAGGCGTGGGTTCTTTCAGTGTAATCATGTAGACAATGCATAAGTTATTTCTATGCAATAATTAATAAATGATAATAATGCGTCAATATCTAGTAGGTTTTCCTAAATGAACCATTTTGCATCAAGTCATAATTTGCCTCAACAATAGGGAAGCAGAACATTTTCCTACAAATTGCTCACCTTACGACAAATTTTAAAATCATCACAAAATTCTCACATTTAGTTATATGCATTGAAATGATTTATAATATTCACTAAAAATTGCAATGATTTGTCAACTGATAATTATAGTTGTTTTAGAAGTGTTGTTTACTTAAGATATTGTAGGTAATAGTGGTAAAATATATGCTTTTGACGTTTATTTCATTCATGGTATAGGTGTCGAATTTTTATTGGAATACAACTCAGCGAGATGGACCACAATTCTAGCTACAAGTCCAACTAATTATAAAACATCAAACAGCGATTGACCAACATTGACAATTCAAAACATGAAAATGAAGTCTTGTCGATGGCTTCATGCAATGACACTCGCTGTAACAAAACACACCATGATCGTTTCTGATAAACAATGTCCGACTCCAGCTTGACTCCTATTATACTATGTAATGTAATTTTCAGTGATTGAGCGGGAACAACAAAATTAATGAAAATGAAGTAAAATGACAAGAAATTTATAAAAAATGACTACCCGATATAAATACAGAATTAATTATGTTTTTTGTTTATGTCTGGCACACAGGTTATCTTTCATTAAAAAGTTGTCAAATTTGAATATGTTCATTTTTTCACTGCATTTCTAGCAGAAATTCGTATCGTATCCGTGAATCTATTGCACGGAATCTGATTCTTGGTGGCTTAATTCAAACAAGTCCAAGATTCTGGAGTGAGCTGAGTAGAATTTCACGTACATGGGGAATAAGTTGAATTGACACAAGTACAGTACGTTTAGTTGATGCACCAGGTAAATTAATCACTGAACTCAAACACTAATTTATTCGAATAATGTTCTCCATCACAAATATTCTACTACATGTACTGTATTTTCCCGTAGCTCAATACAGTGAATTTTCAAAAAATGCTAGCATTCAATTGCATTTTTTCACTGGAGAGCGAGTTTCATTTATCGGAGGGATGCGAAAGGTGGCCCCTGTAGTAAAGTAAAGCAGATCCTTCACATACACACCTACTCTGTTTACAAGCCAGCGTAAAAAGAAGCTCAACAGTTTTTTACAAGCTGACGCTCAAGTTTTGATTGCTGCGTTCCTCCCACACCCTCACTTTATCAACTTGTGATGTATTTTACGGTCAGTTTTGCTTCCATCACCAAGTTGGTGGTAATCCAATTGATGTTGATCGTTTTGAGCAGCCCACGCACAGTGCTTTTGCTTAATTAACTGGCACTTGCCCAGTTGCTGCCATCAGATGCCGGGGAAAACCGGCTGATGGAAGACTTGAGTGTTGCTTTAAAGTTTATCAGCCAGTCAGAGGACTTGATGACGAAGATTTGAAAGTGCTTTTCGATGAACTCTTTTCGTTGAATATAATATTGAAGTTGTAGAAATACAATTACAAAATATAGAATATTATTCATTTCATAATATGAATAAGTGAGCACTTAAAGTGGAATTGTCACATAAAGATAGGGAACTGATACAAGAGAAGAATTTTGCGTAATGAGAAAATGGGAAACATAGACAATGGATTTGTAAAATAAAACTATATCCAACTAAATAGCTGATAGTTTTCTATCTTTCGATTTTTTGTCCTAGTTGTTAGTCTCTGTCTCTGTTTGTAGTGGTTGAAATATTCACATTTCTGCAATACTTCACTTAGAATTTTGATCTAATGTTAGCTTAGGCAAATGCTTTGTTTTTCATTATACTCCTATAAAGTGGTGATTCGTTTATTATTTCTGAATTCCATTCTTAAATTATTTCTTCCTTTTCAGTTACCTTCATGCTGCCGAGTTCCAAACACCGAACGTTATACGTGATATATTTCATTTAAAAACATACAACCGAAAAAATTCTACTATGTTCTCTAAGTGCGTTTGCTGTACCGTCTCATGATATTATGGGATTTAACAAATTCAAGTGGGAAAACAAATTTGTTAAACATTTTGTCATGGAGATATTTGTTACCAACTGCTGTACCCAAGGATTTCAATTCGTGCTCTTAAAACATACTTACTTTTCATCGATATACGATTACTTTTGTTTCTCTGTTTTCCTAAAATTGTGACCTCAATTCAATGATTAATATTCCAAACTCTTTTTCCCTTTTATACTTATCCTGCATTTACTTTCAAGTATTTCCATGTCACTACTGCCTTAATTTTATGGAAGCAATTGCTCCGCTCTTCTGTAAAGGTAATTTCATCGAACTTTCCTATCCATAATTTTGCTCATGAGAGCACGATTAATTGCCTTTCATTTCCTTAAAATTAATTATACTCCCCTTCTTTCTGGGTGGTACTCTTTTCAGATATGTATTGTTGATTTGCTCTTTGTTATTATGTGCACTTTCCAGTTTGTTTGTGTAGCACTCTTTTCTATCACCTCTTTTTGTCCTGATATTCTTGCATAGCTCTCGTTGTTTCTCCCATCTCTTGCATTCTCTCCCAGCTCCTGCATTCTCTCACAGCTCCAGTATTCTCTCACAGCTCCTGCATTCTCTCACAGCTCCAGTATTCTCTCCCAGCTCCTGGATTCTCTCTCAACTCCTGCATTCTCTCCCAGCTCCAGTATTTTCTCACAGCTCCTGTATTCTCTCCCAAATCCTGCATTCTCTTTCAGTTCCTGCATTCTCTCACAGCTCCTGCATTCTCTCCCAGCTCCTGCATTCTCTCACAGCTCCTGCATTCTCGCCCAGCTCCTGCATTCTCTCGCAGCTCCTGCATTCTCTCCCAGCTCCTGCATTCTCTCCCAGCTACAAAGCTCAACGACCTTCTTCTCTTCACTTCCCTCCCTCACTGCTGGAGTGCCGCCTACCTCGGTCGATGCGACTCGATGGTAACGAGCTGTTGGAGTCTGCAGCTGCTGCAGCTGTTGCCTGATGGGGCTACTGCTGCTGTTGGAGTCTGCAGTTGCTGCAGCTGTTGCCTGATGGGGCTACTGCTGCTGTTGGAGTCTGCAGTTGCTGCAGCTGTTGCCTGATGGGGCTACTGCTGCTGTTGGAGTCTGCAGTTGCTGCAGCTGTTGCCTGACGGGGCTACTGCTGCTGTTGGAGTCTGCAGTTGCTGCAGCTGCTGCCTGATGGGGCTACTACTGCTGTTGGAGTCTGCAGCTGACGCACAGTGATGTGGTACACGTGTAGGAGTTTACAGTTGCTGCAGCTGATGTGTAGTGGTGTTGGGTGCTGTTATTAGAGCTAGTTGTTGCTGTGCAGCTGTGCTCAAGCAACTGTGTATGTATATACTACTGCTACAGCTGCTACTGTTTCTTACTCTCCTGCTATTCCAAGAAATGTTGCTATTTGTAGCAGCTTTGCTTTTTGACAAACTTTATTCTTCTTACTTAGAGTTATTTACGTTGCTTGTTGAGATATGCATTAAATGTTGCTACTATTCCATTCGATTTGTTTCAGAATAGTTAGTTAGACTAGTAAATAGAACTCATTAATTTTTTCACTACTGAATATTTTCAAGTACTTAATATAAATGCTGTACTCTAAGATAAACGTGTATGATTCACTACACAAATAATGCTATTAATATCTCTGTTGTTGCTGTTAATATCCCTGATGTTGCTGTTAATATCCCTGATATGTATTGCTGTTAATAACCCTGATGTTGCTGTAAATATCCCTGATGTTGCTGTAAATATCCCAGATGTTGCTGTTAATATCCCTGATGTTTCTATTAATATCCTTGATGCTGCTGTTAATATCCCTGATGTTGCTGTTAATATCCTTGATATTGCTGTTAATATCTCTGATGTTTCTGTTAATATCGCAGATGTTGGTGGTATTTGAAACACAATCAGTGCTTCAACATGCAATTAACATCCATGATGGCTACCGTGCAGTTTACAGTGATGGAGAAGCTTGCAAACGCTTTTTAAAATTAAAATAAAATAATTTTCAAATCTTGGTTCCAAAAATTTACTGCAACAAATATTAGTTATTCAACTATTGTTGTTGTGGTGAGTGTTAATGTTCTGCTTTTCTCATATACTTATGGTGAATAAAAGAACAAGCATGACCATTTTTATTGCTTTTAAATTTCCAAGATAAATGAAAACAGTATCAAGAACACTCTTCCTACATAAACTTTTCAACCATAAACAGTTATTTATCCCAAACGTATGTTGATACAGCAAATAAATTATGAAGTAGCAGTTTTTAATAATTATACACAGTAATAAAGAAATAGCGCCATCGCGATCAAAATTAATGAATGAAGAAAAGTTGCAAACAGGAAAGTTGTGTAGGCGTTCATTTCTTCATCATTCATTTGAAGTTTATAAATTCGTTCTCCTCTTCATGCATAGTATAAAGTGTTGTGCCTCAAAGTATTTGGAATAAACTACAAGGAATATTTTTTTACGTTGATTACTACATGCCTCAGGAGTTATCGAACTAACTCTCCTCCTACTACTACCCTCACTCCTGCACGCACTGCAGGAAAATGAGGGTGACGCCCCAGTAATGACAACAATTACAAGTTATTTACTGTCAAGATGATATAATAGAATAAATCCAAGTAAATGAATATCTATATGCATTATTCTTATGGCTTAGTAACAAAGAGTGATTTTCTCGGAAAAGTCTTTGAAAATAGTAATGATAAATTTCAGAGTTGTCCAGACCATTACGGTAGTTTCTGTTAAAACATACGGGCGCAAAACCCATTTTTAAAGCTATTTGAATGTGTACAAACTCTCATACGCAAATAAAGGTTGTGCTTTTTGCTGCTTTAGTAAATGAAGAAATCGAAAAATACTGAAACACAATGCGCAGGGAATACTGAAGCACTATGTGCAGTGAATACTAGAACATTGTGTACAGTGAAGTATTCGTAAATACCGTCTATGAATTCTTTCGACGTTGATGGAGTGGATAATTGATAAAAGATAGAGAAAGGGAGAATTAAATACAGTTAGTAACTATTAGTGCGTCACGACTTCTTATTTATGAAAAAAACACATGAATTCATTCACAAATGGAAACAGACGAAATCTTGTCTCTTCGTAGGACTGTACTGAAAGCCAACAATCCGAAATTTATTTTTCATGTAGACAAGTTGCAAGACGTGACTAAATATCAGTACTACTTTTCATTGTACGTCGTACCTAATTCAATGGAAACGTCGAATAGGGTAATTGTCAATTACTGTATCGCGGTCAGTAAATAAACTATAACTATAAACTTTTCAACTATAGCTGTTGTGTTCAACTATAAACATTTAAATAGATCACAACATTAAATGTTAAAGATAACTGAAAGTAAAAATAAGCAGACACAGAACAGTGACGAACACTGTGGTTCACGTCAGGGCGACCAGTTACTGTCTTAATTAGTGGTATTATTGGGAGATTAACATGATGACGAATAGCATTCAACGTCAAACGTTGAATTAAATACATGTGTTTCTAGAGAGTGAACTTAAATATATTCTACATAAGGCTTGAGAACTCGAGTTGACTAATGAAGGTATTATACGAAGTATCTGAAGTAAGAGTTATAGATCGTTGGATAAATTTTACATTATTTCAATTGCCATGTAAATTAGAAGTATGATGGATGCAGTAAAAATGAATATGACAAATTTACACTTTATGAATATTTTAGTTGGCTTTCATTCACATCGATATTTCATCAATGACATAAGAAACATAGTGTCTAATATTCGTAGATGTTTCAGCTTCTAGTCTCGATATAGAGTTCCTAAGAAACATGATATTATGGCAAAAAATGAACTCAGATTTCAACCTCCAATGCCCATAAACACGCAAAAATGCAGCGCAGATGTAGAACTACGGCAGAGTTTCTTGCAGAGGCCGGGAAAAGTGTGGAGCAAGGGGCATCTCCGTATGACCCGAGCTATGAGGATCAATACCATGTGACCAGTACCACTAGGCAAGGTCTCGCTCCAGCAGTTGAGCGGGACTGCGGTGCTTCACCGGCTGCATTATTTCCCCGCCGCCTGGATGAGGCAAATTAGAACTAGTGCTAGATGCAACTCAAGATGAGTTTGCAGACGCGTTGCATATTTCTCAGAAGCACCACTGCGATCCCGAAACATGAAGTCGCATGTAACTCTTGACTTGTCTTTGCGACTTACGGTGCTCTTCAAACAGAGAAACCTAGGTTCACTCATATCTTATGTTGGATTTATTTACAGCTGCGAGAATGAAAATATTTTCCAGTTCTTACACATTCAGTGTTATTCAGGAATTTTTTTAATTTTATCACTGACGTAGTTTCCGTGGCAACAGCGTGGGGGAAATTAAAACAATTCTCTCGCTAAGTTCCCGTTTTTTTCCTTTACAACAAATCTCACGGTTTCTCATTGAATACATGCCCTTGCCACCAACTAGATCTGATCTGTAACTTTGCAATGAATCAAAAGGTTTAAAAGGTACCAATGTATAATTCAGGGTGTACAGACAGCTTCACAACTGCACCACCTTGCCACAAATTAGCTATTATAAGATAGTCTGGATGTATAGCAGTTATTGACTTTTACTATTATAGCAAGGATAAACGAGAAAGCACAACGGACTTTGTATCACAATCGTCGGAATCACTGAAAAATGTTGCTTGTTATCATTTAAAAATGTAAATGCCGCTCACAAAATTTATTGAAAATATGCATTTTTATAAGTCTTAAAATTTTAGATAAGCCACTCGAATCTCTCTTCTCTTAACACCGTCGGTATTTCTTCAGTAAATCTACATATGAAGTGTTGAAATACTTGTACCAACGAATGAGCCTGTAAAAATATTTAAAACGTTGTATTTAGCATAAATTAACCCTGGGTGACAGATTGGTATTTTTCAGTTATTATTAGGATTTTCAGTTTTTCTCTCAAACGAGCGAAAAAAACATTGAAGGATCAAAATAGAAGAGCCCTAACAACCTGACACATCACTTTCACTCGTAGAAGATATTTTTAGTGATGATTATGTTTGTGAATAGAGGTCCACAGTAAGCATTTACTGCTGGTATTCTGTTACCTGAAGGTTAGATGAAGTAACCGTTTGTTGTTTTCTGTCATTGGGTTTCCGTAAATAGGAATAAATTATGATTTGAGCAATGTGTGTGGATTTACTGTAAATACTTTTAATAGTGTCTCGAAAATGTTCCACATATGCCATATTTTCTAAAACATTGTACCACCGCAGTCAGAAATCAGTTAATAGTTGACAGAAATAATTAATGCTATGAGGATCAACTTTATCTTCTTCAGGTACACAGTAATGCGAAAAGTTTACTTTCAATATCTCCTTTTCCCGGTAGAAGTTAAGAAGGAAGTATGGGAAGAAGTTTCGTCCTATAATTCTAGGATGATCTGGAGATTCCCTGAAGGCTTGATATCAGCAAAATAACGTATGGAAAGCTTGGTCTTTCTGAGTGCAATGTGGAGTTCAAGAATTCAGAATTTCAGAAGTTAAGTACATCATCAGAAAAATTTACCGCTACATAAAGTGAGGCCTGAAAAACATTCTGTATAAAAGCATCATACTACTTGTATTCCCGTGGAGTAACATTATATCGTAGTGGGAGATGTTGAAAATAAACAATGTTAACTTAACTTGATGCTGCAACAAATATTACAAATAGTTTTACTTTACCTCCAGCTCACTCCTGCTTGAAGGCAGCGACTGATACTTTGTTTTACATGTTGCTATGAGCAGTTAAATCGGAGAAATCGCTATTCAAACGATGAAGCACACTCTTTGGAAAAATGTTAACTGTTAGTTGATTTGTGGCCGAGAATTTATAATTTTTTAAGGCAGGGTCTACCAATAACATTATCATCGATACTAGGCAACCCTGATAACAATCTTCAGTAAAACTGCACAGAAAATCAAGCAAAAAAGATTATAGTTCACTGAGGAAAGATACGTTAATGTGTCTCAAAACAGAACATGGAGGCAAGGCTCTTAGAAATATGACAGAAATTGTCTCAGTAAAACACTATCGAAAAACCACGCGTCATGTGAAAAGGCGTTAAAGAATGTATCTTCGTTTCTAATTTTATACCATAGCTGACCAGGCGGACATATTTTCATTCTTTCACTTTGCAGTGTGAAGCATAAATGAAAGATATAATACTTACGACGCCTCACAAACTGCTGCTGATCCCCGACAAATAGTTTAGATCACACAATAAGTCATACAACGCGTGTGGGAGGTATGCATATACATACATAGATCTATATACATAAATGAAAGGGATGACCTACAACGCGATATTTTCAATGAATGTCAATTGCTCTAACAAGCTATTCTCATAGTGAAGGAATTGTTTGTATTTTTTTATCCAAAAATGTCATGCTCATCATTTTTGGGTTAACTGAGGGTTTTAAGGAAATTGTTACTTTAGTCTACTTGGAATTGATCATTTAAGTTTTTTTATATTGAGTTGACTTTTTTATTTATCACGTTTAGTAGAGCAATAATGAGTAACTTAAAATTACTCAAGTTAGGTTAGTGTGTTGGGCCTGCAGCTGATTTTAAAAGTGGCATAAATGACGATACAGGCGCTTTGTTAAAAAATCATTTTGAAAGATGTCAGAGCGTTTTTGAGCACATATGCTGAACGATAAACTGTCCAGTGTATCAGTAGACATAAATAACTAGAAAATTACACTTTTGAGCACATACGAGTTTCTGAGACACTTAAATTTGGCTTGAAAACTGTATCACCATACACAAGTCAAATGAAATTTGACATGACATTTCCTGCCTCACTGAGAAAGTGTCAGCGCCTTGAGCAAAAGATCCCTTATACATTCTCAACTCTTGCATAAATTGTTTGGCTAACATGTAATATTGCATTTTCCTCCATTATTTATAATTATAAAATACACAAACGTATAAACATCGGTAGACTATAGTTAGATAATCATGATTAACACATTAAATATGTTAGTTTCTCCAGTTAGCTATGCTGTTTGGTGATGCGATTAATAATTGTTATCAAACACTGTCGTCTAAGGAACGCATGTCATTGTCTCGCCAGGTCTGAAAAAAAATAGAAGAAATGAAATTTTAACAAACAAAGTTTTCGGCCTCCTCAAGCATGACCTGAGAATGCCTACAGACAAATGTCTTCGTGGTCAAAGAAAGGTCTTGTATAAGTCATTTTGCAAGAAACATTGGGTCAAAACGTTTGTACCATCATTCAACGTACAAGTGTGTCAAATCTTTGTCTCATGCGATCACTGAAAATCGACGAATGTTACGGTAGTGCAGGATTTAAAATAGTGAAAAAAAAACAGAAACATCATCTGAATTCACTAGGACTGGATTTTACGGCCATTAGAAAGGACGATAAATATTGTAAGAGTTTTACTAATACTCCAGTTAAAAATGAGTCTCGACTCGAAACACGCAAAGAAAATAGGTCAAGATAATTTCTGTCTCTAAAATGAACAGTCATTAAATTGAATTGAATTAATTTTGTAAAGCTATTCTTACTAAACTTCTGAATTGAATGAAGTTTGTTTTGACATACGAGTAGTTCTGGTTGGGGAAATACATGGACAACTGGTGTTCTGGTTTTGGGGAGCTACATGACCCACCATCACAGCTGACCAAGCTTTTAGTGCTTGTACTACTTCAACTTTCTCTGAACACTGGAGCTCATACCTTCATGGGAAACACAATCGCGGGTAGTGACCGGTGCAGATTATGAATGTATGTTAGGAATATAGGAGACTTGTATACCTACATGGATGTGGTTACATTAACTGCTGTTCACTGGAAATGTATGGGTATTAATGTGGTTAGTCTAAATTCAAGTAGGTTTGAGAAAGATTCTAGACCCTGTAACAAGCAGCTCTATTCACATCACAACGATTATTTTATCATGCATACGTGAAGCAAAAGCTGGTGCAGTCAAGCAATAACACTGCTCAAGTTACAAAAATTAATTCGACGCATGGGTTTTTTGAGGGTGTACAGGGAGTTCTCGGGTTACGAACGAGTTTCATCCTTACGGACGATCGTAAGCCGGTTTGGTACGTAAGTCGGAACTTAGGCCCATACGTCACAGAAATTTCCATCTGTAGTTTATACTAGAAGAAACATTTTTCAATTTCATTTCCAAACGAATTAGAGAAAAAGTACTAAGCTTTAAGCTTTATAATCGACGCTCCAATGACATCCAATCATTTACAGTTTTAAAGCAGGAAAACTAGAAAAATGTTTTTACTAAAAGACACGATAAAAAGTCTTGGTGCATGGGAGAAAAAACGAGGCAGAAATTGCAAAAAAAAATTAGATTCACGCCCGGCTTCAGGAACGGCTGGGCATTGAATCTGAAAGCTTTTAAATTGGATAGAAGAACTTTTAGTCGGTGATCTCTGGTCCGAAAGGCTCAGAACTATGGCGTACTAACTTTCCATGACAGAAGTCCAGTTTTTTGAAGCCTTCTCATGAAAATGGATAACATTAAATATCTTGAAATAGCATACTTATGGGAGAAAAGTGTTAGTTTCGGAGATGGTTAATTTGAAACAGAACCTAAATTTTACTCGCTATCCCATAGTGGTAAAATGTTTCTCCTATTCTTCTTCTTATTATTATTGTTATCATTCCATTTCTGGTTTAGTGGTATTTTCTTGATTTTGTGAAGTAACTACATCATAGGAAAATATTTATTCAATCAAACACTTCTAGGAGTAACCTCAACTGATGAATACAGTAAAATCTCACAAGTTTCATGGTTCCCGAACTATAAAACAACATAGCATTCATAGAGGAATGAACAAGTGAACTTGAAAAGTATTCAAGGACCTATCATTTAGTATGACTGTGTATACACATGTAATTAATTTTTTTGAAAATTATGTATAAAAATTTATTCTTGTGGAAGATCCTTTTAATATAAATTATTTTGCTGACAGAGAGCAGATTTTTTATTATCCTGCGACCACAGCTGGGCACAGATTTCACGTAAATTGTTACCATTTAACTTCTTTACAGTAACGTTATGTATTCAATAACATATGATAATTTACAATTATGACATCACACCACCTGACTTGGAAATTGTATTTGCTCCAAGTCCCTCTTTTTTAGTAGCTACAGGCTGCATCCTACCAGACGTCGTATATAATGTTAACAACCGACCAATGTGTGTAGTCAGAACTAGAACAAAGCATGTATCCATGGCATTCCTCTCTAAACAATATTTTAAGCTTGCTCATATTCAAAACTATGAAAACTTTCTCCATATCAATTCACCCTTAACAAGCCCATTGCCAAAAACTAATTAGCAAAAGATTGCTGTAACGTCTGCTGGTGCCACACCGTAGCAGTTCCAATGTGCAAAAATAATTATTTTGCCCCGTTATTTCAAGACCTGCAATATAGTGCTTACTAATTGAATGCTATGGAGTTTCCCGTGTACGATATCAAGAAGACATAATATCCAAAGGAACCTGTTTAAGACGCAAAAGTTTCGAAAAACTAATAGTGATGGTGATAAAATAGAAAGAAAGTCCTCGTATCATTAAAAAGTACGGAAGGAGTCGTTCCTTTTTTTTAATTCAATATAGAGACACGACATTCGAATATAATCCCACACAAAATAAAATACAGGTGAAAACATACACCTCCTAAAGTTCAGATTCTTCTATCACGACACCACTGGCCGCTACAGACAACGTTACAGCCATCACTCAAATAGGGCACAACACCTTATAAAAAACTAACTAAATTTGACACTTGCACTTCTCATCTAAGTTGTGTTGGTTTGCTTAATTATTGTTCTATTAAAAATAACTCTCTTTTTTGCTTACACACATACACACATAGTACAAGTGCATTTTAATCGAGGCTGCCGGACTATTCAGCGCGTAATTTTTGCTTCATATCAGCTTAATTAGTGGATAAAAAACGTCTAATTTAGTTATTTTAATTGGGTGGGATACATTACAATAACCATTTAATCATGAATAAAGAAATAAGACAAACAAATAGTAAAATAAGTTTTAAAATATCTGAATTTAAACCAACTGAGTTAGTTGACACAAACTCGACTTTAAGCTGGAAATATTTCTGAATTGAAAGAACCAGGGAATTTTTCTCAACAATGTTGTCCTGAAGGGCCCGAAGGCTGAGAAGTTCGAACGAGTTAAGTTTTCGCAGAAGTTTTTAGCTTGCAATTTTTGAACACTGAAGTCGGAAACTGAACAAATCAAAACGTTTCGATTGAGAGCAAAAGCGATCGTGAACAGCTGCAGAAAGAATATTCGGACGAGAGGCCAATTCGGGTGAAACAAAGGCATAGCGAGGGCTTAAAAATCGGTAAATGAACTAGTCAGAGGCTCTATGGAATATAATGGAAATCTGAGGAAGTATATGACAAAAATCTAAATTCAACTAAAAACTTGCCGTCAGTTTCAATTTAATGATGAAAGAAAATGACGTAAAACGAAACAGTTATATGGGCCTACTTTTACAATATAGTTATTAAAATCCCATGCCAACGATTCTATGTGCTGTTCATGGATATATTATGAGTAAGAAAGACGAACCAGTCATAAAACACTGTAACAAAACTGAAAATATTTTTACATGTATAAAGATTCAATAAATTACTATATGTAAATCTTGAAACAAAGCAAACGCTAAAAGATTAGTATATCATATGGAAAGCATTTTAGCACCTAGCAGTGGGTATGAAGAAAGTTTATCGTTATTCAGTAAAAGAAATTGAAACAAATGATTTCAACTTGCCCAAAAACAAAACTACCCGTACATAAGATGCAGACAGTGTTAAAATATACAACATCAAACAAATGTTCATTACACTCTTCACCGTGGATCTAAATTGCTGAATAATTAAAAGGGATGTCGTCGCTCAGCAACAGCTGGAAGATTGCCTCGACGATGTTCAGTTGATCGGACATAATGATGACGGAAGATCATTGCGTGGTGCGAGGTAGCTAAATACTGCACGCAGCGCTCACTCTAGAGGGAGAAAATAACTTATACTCGTACAGACTGGCTCTGCCTAGAAATATGAAAGCGGTTTTCAAAATGTTAATAAATCAGGCTTGGCACTAACAGTGTCAGATATTTATTTTACATCGATAGAAAATAAAATGTCTACGCCACTAAAACAAAATATTTTCGTGAGAAATGAAAGTTATCTTCAGCAGGATATTGGCGTTAATTTTTGCATATCGTTTCAGTTGAGTAAACTTAATTATTCAATTTAATGTTCAATTGTGGTAAATTTCAATAATGCTGATACTTTATATCCTCTGTAGATAACTATTCCTATTATTATTTTTTCACTCTTTCATTTTTATTCAGCCGATTTTTTCGTTAATATAATAGACCAAATACTATTAATATAGTACAGAGTAACAAACTGAATTTAGATTCAGATGTTAAATTCAACTAATTGATTCATAAAAAGCTAATAGTCATAATGACATAATATATCACATGCGTTCCTATATTCCTATATAGGAATATAGTGAAACTGAGAGTAGTCAGAGAGAGCGTCAATAGACTGATAAAGACTGAACTTCAATACTCAATGAAATCCTTCAATACACTGTGAAATTTAATTTTGACATAATTCAATATAGATAATAATTATATTTTAAATGCTCTTCTTCATTTCCATTGTTTAAGGTCATTTCAGGCAAACGACATCGATTTTTTCTTTCTGAGACTATTTTAAGAAAAATAATGACCCTAATCATTGGTTTACTATTTCGTACAACGAAAATGAAGCCTTTACTTCTATTACAAACATTTCAGTCAATGGCATATACCAGGAAAAATAATATTTGTTGATACCTTAAGGAAAATTTAGGTCATCTTGATTGAAATTACTGGCACAAGTCAGATAACAGAGATTTTGTGTACTATGAAAACGTTGTGTAAAGAAATAATTTTTAGACGCTACATCTCAACGAAAAAGTCCACGGAACGTTGTCGTAACATTTGATTAACTTTACATAGTTTATCCTATAAATACTCTTTGTGTGATAAAGAAAACTAAAAATTAGGGAAACTACGTATAATGTTATTACTTCGAAATGAAACCTCATTTACATCGTCCATCATTTTTGAACTTACTGGCCATTCACAACTGAGTATAAGAGAATGTGTGAATAATATATTAAAAAGAGTAAATAATAATGCGCTTCGTAAAAGGGTTTTCACCGTACAAATTTTTTGGCTCTAATTTTCTCCCAAACGGTCACATGTACAAATATGTACTGGATCACAAATAAGTAACGTCCCTTATAGACAAATGTCAATATTTCAGTTAAGCAAGGCGTCAAGTTTTCAATAATTTAGTATAAAAAACTTATCATATATTATTTTTAACCAGTCTTTCTTCTAAAACTCAATTTGAACAAAGATGTGCAACGCGTAAGAAGCTAGCGAAAATTATTGTAGAACTTTTCCGGCAGTACAATGACTTTTGTATGACATTGCAAAGAAATTACGGAAAAAAATTATGCTATGAGCTCTTGTTGTTTTGTCCCTTCACTTTAACATGCGATAATATTGCGGGAGTAGCTGCTGTGAGCCAGTAATAAGCATCACTGCATCAACGATGTATACTACTGTTAAGTAAGTTCTAAACACACAGTTAAAATATCCGGTCAGAATTTACGGAGTTGAACAGAGGAGTAATGAACACTTTCATTTTCCTTAATCCACATGTTTTAACTTACATGAAATGATTGTCGCATAGCACCTGTGTATCATTATCTTCTTCAGTTGTTGAAACTGTTTCGAGGCCAAAATTTGAAATATAAAGCATCAAGTTGAAAAAAGTGCACAGTAAATTTCAAAATATCCTGGAGAGTCATCAGTCGAAGAAATCTCTTTTGGAAGATGAAATAAAACATTTTGTAATCAAACGGCTTTTATGTTTGGTCTGTCAGCCTTTTTGTTATTGCTTTCGCTTTTTTAAAGTATATTTAGTAATCAACAACAATAGCAGATAATAAAATTGTTTGTTTTTCAGTTTTTTTAATTCATAGTTAAAACCAAGGTTTGGCGTGAAAAGTTCAAATCAAATACATTTTACATGTGTTTCTTCCGTCCCCTTCTTTTTTACTGACTTCACAAAGATGTGTTTAACAATAGAATAGAATAAGGCAATAGGAACGAGCCGTTTGGTAAATAGAAGTAAAGGCTTAAATATTTTATCAAAATTCTTATAGTTAGCTTAAACGTGTTCATTGATCATTTGAGTTCTTGATAGTAAATTTTGATTGATAACCTGTCACCAAGTTTACCAGAAGTTACTTCTAGGAAGACACTACCAGCAGTTCTTATGAAATTCTTTCACCTGATTTATGCCAGATCACGCATACACGCTCCGTCATGGCCCCTTGAACCCCAGATGGTGGGGTCAGCACAGACACTAAATGCATGTAGTTATATTAACGTCTTTGTTTTATGCTTTAATTTATTTTCACTAGTACCCTGTTCGCTTCCTTTAGTAAAAATTTTTGTGAAAGGCTGGAATGCCATGTTCTCGCTACCTCGCCTGATTGAATTGACTATGATGTGCAGAAAATACGACCCCACAATTCTGTTTATTACTGTAATGATATTGGCTTACTAAACGATACCACTCGCTCTCTGCAACGGATCTTTGCAGTTTGGCATAAAACAAAATTCAAAAAGGAGTTCAGTCAAAATATTGTTTGAATTACATGGTCACAAGCTTATATACGGATAAGAATATTGAATGGTGTCATTGTATACTTAGCAAGCTATTTGAAGTTGTATGTTTGTCTAGCAAAACTGAGAATAGCTTACGTTTTAAACACATCAAACTTCCTGTCTGATAAATAAAAGCTTCTGGCAGTCCTACCTGGATGGTCATGTAATTATAATAATAAGCTGGAATTTTTTCATGACTGTTCAAAATTGTATGCCCTGATTTCATGACCCTTTAAAAGTACATCGTTTACTGCGATTCATTGATGTGTAACTAAAGTCTAAAAATATGCTAGATCGTATGTAATTATTTTTTTTTATTAAAATAGGACTTTTATATTCTAAAATTTCTGAGCTGTTCTTTTTTCCAATGATAGGATTAGCAGTAGTAATCCTGTTAACAATAACGTCTGGAGTTCCGTAAATTTACGAAATCACGTAAAGTTTCGAGAACTATAAAACGTACTTTAATAGTACGGGTCCTTGCACTAGGGTTCCCTCATAATATATTCAGACCATATATGGGAGTGTCGTTTGATGTTGAGTATATCTATCGAGTTGGTGACTGGGTCTTTTAATTCGACTGAGATATCGATGCTCAAATTGCAAGACCAAATTCGTTTTCTTTTGTCAGCTCAGTGTCTTCTCAAAGGGAGAATTTTCCTATATTTAACTCCGGTTTTATGGGCGTATATACCACCTTCTTGATCCTGTGGGAAATGCCCGTGCACGATGTACACAGTTATATGTTAGTAGAAATGATTGCGCATAAAAGTAAGTCAGACGAAGTGATAAATTAAAAGTCTTTCTAACAAGCATACACAGGTCTCTGATCCTATGCAGGACTGGTGAAAAGAAAGTCGCAACTCATCCACATCAGAAAAGACACAAACTAGTCAAGTTGTAAACACGGAATAAGATCAAGTTCTTTAAGCATTGCACTTCCTGCAAAAGAAAAACGTGCCCCTGTCAATTGACTCGTTAGAGATGGCGAGTCTGATTTCGTCCGAACTGATGACGCTCAAGATCAGCGCGACTGATATTGACAATAAGCGCTGATTGAAAGAAAGCTTGTCGAGTTCAGCAAAGAAGAGTCTGAGAAAGTCAAGGACCTTCGGACTTTGCCCGAGTCATTTGAAAGGGAAAGGAATGCTTTGAAGAATTTATTGAAATTGACAGGCTTGCACTCCAGGTTATGAATGACACCTTCATAAAATTACGTCCTGGAGCTTTTGAATGTAATTTTTATAGGAAGAAACAAATTATACTTTTAAATGAATGCGTATCTGGCTGCACCCATTTATGTGTTAGGTAATGCAAAGATGTATTGAAATACTGTTATTATTTGAAAAAAAAATTCTGACTAGGACAATAATGGTTCAAATTATTACATTTTTTGATATATAAAATAAAATAAAACTAACAGGTTATCAATCGACACAAAGGTAGGCAAGCATGATGCGCCTCTGCGTTTAAGCCTTCCGTAGCACAAGGCACTGCATGCTGCGCTTCTAAATGCCTTATGGATCATGCGTTACTGCATGAATAATAACTTTCAATCGTTCCTATGAGAAGTTACCAATTTTACATTTTCATTTCGAAGAAGGTTTCATACAATATAAGCGGTTCGAAGCATCGTACTTTTTACCCCTTACGCGACATGACTTTACACTTCAGAAAACAGCATGAATGAGGTAGCTTATGGAATTGAGATTCATGCAAGTTTGTGAGATCCCAAGCGATTAGAAATAAGACCGAACAGATATGAGAATTGGGTCATGAGCTGAGATTGACTACTGTAGCATGCCAATAATAAATAATGTGTAAATGGTAAAACGAACATATTTGGCCAGGAAGACTTCATCATGAGTAGTTAATCGACATTGAAAATATTAATTATTATAAATTGATCAAAAAACAATGGACTCTGATAATAACTGAAGTACAATTACTTTGCAGTGAGTGAAATTATTAAGCTTGAGTAAAGCAGATTAGAAATGACAAATGGGAGAGATACAGATATTTTGATGATGAACTTTTATAGACAGTAAAAGGCAATGTGGACGTATAAAACTTTGAACTTATATTTCTGCAGGAGCTATTTCAGCAAATGAAGAATTTCTAAGATAGATGGAAGCTAATGAATGAAACTGTTTTCGAAGGGCGGAGAATAATGTAGCCTATGTCGTAGACACATGGTAGCAAAGTTAAAAGATGGGTGTCAGGAAATAGTGAGTAAAAATCGTCTTTTATACAAATAATACCTGACTCACTATTCATGAAACACACGGTGAGATATTGACAGATATAATTGCTAACAACAGATGAACTCGAGTTGTGACCAAAATAAATGCTGGCAAACAAAACTATGGAAAAGGCCGCGAGTGATGCAGACCAACTGCAAAAACGGGTGATGACCAAGTGACCAAGAACACTGCTGATGAATTATGAAGCTTGGGCCTGTGATGGGGGCGGTTTGCATCTGGACGGGAGCCTTGAGGTTGGCCGGCGCGTGTTGCGCTGTGGGAGGCAGCCTCGCTCCAGCGCCGCTGTGATTGCCTTTTGCGCTGCGACGGAGGTAACGAGGGTGAAAACTGCCGACTTCGTACCAGAGAGTGAAATGCTGAACTGGTTTTGGTGAAGCCACACGAAATTGACTGATTTGGAAATTTTGGGTCATGAAAATGAGATTGAAGTCTCGATAAAAAAAGAGCTTGTAAATATCATACAATAAACTTAATCAAATAATTATTTTGGATTAGAAGTTTAATTTCTTGTGAAATTGTTTGTTTCACATACAATCGTGTGACTATAGGTAATGCAAATATCTTTTCTTAGTGATTTGAAATAACAATATTGTGAAGTTCAGAAAGATAGATTCTCGCATAGATGCACTTTCGAGAACTCTTTGTTAGGTCATATAAAGGTGACAGGAATATTTGTTCGTTCATATGAAGAGCTTACTAAAGAACTAGAGCTGATGGCTTGAGGCAGTTTAGTATATACAGATAACAAGTATTAAAATTATGAAACTCCGTCTAAAAGTGATAGTCTGCATGAGGATACACGAGAAAGTCCAGGAAAGAAGGTCTTTAAAAAGTAAAAAGAACGAGTGACAGAACAATCAGCGAAACATTTCTCTAACATCGTTTTTAATACGCAGGTTTTTCAACTAAAATACTATGAATCCTGATGATAAGAGACTACATTTTTCATACAACTACATCCACATAATATTTGATAATTTTGTCTTTATAGTTTGTTTGAGGTTTGATTAATACTACAACAAGAAAACTGTAATGTATGCTTCTCTGAAATTTTTGTTATTTTTTGAGGTTTTAAAGATTATATATCAACCAACTCATTCTTTCCAGTGGCTGCAAATGAGATTTTGATTAGTCCAACTTTCCAGTTTTTATTATCAGTTAATATTATTACTACAGTATCTGCCTTGTACTAATCTATTATGGCTCTAATTTTTTACCTCCTACAGAAACGATTTATTCCTTTTTTCAATTGGAATCCGGAGGGGACTCTTCACACGGCCATCTTCCTTCGCTTGTAGAGTACAGACAGACGAAGGAAATGTGGCCTTATTTATATGATCTGACTCTCCTTCGTTGCTGCTAAAGTACAAATAAATTATGCGTGCAAAAATTTAAGAAAACATTGTTTTTTAAACATTGAACATTACGGTCGTTCATGTATTAAAATATATGACAGAACAGTTAAAATTTGTTAAATTTTTTCAAATCAAAGTCCCGTGTCAGGAAACAATACTTGAATAGTTTAAGTAATTATAAATATGACAATGTTTTTGATAAAAAAGAAGTTCCAGCCTAGAATGAAAACTCTAAACAAAGTATTTAGAAAATTGTTTGGACACTGATACCAAGCGAGAAATAACCCAAAGCTTCCTTAAAAATATTTTCGATGACGGAATCTTTTTAAGTGTTTTCATTCAAAACTGTTAAGAATTTGGAAGCTTTCGTCATTTTAGGGAATCATTATAATTTATGCAGGCACTATTGCAGAGGTTTCTAAATTTGCAATGAACTTATTGCTTCTTTATTAAATGCAAATGACATTATTACTACCCAATGCTCGTAGTTTCGATCACAATAGAACTAAAAAATATATTTATCAAATCCCAGGTTAAATCCATTTATTACCAGTTCTTACGTAGTCATTAATTTCGATGTAAAGTTTACCTTGATCGATATTCGTAGTTCAAACTGAACGAGCTATAATCATTGTAAAATATACGAGTTAGAAGTGAAAATTATCCCATTCTACACGAATGAAAGTTTTTAATACATACATGGATAAAGCAGTCTCTAGTATGTTTCAAAACATTAAAGAGTACATCATAAACTTTGTATTGTCCCCCGTATTGGGACACAACTTTAATTAAGAAATGTCAGTAGAGTACACAAGACGCCACTGCTGTGCGATCGAAGCAACCTCGTTCTGTCCACTATGAACACTTATTGTGATAGGCAAGAAAACTTCTGTAAACGTACTGCGTGATTCAGAACAATATACTTCCTTTGCTATAATCGATTCGGTGTTAGGGAATTGAATCCCTCTTGTTTTATTGTTGTTGCCACACGTGACTGCAGCGCGAAATGTGTAACTGGCGTAGGTTGAAATACATGTAATTTGGAAATTGATGTCGACAAAAGAGATGCGTGTCATCCATAATCAATGACCATGGGCCGAAAGTCTGCACATTATGCGCAGCTGTGCGCGTTCTAGGGTGGTAATAATAAATGCCACTAAAATTACTGGGTTATTTTCTGTTGCTGTGAATGTTTTGCACAGCGATATTCTGAGTTAACACTTATGTCACTACTAACAGTAGAGTAATTTTTTCTATTCGCCACAGCTGGAGCAAATATTTATTATGGTACACTTTTCGAGGGAAGTATCATGTTAGCCTTAAGTAAATTAGGTTACTAAATTTGTTTAAATTGACTCTAAAAAATGCTTCAAGTCACTCAAATAATTTCAATTCGGTAATAAAATGATTTTATCTCATAATTTGTCAATTAGCAGGCCTTGCATGGGAAACAATAATTAACAGTAAGAGCTCTATAACTTTGCAAATACAGTGTAGAAGTAAAGCAATGTACTCCGTTTGAATGCGTGTGTGTGTGTGATTTAAATTCTGGTGACTACAGGCTACCATGAAGAACAGAAGCGTTGTGATAACGTATGATAAGTACGAATATTTCATCAAACACTACAAGAATTTAATTGAGAAACGAGCTACAATAGAATTTCCAACTGGTTATGATTAACAGGTATTTGAATGCATTAGTAGATACTTTATAGTTCAAGTGGTGATCCGCTGACAGGTGCCGGCACGCGTCATCAGCTGTTGGTATTTTTTCCGGTGAAAATTAATATTATTAAGAAATATTACTAGTACGTGCACTAAGTCAGATACTTTGAAAGCACTGGTATACTTTGCATCATGGCTGTAACACAATTCTTTACGTTCCTAGATATTTTTCTCGTTTATTTGAAGGGACAGGTTCGCACTTGAAACTAATTTGCTGCGGGTCGTAAAACTACAGTGCCCTTATGCAGTCTTAGACCGAATTCTAATTTGTTGTACTAGAAATACAAAAAGAAAATGATTGAATACAGGACAATAGTACAGATTCAGAGATTCAAGATTATATGGATGAAAATTAGAGAATAATAATTCACGAGAGAATGATCATTCTCGTTGTTTCAGTAATTTTTTGTGGTGCAAGTCGGTTTGATCATGGACAACTTTCAATTTCTGATAAATTACTTTGATTATAAACACACTGGAAACAGAATATTGATTGCATCCTTTTTATAGAAATCAGGGTTTGTTGATATTATATTATACTACAATATATTTCATTATAATATGTTATATCATATTATATTATATTATATCGCCATCGGAGGGAAATTACAATTGCTGGTTGGAACATACTGTGACTGTTTTTAAAATTGATAGCTTCCTCATATTAATCTTTTCAACGAGCGATAGGGATTGTCTCAATTGTTGCATTGCCTATTGATTGGGTAGTCGATCGTCTTCTCATTTGCTTAAAAACTAAAAGTGTAAAATCATTTTCATATTATGGTAAGTAAAAGGGGAAAGACAAACTACGCGTACCGCTCTCAGTCATTTTTAATTTCTACATTTGCCTGTTCAGAGTGACGCTGAGAGAGTTATTCGACGAGTTAAAGTTTAAATTTCTCTGACATTAAGCTTTATAAATAGAGGCCCTGAGAGACGAGACATGAATATTGTAGTCTCAAGCGATGATTGCTTCAAGTTTTGGGTGTCCATATTAGGAAGTCATTATTCTCTGTGCATGACTCAAAGAACATTTTTCTTCCCCAGATGCTCATTGTAGTTGCTAGAGGTAACTCTTTTTTGGTAGCTTGGCAAAGTTTTTCAATATATCCATTATGATAGGGATACAAGTCCTAACGATATTCGCACGTTATTGGCTTAGTTATTAGACTGTATTAATGTTATTGAAAGTAGAGTTAGGTATTCAAACACTGCCAAAATGAAGTTTTGCCGGCACACACTTTTGAGGATCAGTTTTGATGATATTCACACTCATGCGTCTCCTCGATGTAGCTGCTCCATCATTCTAAACTTACAGGAGTCTGCTGAGTCCTCAACCGCGATGACGAAGATGCACAGACTTGGCACGGAGTGCTTTTGTTATGTCATGACCAGATTCTTTATCATCACCCGACACCGGGTCTGCCACTGCTCTCATCATAGCAGGCAGAGTGAAAACATGTTCGGTCTTGGCCGAGCTGTGACAGAAGTTCAAGCGGAAGGATATTTGCGGCAAACGATACTGAACGATTGTGTTTTTTCGCAGTCATAAATAGAAAGCGACAAAGTTACTTGGAATATGATGAGCGGACGTTAAGGAGGAAATTTTTAACAGAGAGCAAGCAAGGACATGTATGGGCTGACGACTTCACAAAGCTGGCGTGAGAGGAGCAGCGTATCTAATGTAGGAAAAGACAAGCTGCACATAAAGTGAAAAAACAGAAGTTTCATCTTCCAGAACAATGGAAGTATCAGGAAAAAACAGTACACTTTGCTCATTTAGATAGGTTTTGAATATTTCATCTCAATGCTTGAACGGCAGTGAGATGACTTAGGAAGAATAAATCATTTGTTCATTAATTTCTTTAAGTAGCATGAAAAACGTACAGAGATAAATCAAGACGAAATCAGAGTCGATTTAAAACCTCTGTGCCATGGTTTGAAGGCTATAAATTTTGTATGCTGTGTTATGAAGCTTCTTTTATAATTCTACTTACAATTTTTGCACTGAACCTTCGAGGGTAGTTCGTTCTTTATTTTTCGTGAGGCCATAAGAATAACTCGCGTAGAAGCACGTGCTAGGCAACACAACTTTATTAAATCAGAGCCATAAACGGTATAATTTGAACATAAGTTAGATATTTAAATTGACTCTCAGGTGTAGCGAGTATCGCATTGCTTTAAGTCGATTCTTTTTTCCGATAGTTTATCCTTTCAACTAGAAGTTAACCTCGACAAATATTGACGATGGCTGCGTGAACCCTCTGTAAAAGAGGATGTCAGTCTTGCAAATGCCCGCATGCACGCATCTTGTGCATTACTTCTGATATTGAATCGTGTTGTAGTGACAAGAAACTCGGAGAGATGTGTATCTTCTGTTCTATTTTGGGTTTCATTACAATTATTATATATTTAGTTGATATCAAACAATCATCTAACTTGTTGAAGCATTATGCGCGTGTACTGTTTTTTTGTAAGTTTAATACTTCTATATGAAATGCTGGTGTCTAGTCGATGGCGATTAAGTTTAATGTAAATAAATGCACGGCAATAACCATATTTATGTGAATTACATCACATTCAGATTAACGAGGCTCAATATTGCAATATGGGTCACAGAACATCCCCTCAACATTTTTAAAAATAAAAACAGCAAGTTAGTGTTATCTAGTCATACGAATTACCCACAAAAGTTTATTGTTCTCGTCCCCTTTTTTCTTTAAAAAAAGAGGAAACCTTGTCAAAAGCGCTTGTTATTTCAGTACTCGAGGCGTGCCCGTGTACCAAGGTTGTGTTCGAGTATCGCCTTACAAGAGGTCAACTTATTGGAGAGGGCGTTCAGGGAAGAAGTTATCGTGTGCTTGCAGTAAACATTACTGGTCCCTTGTTCACTTTGCTCCACAACGACCCAGAATTCCATTAGGTGTATTTACAGCGAGCACAAAATCGTTTACCCTTTTTATAAACAACATGAACGAGACTGATAAGCTATAGTAGACGAGGTATTGCCAACGAGATTCAGAGCGCTGTTTATGCTTGGCACAGTTTCGGGATGAAAGATGGTTTCAGAATGTTACTTCTTGGGGCAAGTTTCACCTATATAAACATATATGGGATTAATATATATACATATAAATATAGTAATCCTCACAGTATAATACATGTAAATACTATAAATATTTATATATATACATATATATATTTATATATATATGTATATATATATTAATCACTCGTTAACACGAAATTAAATGGAAAATCAGAATTAGTGAATTAAATTAATTCATGATATGGTAAAAATAAATATCAAACACCTTATGGCAAGCTTAGGACTAGGTAATAGTTTACATGCTGTAATTGCTAAAAACTTACGTTTTTGCTCAATATGTAAATAATTTTTGAAGTTATAGCAAAAATGGTACACTATGCATCTCATTTAACATCATCTAAATTTTTTGCAAGCATTAAGCTAATTATGAGTTACGCTTTTGTATTTGAGAACAAATCTTTCTTACGTGAAGTTGATATTCTAAACAAGCCAAACAAATTTGATCACAAACGCAATATTACTCAAGCTGACACCTATGTTAAGAATCTCAAAAAAGTGGTATGCTTTTAAAATGTGCGTCTCACATTGATAAAGTAATCTGCTTAAACAAACCATTGCCTTGACTTTCATTGCTCATCAATGAGAAATCTGAAAGAAAACATGCATTTCCATTACTGCCTGTTTTGTGTGCAAGCACCAGACGAATTGCTTGTCAATTCATTCCTTTTGAATTGTATATTAAGATCTGTTCTTTTAACCAGTTCTTTGCTTGATCTTTAAATGGAAATTTTAATTTTGTTGTTATGCTCTCTGTTGAAAAATACAAGATAGGTTCAATTTAAGTCAGTTTTAGAAGAAAACTTCCAGCTAATAAAATATTGACCACTTTTTCATGAGTTTCAGTGACTTTTTTTCCCAGTTTTTTTTACTGACAAAACCTTCATGGAGATTTTCTGACTTCTTCCCCTCGGCGGGACCCAAAATTTCTCACAAGTCTTTTCTTATGAGGGAATGTCGCTGCGAAGAGGCTCACTGGAGACCATTTATAACAATTTCAGGTCTGACACACGCCGAGTTAATACTTGCAGCCCCGCTAAATAATGTTTACATGTAGGTCAGAACATGACGAAGTAAAAAGGCATACATAGTCCCTGACAAGTGTTAAAATGTCTGAGTATTTTTGGGTGCGTTTTTTTTAAGTTGAGTGTCACTTTAGAATTGATCAGCTTGGTGGTAAAACGTCTGCAAATGGTTGTTTGCGCCAAATTTTATTGCGTAGTCTGCAGTGTTTGTTGAACCCTCTTCAAAGTTTCGGAGTAGAGAAGACTGTAACTTGATTGCATGTTGGATCTTGATTTTTTCCGCGTGTTTTCATTGAGGCTCTGACCCTTTGTGTGCGTCTTATTCAATCACTTTGGGGACGATCAAGGCGAAGCAATTTGGCTGCCGTGGGGAGAAGTGGCCGCGTTTTCATAAAGCTTCTCGTGCTTTACAGCCTCATCAAATCGGCTTTAAGGCACTTTTATTGCACGTGTGCTCCTGCTCGGCCTTGATCACCGACCGACAATTGATTTCTTCGACTTTTATTACGAAGGAGCTGGAAGGAACATGTTCGTGGGACGTCCCGCTATACATATAGAAGGTCTGAACCTCGACTTGCTTTTATTGATGTTTGCTGGAAAAGACTGCAACCCTCGTACACGTATAAAAAAGTATTTAAAATAGTTATGATGATGTTTTTCTCAACATTTAACCATGATACGAAAGTTTGTCGAACATAATCTTTTTGTATATATCAATCGGGTCTCATACATAGATTTTCTTGTTCGAAAGTTCGTTTGTCACATGGCCCTGGGTTACTAATTAGTTAAAAAAATGTTGAATAAAGACTTAAAATGGTGAGGCCATGTGTGCAATGCCCGTAAAACCTGTTTCATGTACGTAAAAACTATATGCTTTACAGATGTATTACGAGGACACATATTTATTAAACGTCGCTAAAAAATAATGAAAAATCAATGTTCCCTGCTGAAATTATTTGTGTCTTCAAAAGTAAGTTGTACATTTAAGATGGAGCTCAAACTGAAATGTTCATAATTTATCGAATTGCTGCATGTCATGAATGTTGTCAAGTTTGTTTGAAAACTTATTCTACCTGATCACTATAAATAAATAAATAAGTACCTTCACATCATTCAATGTGCGTTTAATATCCACCAATTAATTCTGAGGAATTTCTTCAGGGTGAAGAGGGTTTGGATATGATGATTGGGTGTTTGATGTGAAACTCTAGCTAACAAATGCTATATGACCGTAACTAATGTGTCCCTTGCAAATAATAGATGACTTTCGCAATTCATCAAAGTTATTCTAACATCTTGTCTTGTGTTCTAACATCAATTGCGAAAGTCGTCATCTATTATTTGAAAAGACATCGATGAGATAGCATGAAATACTGGAAATAAAAAAGTTCTGGTCTCTTAGCTGAAAATGAAGAAAAAATGATTAGATCTTATATTTATACGACGTAAATGAATGTGCAGTTCCTTAAACGGGTATTGAGTGAACGTGTTGTCCTATGCGTTCTTGGCCATGAAAAATGGATTCAAATGTAAATGAAACTTTTCATCCAACCGATAAACCAGATATCAATGGTAAAATACCAACATCTAATGCAGGGGTTCCCAACCTGGTGTGCTCGCACCCTCTGGGAGACAATATTCCAGGGGGTGCGAGGAAAGTCCTGGTAAGTACTTGAATATTGGCCGTATGTTGGCATTTATATTTCATTTTTCAATGGACTAACTTTGTTTTCATTTTACAGTTAAGTATCGTTATTTAGTGGCCGTCACGTATGTAGCTGAAAAGATTCAATCCTACCTTATATTTAACGCGTTCAGTAGTTCCTAAAGTTTAGGACCTAAACTGAACATGTTTGTTACTGATATGAAACAAGTTCAGTTCCTCACTGCCTGGCAGTTTTTGTTGTTGTATTTGAAAAATGTGAGATTTTCCAAGCATTTGAGAACTACTCCTTGTAGTATTTAGTACTATTTTTTACTACTTAGTTAATTGTTCAATTTCAAGCAGGTGATTAATTTTCTGAGGTTTATTCCAATGTTACTTTATTTTATGTTTCAGATCTACAATTGTAATTTGCTTTATAAATTATCTGAAAAAAAGTAACAATCTTTTTTGTGATAAAATATTATTCGGAATTCGCATTATTTATCCTTAAAGGAAATATAAATTTCAGGGGGTACGGGGTTCGAACGAAATTTCATTAGGGGTGCGGGGCGAAAAAAAGGTTGGGAACCCCTGAATGATTAAATCTTTAAAGTACCTTCAATATGTAAATTTAAACAACCTATAGAAACCGCAAGATGATAAATGAATAAGATTTCCTGGAACTTTTCATCTTTAGCCAACATTTTTTATTACCATCAGAGAAAAAATCTGGCTCTAAGACTATCCGTAGGACAACAAACCCTAGCGCTTGGTATAATTTGTAGATGATACATTTTCTTCAATTTAAAAGCTTCAATTCTTCTTGCCCGGGCAGCACAGGGCGGGGTTTCAAAGTACGCATAGACAAACACTCATCAGTTTTTAACAGAACTAACCTTTTCCCCACCAAACCTATGTATGTATTTAGTCCTCGCTCCTATGCTCGATAGATGAAAGAGTCCTTTATCGAGAATTATTTTTTCAATATTAACCTTTCAATTCTACTAGACCTTACAAATCTAGAATATATTTACATCCATAGAACAAAGCATACCTTAGACACATCATGTTTGACTGTAACTCTCCTAAACACCATCAGTAGAATCCTGTTTAAAAATGCTTAGAATTTTTATTTGACATCGCCAAGCCCCGACCTCCTACTCTGCACAATAACTGGAGTTATTTACCTTTTAGATCCTATCTGGGAAGCATCATTACCTACACCTTATAAATACTACAATATATTCTCATCCATTTGCAATTCGTATCATTCTTTAAAACTAACCATCGCCAAAACAAATTCTGGGGAAGGTGTTTTTCTGCAGATGGGCGGAAATTTCTTAGAACGACAAATTATTAAAAATTTTACTGGGTAAGATTTTCGGACATCAAATTCATTTGAGCAATTTACTTACTGCATCTCTAAATTTTATCAAATAAAAATGAAAGTATACTAAATGATTCTGAAAAAAGTAATTTTGATCATATTTCTAAAGAAATATTTAAAAATATAAAATTTGAAAAATGTTCGCCGCTACTTCGCGTCGACCGCAAGCAGACGACTATTTGTGAAAAGGAATAAAAACATTTAAATATCCACGAAATTCCAATACGTGTTCCTATGAAAAGTGTGACCTTACTAACGTGCCGAAAATAATTTTACATGTTTTACTGAGTCAGTGATTTAAAGTTAACTCTGTTTTAAAAACCTAGTGAAAAAACTTCAAGTATTATATCCTAATTTCGAAATCAAGCTTCATTCACTGAAGACTAGAAAACACAACATCATTGCTTCCCAACGACGCTTCATGACTAGCAACGGCCATGCTAGTGAGGTATGTTTTTAATTACTGTTTTTTTAATTCTGTGTACCGTTTTTACCAACACGTTTTTTCTATTATACGGTATACTTCATTTAAAATAATTTCAAGTGTCCATTGAATTGAGCATTGCGACAAAATCGAGAATGATCAGTAGAACGGTCTTTCCATTGATCTGCGGAATGATGGTTTCAATTAGGAATAATTTGTGGAATGATCATTCCAATCGGAGATAATGTGTGGTAAGTTTGTTGTAATCAGGAATAATCTGCGGGAAAGCGATGTGTTGTTGCACCTCAACCACGGGGTGTAGGGGAAGACAACGTTGTGCTGTGGTCCACTGAGTAAACTTCCCGTGTTCTGTTCTCTCACTGAGTTGCTGATGCAGTCTATACATGATCATGTCAAGTCGACTTGTTCTGTGTACTATGTTCTATGTACTATGTTCCATGTACTTTGTTCTATGCACTATGTTCTATGTACTATGTTCTATGTTCCATGTACTATGTTCTATGGTCTATGTTCTATGTTCTATGTTCTATGTTCTATGTACTATGTTTTATGTACTATGTTCTATGTTCTATGTTCTATGTTCTATGTACTATGTTCTTTGTACTATGTTCCATGTACTTTGTTCTATTTTCTATGTTTCTATGTTCTATGTTCTATGTACTATGTTCTATGACTCCGGGGTTCCCAATTTGAGGTGCGAGGGAAGTCCAGGTAAGTACTTGAATATTGGCTTATGTTGGCATTTATATTTTATTTTGCAATAAAATAACTTTGTTTTCATTTTACAGTTAAGTATCGTTATTTAGTGGCCGTCACATACATAGCTGAAAAGATTCAATCCTACCTTATATTTAACGCGTTCAGTAGTTCCTAAAGTTTGGGACCTAAATTGAACATCTTTGTTACTGGGATGAAACAAGTTCAGTTCCTCACTGCCTGGCAATTTTTGTTGTTATATTTGAAAAATGTGAGATTTTCCAAGCATTTGAGAACTACTCCTTGTAGTATTTAGTACTATTTTTACTACTTAGTTATTTGTTCTATTTCAAGTAGGAAATTCATTTTTTGAGGTTTATTCCAATGTTAATTTATTATATATATCAGGGCTACATTTCTAATTGCCTTTACAAATTATATTAAAGAATAAAGTAATAATCTTTTTGGTGATAAATTGTTATTCGGAATTCGCATAATTTATCCTTGAGGAAAATATAAATTTCAGGGGGTGCAAGGTTCAAAGGAAATTTCTTTAGTAGTACGCAGCGAAAAAAAAGTTCGGAATTCCTGATATAATGGATTAGCGTCGAGATAATGTACGAAATAAATTATAGCTTAAAATTCCTCAAACTGCAGAAAATTTTCCTCTGCTTTGCGGAAGTAGACTTCTAAGCAAGTTACGGCGCACAGGAGGAACGGAGCTGGTGAGCTGCTTGAAGGCCTGTTCGTAAACAAGAACCTGCACAAACACATATGGGCGTAGCTGTGAATTTAGGGTTTGGGCTGTACGGCTGAGTTGAACGGGCAGAAGCTGGGCTTTGAACGATCAGTTGGCTGCGGTGTTTTGCTGATGTAGACGTGGAAATATGTGGAGACAATAATTATTGCCTGCATTGAAAAATTTTCACTTTGGCTTAGCTTTGCTGGCCTGTTTTTCCACGTTACTTCCGTCGGCAGTTGCCTCATGTTTCGTAGGGTAGAAATATGACGCCTGTGCTGAGCCTGGTGAGGAACGTTTATTCACAAACGATAGAAAAAATGTTTTCGTTATTTGATAAGCGTGAGTTTGGTTATCGCATAACAGAGCGTGCTTTATTACGCATTTGAAAATTCATTGGATGCTTGTAGATTACACCGGCACGCCAAGGAGAGGAGAGTATAAATCTATTTATAAATTACGTGGAACAAGCTTTACAGACGAAAGGCTAAAGGCCCGTAACAGTATTTGAAAAGAGAGTTAGTAATAATTTCAAGGAATTACGGTTAACTTTTAAATTCGTTCATTCAATTTTAAATCAGAACTCCTCACTATCTCAAGGTCAAAAATTCTAATTTCTTTCTTAGAGTTTCACAAAAGGGAACTACAGTGATAACACACTAGTTCTTGATCCTCATTCTACCTCTGATCTTCCCTGACACTGGCGGTGTAATCCAATTCTAATGTCAACACCGTGGAAACAAAAGAATTCAGTCTGGGAAAAAATCGGTGGCAGACTCAGCGCATCAGTCAGTTGAATGTTCTTCATTCAACGCACGGCTCCTGCACCAACAAGACGCTGCTGTTTTCCTGGTCATAAGCGCGCGTGTTCCTCTTTTTCAGTCCTTGACGTAAATGAATGAATTTTAGACACGTTTGTTTCCTTATGGTTTGCTATTTTGTGTTCATTGACAAAGCACACTGAAAGACGAGAGATAAAATTTTTAGTGTAATGTTTGGTTTAAATTTTAACTAATAAACCCATACTTTTAGCACTACACGACAGAAATTTTGAGACTGAGTACGCGTAACTCATACGCAGTTAGGAAGATTTTAAACGTTTTCTGTATCAACAACAGTTACGAAAAGGAAAAATTTACCTGCAAAAAGCTTATTTTTTTGTTGCCTGATATATGATATGATCTCGGGTATTAAGGCACATCCTATAAAGTTACTACCAGTCATGACAACAATGACTTGTAATTGCTATGCATAGAAATAGATATTAAACGACAAGCTGAAAATGTTATTTGGTTACCAGAGAGAACATTCAGTGCTAAATTAAATTAAAACGTCCCTCTTAAGTGTTTTTCTTCATAATTCAGGCGATCACTACAACACATTAGCTTGTCTGTAAGGAGGAGTTTGACAGTTAATATTTTTTGACTTTTAAACATTCAGTTTCTTGTTTGGATACTGAGGTATGACAACACAACAATTTGGTTCTTAAAAATACAGGCTTTTACATGCATTTTGAGTCAATAGCTAATTCAATATACTGACGCTTCGTTTTATTCCAAGTATGATATATAACATGTATGTATCTTTTTGCACTCTAAGGTTTATCCTACTTGCTCACTGAGGCTAACCATGATATTTTATCGTCAACTTAGTTGATGGTCAAAAACAGTAGCTGTTAACATCTCTCTAGGAAAAATCTCAAATAAATTTCAATGTCGTTTAACTTGTCTATTTTGCAAAATTGTTTCGCAGAATTTTAAAACTACGTTTATAACTCCTCGTCTGCAGCAGAGTAAGCCAACACAACCTATGATTCTTATGAGCTTCAAAACAGCAATTTAGTGAATTGAATAAAAAATCTTCAAAAGCTCGGTTCTGAATACAGTAAAAAACACGAGAGCTCGAGCTGCAAAGTGTTCTAGGGAGGGAGTTGTCGAGGAGGAGATGCACAAACCCAAGCCGCTTTGTAATAAAGGATCAGTTCCGATGGTCTTTTCACATCATCAAGAGTTAGAGGCTTGTTATTTAGCGGTCTTAACGTGCCTGTTTATGGGTGTTAATATGTAAGCCGTTCTCTAAAAGCATATCAATCAGTTCTTGCTTTTCACGTTCTTGGCAGGCCACACATGGACGATATGACTGAGAACTGAAAGAAGGATGCCAAATATGGCAGCTGTTGGGCCTTGTTCTCATTTCAACAGAGTATATCACCTCAAAACTGAGAACTCTTATTGTTGATACGATAATTAATATTGAAGCAGGATTTTAAAGCAGAATAAGTAATAAAAAGAAGTAAACGAAGTTGAAATGTAGGTTTGTAGAGGTCCTTCTATTTACGAAGCCAGTTCTTGTAAGATTAAATCAATACACAAAATTCATACTTGCAAGCAATCGAAAAACTGTAGAAAATTAGAAATTGACTGTCATTGGGAAAATTCATATTTCATACCTGAGTTCAACTTCATAACTGTTTTCCAAATAACTCGTAAGATCTGGGAGAAAAAAGTAAAACCTTGTAGAGATAATTATTCTCTTAATCTCCAGTAGTGAATTTGTCAATGATAAAGTCGTTCATAATAACAATGCGTTTAATCTCTAATCTAATTTTCGGAAATCAGAATGTATTTGCTGGTTGGGCTCCGAAGTCTAGCAACCAGTTTCATTTTTTTCTGCGATGAGCAGGCAACTGACTAGTTCAGTAAATTCTACTTAACCATCTTATAGTAAAAGATGAAATTCTATATTGTAATAAAACCTCTGTGTCTACACATAAAATGAATGAGCCCACAATACTTAATTTCAGCGATTAACGGCTTTACATATTTCATTTCAATAATAGAATAAAACATTGTACGAAGTCCTAGCTTGTGTTAATTATTATTATCGACACAATTTTTTATAATTTCACCTGTTTTGGTGAATAAAAGTATTTTTCTTTTCCACGTTTTAAAGATTTCTCTTTTTTCAGGATTTAAGATGCATGACTACAACCACCATACTTAATTAGACCGCTGCCGGATATCTTCAGAACAATTTTTTTAAAGTTTATTGTTGTATATCCGTACACTTAGCAGGTAGGGCTGTCAAATTGCTGGCACATACATTATTGATCAAAACTATGCGCCTTCTATATCTTTCTGTTGAGGATACGATATAATTATTGATCATTCGTACATTCATGAAAGTAAACCACTAGTACGCGATTCTCGGAAGAGTTGTCTTTGTATTGACATGAAGGATGTCCCCACGATCATACCACAGATTTATTTCTATTATTTGTATAAACTTGCTACATCTTTAGCAGCAACAAAGCTGTGATTGAGTGAAGGAAAAGCTTCAACGGTCTCCGTTAGCGAGAGTACAAAGCCGATAAAGCTTCATTAGTGTCCGATTAGTTTCCTATTGGGCTAAGTCTGACGAACATTAAGCGATTATGTGAGAGCAAAATAAAAATAATTGTTGAGTCACCGTGTTTTTTACACAAGGAATGTCCCAGGGAACCAGTTTATTGTGAGCATTCAAGCACATATCAGAGTTAGAAACGTCACTTACGTCAAGAGAGCAAGCCTTCCTGCACTGATATTGAGTAGGCCTTTCTCGTGAGCTTGGACCAAGCTGTTGTTGATCGCATTTTCAAGAGACGATTAGAGGAGCTAAATTATGACTTTCTTTCTTACTACGTCACAATGAATATCCTCTTCCTTAAATTAGTTCATTTGTTTTGATTTTTTTAAATTGAAATGTTCGTTCTCGCTACAGATTGGGGGCATCGAGCAGAGCTTTCGTATTAGCAAGTATTAACGCCATAAGTACTTGAAATTGTTGTCATCTGATGAGGGCTTACTAGAGTCAGAAATGGGTTGATGAGATGGGCAGGTGTGGGGAGAGAGTTTTTGTATTGAGAAAATTATTGAGTCTGGGGTCGCTTGAATACAAATAGAAAAGGTGACTGCGTAGTGTCTAGGTAAAACAATATTGAGGTCAAAAATAAAGAGACGGTGGTTCAAAGGTAGTCAAAAATCTAAATAATTGAGTGAGGAATCCTTTTCCTCAAAGAAAAAACTTAGAGGTTGCATTAGCTTGCATTATAAAATGACTAGAATGAACCGAGAATGATAGTGGGCAAGCAAATTTTTGATGCAGCATCGAATACCTCGTCTGTTTAACGTGGATTGTTATCTCATATGATTAAAATGACTCAGAAATGAGCAACTATTACAATGAGGCGAGAGTAAACTGAAGAGAACACTGATACCTGCTACTCAAGAGATCAATCACGATTTCTTATCTTGAAAAACCAAGATACGATGCTTCAGATTGCCCGATGCTGAGGATTTCTTTTGAATTAAGAACTTGTGTGACTTACACGGTTGATAATTCATTTATCATATACGAAGTAGCTGTTCGTTTTTAGCCCAAGGTAATTCTTCACTAACTGCTCTGTTGGTTGGAATAAGAAAAATGAGCGAGAACTAACGAATGCAAAATATATATTCGCGCACGACATGGAATATTCATCTAACGTGACACTAGCAATTTTTCTTGAAATCATAGCTTGTAATTTGTTTACTAATAACCAATCTACATACCAATACTCTTATTTATTTTTCTCCATTATTGCTTGTTGAACATTAACCATAAGAACATAGTTTTAAATAGTAATAACACTTATTCGAACACAACGACATCTTTCTCATCTTAAAAAACTATAAACTAGGAATATGAGACCTAATTATTTGAGTGAGCGGGGTGTTTTAGTCAGTGTCTGGTTATTGTGGCATCTCCCACGCCTATCTTTCTGTGTTGCGACGAAGGAAGCGGGGAATCTAACCCATGTTTAGGTAGGGACTCTCTCCACACAATGAGCTCTTCGTTTGTAGGTGGACATCCACGTCGCGCAGTACCTGCTCGGAATAGAGTATGGATATTTTCGGTGGGCAGCCTCTCACTGTGACAAAGGCAAACTTGGAGAAAGTTCACTCGGAAGCATTCAAATATTAGGCGACGCCAGGAGTGTTTGAGTGAGGGTTCAGTGCCACGCATTCTTTGTTGTGGCAGAGCGTTGTCTGTTTAAGTGATATTTTTCGGAAATATGGTAACGATGCAATTAAATTGATGGCCTACGATCTAATATCTTTATAATACTTATCTTTATGTTATATATTAAAAGTTTCTATAACATCACGTGCTCATCCTAACTTCAGTTTCTTCCCCGAAATTGCCTTCTACAGAGAATGTAGGACAGTCTCACTAGAACAAGCAGCTCTTTCACGATCCCCATATTAATACGTTGTATACGTGCCTGAATTCCTGTAACTTTGAGACTCGGCTTTATTACTGATGGTATTAAAATGACTGTGTTTATTGGACCTTTAAAATAGTTCTCATGTACCAAATAATTGTTTCTACAACATTACTACACTCACCTACCTTCGAGCCACGTGTGAAGCACCACGTCGCTTGTAGCAGCACTGATGTGGAAACACCACAGTACCGACTGTCTTATCCATGTGGTCGATTCGTGAAAATAGCATTACTTTTTATCATATGAATATTAAATTAAAAGCTTTTGTGCCTAACCTTACTCCACTATTGACTGAATTCCGATAAATTTAGTGTTCATAAAACAAAATTAATAAAGATCATTCAAGTGCTTTATTATCATGTAAGAAGTTCTGCAGAAATTCTAGGAAAGATTATTCTTCCTTATGTCACATTCAATGCTAAATTTAAATTTTATTGTTTACTAAAGTTTATTGTAGTTATGTATTATCATCATAAGGTTCTACTCAGTTTATCAGCATGAGCCAGTTTTGTCTTAGAATCCCCACTTTGGAATCTACATGTGATGAAATTCATTTCAAGGAACTGCTTCATAGAGCTTTCTTGCTTCCTGACTCGGTTACTCAGTTAACATCATGGATCTATCAACCGAGCTGGGAATAACTTTTATTTATCTTAACATTCTCAAGAATGGAAGCTTGACCTTAATGACCAGTGATGTTATCAAAAAAGATGTAATTTGCACTGATAGTCGTATCAATGACATAGACACCGTCGCACCTGACTTTCTCAAAGAAAAAATTCTTATCTCTAACCATGCTAATAAAGAATAGACCCCATGGAATTCCAACACAGGCCAATCCTATGTCAAACCTACCAAGAAAACCTACAGTTCAAGGGATTTATTTTACACAAAAAACATGAGCAAACAGAAACGCTAGAAACATATATGATTGGTTTACAAACACTCAAAAAACTATTCAAAGATGGTTTTGAAGTGAATAAAATTTTACAGTATTGATGATAAGGAACTTAATGTTGTATTTTGACGAGGTGCAAATGAATTGGAGATTTTAACACACAAATTGATTGCTATGAAAAACGCAGTGTTTTGAGGGAGCCTATGCTTCCTGCCTACGAATGTGTCTTCGTTTCATACTTCACCTCAACCTTTTCATGAGCACAATTTCCAGTTGCATGATCAACTGAATATTTTGGGTTTATTCATTAACTTCTTGCTCGATTTTCGGATGAAATTCTTGTATACGCAGTATGTGTATTTTGAACGGATTGCTTGTTTTAATTTGCTCCTAAAATACAGCGCTACATTTAATACATTCAAAAGAATTTATTCTTGCACTGGTATATTATTTTTCAGCTCAAAATTCGTATTGACGAACATGCAAATCTCACTTGCGTGTTCCAGGCGATTAATCTTGCATGTGCTAGTGACGTCACGCACTAATTCGTCTAGAGACTCACGTTCCAGAATATGGAGTTAATTATTATATTAAAACAGATAGTTATTACATTGAATATTAGTTATGATATTAAAGTAATCAGTCATGGCAATAAAGAATCTAGTTATGATGTTAAAGGAGCTGTTTATGATGCCAATGGAGTAAGTTACGAAGTTAAAAGAGTGAGTTATGATGATAGAGAAGTCATTTATGACATTAAAGAAGTTAATTACTGTAATAAAGGGGTTAGTCATGATATTAAAGTTCCATGGATGAGCAACAGTGACCTTCCCTGCACCCTGACCTTTGAGATGACGGCTAAAGATAGCAAGCAGCTGCAATGAGTTTCTGGAGTTAATTCTAAGTTTAAGCTAAAATAGGAAATAAAGCCCGTCTTGCGTGACTGCGTCTCGTGGCTTTACATTTTTAGGCGACCCAACGCCTCTGTCCCTCAGCTGGCCTATAATGGCTGGCTATTTTAAGCAGGATTTTTACGTTGCTATATACGAACATCACAACCTCCCGGTAATATTCCTAGATTTTTCATATTCAAAATTCATTGTGGGGGAAAGAGTTGGGGAGGTTGCTCAAATTAATATTTGGTATCGTTTTCTTTTTTTTGAAGTAATTACAGCAGAGAATACTGTGAGTTAATTGTTCTACATTTTATCAAAATTGTATTAAATTTGTGAAATGATAATTTTAATTGAAGTTTTACTTCATGTTTAACTGCGTGACGATGCACATGGAAAAATTCAGATACTATGCCCGATAAATTATTTCTTAAGAAGAAATTTCCACAAAGAATATCTAAACTAAAACATGACATTGAACTTTGACGTTTATGATACGAAAATTTCACACACCGAAGCGAAACCAAAAGAAAAATTTAAAAAAATAAAATATAGTCACGACAGCAGACTGTAACTATTGTCGTACACTGCAGGCGAACTGCAAAACTTCGCAGGTGAGTCTCAGTATTTCATTGCCTTAATAAGCTTGTGCGTAACTCGTGAGCTTTATGACAAACCTTTTTCGCTTGATTATACACGCCTTGTTAAGTGGGTACTGTCTGTAATGGACTGCTTGCGGCTGGGGGCTGACTTGTAATTATTTAGTAGGTGAAGTGCTGGAGCTTGGAAGTTTGCGGTGGTGCAAGGAAACTATTTATTTCTGATCAGCGACACATGATAAACAGTATACGATACTGACGGCTGTGTTACAGGCAGTGTCACGCAACAGCCAGCATATTTACATGGTCAGTTTCAGCAGCAGGAAAATTAGGAGCTACGGTAGTCATGGAAAACAAAAATGGAAGATAATATTGAAACAGGGAGGATGAATTCATTACTAATGGCCTTGAATAATTCGTAGAGGAAATAACGTTGTACATACACTCATTCAATTAAGTGAATAGTACGGAGTATAAATAATGCTGAATATATTAGTACTACCCTTGAAAGACATTAAATTAGTTGGAACATAATCAAGCTCAATCTGAAAACAACAGCGAATGAAACTTGAATGAGGTTTAGAGATATTGGATACTATTAAAAGAAATGATTAACATTTATTGGTCGGAAATCTATGAGTTTATAGCAAAAGCATACAGGTTGCATGAACATCATGCACGCAAAGTCAATTTGGTAGTAAAGTGTGTCATATCCTCACTTATGTTTGTCATAATATCATAAATGAGTCTAATTTAGACTGAAGATTAGTTTTTAACAAGTGGAACTGTTCTGTCAATGTTTTTTGTTATGAAATATGAAATGTTCAGAAAAATCGAAAAAAAATTCTGAATCGAATCACTCTATTGTAAATTTTCCATGAATCAAATAATGTACTAATTTTATTTTGAAATAATACATAGGAAATTAAAGTAGGACAGAACAATTTACTGACGTTAGTCGAAAAAAGTCTTTACCTTGCGTTGGAATAAAAAGGAGTTGTCCAAACCTTAGCTATTTACCGTTGAATAATGCTCTGAAGAGTTCAACAACGCGTCGCATAAATTTACATAATCATATTTATTCAAAACTTTACAAGCTCCAACATCTAGGTTAGAAATGCAAGACACAGCGTTTTTTGCTAACACTTTTGTTTTTCTCAGAGCATAAATTTAAGTTTTTTATTCTTTTGCTCGGGTAGTTCAACTTTAAATCATTTGTGCTCGGTATAAGTTTATTTATTGGCAGTTTTTTGTTTCAGAAAATGAGGTCAATTAATACCAATGTTAACTGTTGAAGGACATCCACCAAACTTCATTTTATTGAAAAAAAATAATTCTATTTGTAATCCACCCACAACTATCAGAACTTCAGCTTATAATAGTAGATTCTATGTTATTGGCCTTGGAGTCAAGCCTGAGGGAACTACTGCCTCACGCTGCGCATGCGTTAGTGATAATCGAGAGATAACACGATAAGATCCAGGTTTGCAGAGCCAGGAACGAGTTCTGGCTACCTCATTGTCTTGCTGAGATCGCGCGCGCTGCGGTCTCCCATTGAACGCATCGCACGACTGCATTGTTCCCAGAGTGCTCAATCTTTCTGCTGGTTAGCACAATATTGATGAGCAATATTTAATTAAAATGAGGCAAATTATCGCCCACTCTACGCATTAAATTACAGTCCAGCTGACGAGTTTAGTTGAGCTGAAGGCGCCTCCTTCTTGTTTGTTCCGAGGCGGCACTGTTAACATCTGATGAGGTTTGGCGGAGTTGCGGGAAATATGTATTTGTGGGAAGCAGTAAAGATGAATATTTACAGGATTTGGCTAAAAACTGATCGTAAAATTCTTGTTCAACTCTTTAGAATGGAAATGGAGGATGAAGTACTGTTTGTACTTGAGAGATTCCTGTTGCCGCCGTTTGAAATAATAGAATATTATAAGTTTTATAAAAATTTGTACCGTATCTTAAGCAGGCAAAGAAACTGATTCTGTCTGTTTTGTTCGTTATAAGAACTTTATTTTGCTCGTGTCAAATTATTTTAAGTGGCATTAATTTGCTACTTTTAGTGGTCACCAACACGGAGTCACTTTTGCTCAGTTGAGAAGTTGTATCATAATTGCTATTTTTCCAGTTAAATTATTAGTGATGTTGTACAAACATAAACCTCTGTTATACTGATCAGAGTTTTATTTTACTGTCCAAAGCTGAAATTTTTCGGGACAAGTGTAATCGTTTTATTCTTAAATTCTTTTCCTTAGCATTATTTTTACTAAATGATGCAATGAAGATTTGTTGACACAAGGCGACATTTGAAATCATGGGCTGCAGAGACGTAGTCAGGCATAGTGCGAGCCCTAGGCATTGTAAGTGCTAAGGCTTACAGCTTTTGTTCCGTTTGCTTTGACACTCTGTGATTAAAAGGAGAAATTACGCCGTTGAAGCGAAACATATATGTACATCCATTTATATATTCTGAATGCTGGCAAATGTGTGAAAAAAGAAACAATGTTTTTGTGTATGTATGCATATACATTAATTCAGTTGTCATTTCCAATTTGCGTAAAGCTCCTACAAATAACAGTAAAAGTTAATTCTTCAAAGCATTTTACATGAAACGTCTTTGCACTGAGGCAGCTTCTCCAAGAGGCCTTAAAGCTGCTTAAGTATACAGAATAAATTTAAAGAGAATGGAAATACTGAACAGTCCTAGGCTAAAAGATTACGTTTCTTAATTACCAGCACTCATTTATTTGTAAATCTTTTATTGTGTGCTTCCTACTGTCTACGACTTTTGATTGTGATCCAATGAGTCACTCCACCAAACATGAATTAATTGTTTCCAAATCGGGTTATTCATTTTTGTATTAATATTGGTCTTTTGTGTTTCAGCAGTCAAACAACCGTCTAAATTATCTCTTTCAGTACTGATTTCTTCATTTCTTACTGAATACATCTGGTTTCCTCAACAGCCAAATTCATCTTCCTTTCTTTATTTTTGTTACAATTTTTTCCGTTTACAGTCTGTTCATTTTTTTCATTATCTTCCAATTTTTCTCCTTTATTAACAGTTTTTTCTGTATTTTGTAGCCTTTCGTTGAATTAGCATTATGAAATTTCATTTATCCCTCACATCCATCTCAGTACAACCGATTATCTTTTTCAACCTGTCTTTCACTATCATCTTCATACAAACCACGCCGTTATTTTATCCCACGTTTGCCCTTTTTGCTTTCCTTGTTTCCTCATCCCCCACTGCTCCCTCCTCCGTTCTGATGCCTGCTCGTGTGGTCCCTCTCTCCAGCAGCACCGTGCTTCGCTTTACGAGTTTGCGCAGACGCAGTTTCAAAACAACCTCTGAATCAAATAATG
This sequence comes from Trinorchestia longiramus, assembly GCA_006783055.1. Taxonomy (NCBI): domain Eukaryota; kingdom Metazoa; phylum Arthropoda; class Malacostraca; order Amphipoda; family Talitridae; genus Trinorchestia; species Trinorchestia longiramus. Next base: position 162,380 of record VCRD01000638.1, on the reverse strand, counting down.
GGACCCACCGTTGCGACGCGCACAGGCCAGTGAAAGCGTGTTTACCTTAGAAAAACTGAATAAATAAAACCAATGACAATTCAAGCCATGCAAAAGTGCTACATGATTTTAAGAAATACTACGTCAACTTTCTAAACTAAGTCAGAATCAAAACTGAAGTTAATTCTAAAAGTCTAGCTCCTCATTAAAATAGATTTGATTAGTATCTACACTCTGGTCTTCAATTTTAAGAAAGAGTCAACATGTCATAAAATAGCCCAGACAATGATAAAGCGACAGGTCCTCAAACACTGAATTTTCGAACAGAAGCTTAGCCGAAATTCCTAATTACATAACAGTCTGCTTAAATATTCCACTTTCAGAAAATTGTCCTCACATAACGTGCTCAATCGCTTGTTTGATGCACATTCAACTATAAAAAATTCTTGATCACTTTCACAAGCACAAGTCAGTTCAAAGTGATCTCCAAATTCTCGTAACTATGTTTAGGGGAACAAATTAATTCCCTAATATCCCTTATATTATGACTAGTATAAACCGATCTCTACAATGATGCTTAAGTTATCGAAAATGAAGTCAAAAATAATCAATGAAGAGAATTGGTGACTGAAGGCTTGAGACAAAAAATGAGGCCCATATTGGTTGAAATGATAATATATATATATATCCATATATATTTATATATATATATATATGTATGGATATATATATATATATATATATATATATATATATATATATATATATATATATATATATATATATATATATATATATATATATATATATATATATATATATATATATATATATATATATATATATATATATATATATATATATTTCTCACTCTTTATATATATATATATATGCAGCTCTCACCTCACTTTAGGTTCCCCTATATCTGATCTCGGACATTTTGATACAAGCAAAAACTTCATAAATAAGTGAGCTGCTTTAAGTTATTGACACTATCAGGAAACAAGTGTACAGTTTAAAGTTTCATTAAATCAAGTAAGCTAAGAAAATAAATTACCTGGCAAAAACAATCAACGATTAAATCGAACTCACTCACTCATTAAAACGGATATAGTCGTGTTAAACAGTAATGAAGTTTCTGATAATTGTAATCCATCATATTTTCTTGAACTTAAATGATACTTAGTGCTACGAATTTCTGTTTAATATTGATATATCATACTCTTTTTTGTAATTTTAGGATTTATACTTTTTGAAAGTCGTAGATAATTATTTGATAGGTTTTATTGAGTGTGAATGTCTAATTGAGCATTCTTATTATAATGGTAGGCAAAATATAGGTTCGGAAAACTGAAGAATGTCATACTTGCGTTACGAACGAATTTTTTACCTTAATATTGCAGACATTGAACTACTCCATTCTCTCGCAATCTTGCTGGGTATTGGAAGCATTGAGACAATTAGAAGCTTCCTGGAAAGTGTTCATTGAGTCTTAGTCTCGAACACTAAAGGCAGTTAAGTTAAGGCAGTTTCCCGAATAGAAATTTTCACACAACTTGTATAACAACATGTTTTGAATCAAACGACGATTGCATCAATTTCAGGACCATGGAAACATCTTCAATGAATTCTGATGTCAATGAATTACTCTAGAAGTGCACAAGAAGACCTTATGTCGTCCAGGGAGAAAATTTTTCCCTTCACAACTGATCGTCGCTCGTGTCCCGCAATAACATTGAGGGAATGGTAGGCTGAAATAATAAGGACGCTCTCCGGCATCGCCGGTCCCCCTCTCTTTTATTTCTTCCCCCTCTTTTATATTATCTCGTGGTGTCATCATAAATGATGAACATGTGCACGGCCTGCTCACGACAAAATCTGTCTCTGATCACTAACAAATCCCTTAAACAGCACGCAAACGAACGCTACGTACTCGTATGAAGCCACGACATGATTACGTCTAATGACCCTTATGGTCTCACATATAGCGGAAAATTGCTATAGTAAAAGATCATCAGTTATGCAGCAGGAGCCATGTTCCGAAATCGAATTACAGGCTTTGTTTAGCCTTTCTATTAGAAATATGAACACTATAATTTGATGATTATTTGTTCTACGACAATGCTTTTCAACTTGTTGAAAAAAAAATTACCAGTTTTCAGGATTTCAATCGGTTAATAACAATTTCTGAGTGTTTTTGATGTAAGTGACCTTTTGAACTGTGTGTCGGTGTTCGTAAAAATTAATAATAAAATAATTCTTGAAAATTTCTCACTCAATTAAAACACAAAAATTGCAAGCAGTGTTTTAGTCCCTTTCTTGCAATCTGGGAACGCTTTTTCATGAACAGTTATGCAGAAAATCAATTGCAATTAAAGTCAAAATCATTTTCCGTAACACGGTGATGATCATTGTAATAGTCCTCATCGTCGATTTTATTAAACTTCAAGTGACCGCATCAATTAAAATTTCGTCAAAACGTCATTATAAAAATGAAAGTATATTGTATAAAAGTGTCTTTCAAAATATTAAACATGAAACTGAAACTGAGTTGCATGTTCAAATTATGGTATCACGATTTGTTTCACGTATCATCTTCATGGTAACCACAAATTTTTAAACCCACCAAGTGGAAATTCCTGTCACGTGCCTTCTCTGTATGCGTACTGCAAGTTCACGCGCTAGATATCAGCTTATCATGAGGAGACCGCAAATTCTTTAAACGCCTTTATGCTCTACTTCTGCCTCCTGTTTATAGACACTAGATAGTTATTTCACACTTCTGTCTTTATGATTGTTTTAACAACCATAAGTTTTAACCGAACTTCACAGCACAGTATCACATGATCAATAAAGTTACTATAATTCTACAACTAAATTTCAGCAAATAACAATTGGATCCGAAAAATGCTTGTCATTTTTTCGATACTTCGAGGAATGGCGCGTTTCTCTTACCATACATCCATTTTTATTCTATTTGCTTGAGCAAAAGCTTGTCATTAAGTAATGAATTTTCTTTCTAGTGGTGAGTGCTTAACATTGCCTCAGTAATAAGGGTGAAAGTGTGAAATATTTGCAACGCAGCCCACGCCACTTGCACACCTACTGTGTTTGTTTTGTCTGCGTCATTAGAGGAGAATTAATGGAGTTAGTCTCCCCATTTCTCCCAATGCTTCATCTTGAGGACCTTGATGGCTTGCGAGAAATAAATAAAGTTCAGCTCTTCTTATATCATCATTAACTGTGACGCTAGCGAGAACAAATGCACCCATAAATATTGCATGTATTCATATTTACTTGCAGATAATAGTCAGCGAGATTAGCTAAGGAAGAACTATATGCTTCTGGGCGTGAAAAAAATTACTGAGATTGATGAGCTTTTCTTATAAAAAGAAAAGAGAATTTTTTTGCTTGTAACCTTTGAAAAAGAATTGAAACAGGCTATGATTGGTTTCTTAGTATATGTTTCGTTAAATATATTTGTATGCCTTTGTTTAAAAGGATTGTTGTGTTCGAGCAGAATTCATCAATGAAACGATGAAGAGATGAGTTAACGCTCATAAAAGGTGTCCATAAACTGATTGTTATCATGATCTATTGTGCTAATAAAGTTTACGTCTACTTTAGCGCCAGCTAGTCGGGGGAGCGTTGTTCTTGTGTCGCTTGATTTGTACGACGTTTACGACTCTTGTTTTTGTCCGCTCTTTTAATTCGTGAAATTTACTCCATTGTGTCTGAATGAAAAGTTCAAAAAATTAAGAACAGACATTCATTACGGTCAATCAAAACATTCTCAGTGAACCGGTCTTTCTTGTGCAGTGCCTACGAATCTTGTTTGCCCAGGCGAGTAATGTTTGCGTGCTTGAGTTGCAGGGCATAATTACCTCTACAGTAGGTGCACTCACCAAACAAGAGACTTCAGATAAAATCAATGCCTTCGTATATGATGGTGATCTTATTAGTCTGTTTTAAGTGGAAAACTGCATTGATTATGAATGATGAAGTTCGTAAGCCATGAACGTGTTGACATTTATGTTTAGTCTGAATTTGCTGACTTACTCAAATGCAAGCGCAATTTCTTCGCACAATTTGAAACTGACTGCGTTGATTGCCATGACTGACGACAACTATGCAATTTATTTCCTTTTTAACTTTGTAAGTTCTTAACTTGAGCTCATAATCAAGGCTTTTTGGAAGCTTTGAATAGAAGTGTACCTTTATATTACAGGTACTAACATAAAGGTGACTTCAGCCTATCGCCGTAGCTAGTAAATAAATATCAGCATTATACGTGAGCGCTGAACCGACCAGGGTAAGTTTGGTGTGTTAATGGCAAGTACTTTTATGTTAGGGGCACAAGAACGTAAGCCCAAGTTTTTTCTAAGTTTTGGGCAAATACCTTTGTGTTAGTGGCATTTATGTGCAAACTTCAATTTTTTATATATCTTATCCATAAATTAATATGACAGCTTTTTAATTATTGAATTGTTTGTTCTTCAGATGAGTTTCACATGAAATTCAATTGCAAGCCTCGTATACGTTTCATGATTTCACATACGGTATTTTAGTTTTCTGTTTCTGGTACGCTAAGTATTTTATACGCAGTTACACATCGTAAAGTTGCTACATTCGCAGATTCGAGTGAGATATTCGGCGATATTATATGAGACCAGTTTAGTCATAAATCTTTGGCAATTGCGGAGCCTGGCTGTGATGCCTCACAATGTATATAAAAGGTTAGTCAAGCGTTTGCGAGATTAATGGACTTAAGTTTGCTAATTGGGAAGCCCCTTCGGGCCAAGATCTGTCAAACGATGGTGTTTAATTTAAAAAATAGATTTTAGACTCGGCCTTGACACGATGGGTTTACGGAAGCTTTTAAATTGTCTATGCAGTTTACATAGACACGGCGGTGCTCACGTATTAAGAGGTGAGATCTATCATAGATCATACTCTCTTTCATCCCAAGATAAGTAAGAGGTGAATGACAGGTTTTAAATCTGAACGTTAAATACCATTTACGTCAACGAGTTGAAAGCAAATGGGAGCTTTGAAAAAATTATTATCCAATTATAACTATTTCATTTTTTGCTAATAGCTTCTTTGCTGATTTTTGCCAAGTGATGAATACGAAATATTTGTTCAAAAAATACGTAATGTTCATGTTTGCGGAACAAGGATCTAATTTGGGAAGTACGATAAGAAGCATTTATTTTTTAGTGGACTCATTGTGTGAAAATTATGATACTGATAGTGGGTTAAAGAAAAATTGAAGTTTTTAAAGCCTCAGTGAAATCAAACTTATGGAAAAAAATATTTTTTACTCCATATTCATATGCTTTCTAGAATCGTCACATGATCCACTGTAAAATACTTCATTTGAGGATTTTATAATATAAAACATACATGTTCTGCCCCTTGTGACCAACATGAGAGCACATTTTTCATTAAAATCAAACAATTTAATCCTAGTTGATCATTCCTTTAAATAATTTCATTTTCCACCGAGTAAATGAGAATATATTATGAAAGTATTTTATAAGTTACGCAGCTCCGGTAATTTACGCTTTTAGTTTAGGATTTTTGACTTATCTTAAGTTGAAGGATGATCATCTCTAAAACAAGCCTAGGCTTCAAATTCTGACATTGCTTATGAATCTAGTTTTATTAATTTGATAAATGATATACCTGTAAAATGACAAGAAACTGACCTTCACTTCAATTAATTAACTGATTTTGATAAAACTCATCATCCATACAGAATTAAATTTTGGTCATTTAGGTAATTTTCATCCTTCAAATTTTGTATTAATCTTTACATTTTTGCAAACTGGTTGGTAGTTGCTGCTTGTTTTCGAGAAAACTATCAGCAATTTACATCGGGCTCACAAGAAGATCGACAGGAGGTACGAAAATGCATGAATGCATTGTGAAAATACTCATAACACTTAAAAATAATGAAATATTTATAGCACCTAAAGTAAAATCGTGAAAATAGAGTGACGAAATTACCTAAATGATTTTCCCTTCTTGCAGTCTATTTAAAGTAGCTTCTGATTCAAGGAACATGATCGTGAATTTTTTCCCGATACAGAATATTTCACAATATTTTACAGGGGAACAACGAAGGATGTTCTCAAAACAGCTAAAGAATCAGCTCAAACTCTCACAAACGTACAGAAAGGAGCATCATATGCCACATAGCCTGTGCTAGGAACTGCTTAAGTAAGAGTCGATACAATTCCACCTGTCAGTGAATCAAGGCGTGATAACCGATGGGAGTTATTTATTTTACTTTTAAAATCACCGAAGCAGGTAGAGTAGAATTTTTGCAGTAAGCTCCTGAATACGCTAGTGTTTACATACCATTGGCTCTTAGAAAACTATACAAGATTACCGAACACTGAGCGCAGAAGACTGCACCAAGTCAGGTGTGTAATTACGAAACTGTTTGACGTAATCCTCTAGCAGTGAAAGTGAAGATAATCATGCACTAAAATTCCCGCTTACGTTACGGCAGTGTATAAACGTTACGAGTGCTATTCATTTGCGGCTTGTAGCTGTTCAAATCACATGTTTCTTTAGTGCAAGTCAGAGACACTTACAAGTTGGTAGGTTGACGCTTTTGGCGAAGACTATACAAAACAAATCTTTCTTAGAGCCAGTTGAATTCAGAGTGCATTAAGATGCTGTTTAAATGAAGATCCACGGTATTTTACTAACCTAATCTTCCCTGAAATGTTTTACTAGGGGATGTTTTACTAGGCTGTTCCAAAGGGCAGAGAGTATTTCAAAATCATGGCATTATGTTATATTTCGTTCATGAAATGCTTTCACTTAATTTCTCTTAACGTTCATTCTGCGACAAAAAAAATTGGGGACCTAGATGCGAGTTCACTATGTGCTGTGCGTCAGGTAAAGCCCTCGCTGGCACAAATAAAATAAATGTTCATAGATCAAATTTATGCTGTGTAGGATAGTCCACTCTCAAGGCTGTTGGGTGCAGACCTGTTCAACTCGACTATACCCTATGGTTGATGTGCATAAACGGATTATAAGAATAAGAAGTAGTAAAATGAGTGAGAAAGGTGCATTAAATCTGAATCAGTACTTCAAAGCAAAAACTAATGCTCATGGATGAATCTTGGTTCGATTTGTTACTTTACTTTTTCAATTAGATGTTCATGTCGTATTTATCGTGAGCATGTACATTTGTTTTTTGCATTGTCGAAGCTGTATTAGGAGCATTTTTTTCTTACGTATATAAAAAGTTGCCCTCAGCATTATCATTCTAACAAAAATTGTGTAAAATAACTCTCAATATATTTTGTCTGGATTTTCTTAACCGCTGAAAATGAGTTTTTTATAAACGTTTCAAATTTATTGAGTTTTAATCTGGAAGGCTTCTGGGAGGCTTCTTTCAGAATGGTGTTCAACTCCGCCGTCATGTTCTGCATTATCTCTTCTATATTCTCAAAACGGGTTCCTTTCAATGGCGTCTTCATGTTTAGAAATAACTGGAAGTAGTAAGGAGCCTGCTGTTGGTAGTGTCCACCAGGTCATGTGCAACCACAAGACAGAGTTCATTCTGTTTCGCCGATTGAAACTTGGGCACAAATTTTGCAGACACTCTGCGCAAGTTCAAATTATCACGCAAAATTGCAGGTGCATAACCTTTATAGATCCCAATTTCTTTTATTAATCTCTCGTACTGTCAGACAACGATCGCCTAATTATAAAATTTTCCATCCTCTCAACAAAAGCTGCAGTCCGAGCGACTTGTGGCCTCCTAGAATGCTGGTCATTCTCCTCATATGAATCGGTACTTTTGAATCGGTTGAACCACTCATTCATTAGTTACCAAGTAACATAATGTGAACTTAGTAAAATAATTTACACAATTTCCAAGCATCTGCTGAATCTTACGAGTCGCTTGGTTTTGAGAATCATCAAATTTTTGACAAAATTAGTACCTTTGCTCAACTTTTTCAGTCACCGTGAGAAAAATTAAAATTTGACAAACACTTACACCAACACCTCATTTTATGGTCAACAGGCAACCACTGGCCCACTGGAACGCTGAGAAAAAACTAGAACTAGCACATTAAGCTGTCTCTTTCCACTGTGCACAATGGGGCTGCCTTAGCGTCACTACTGTGAGCGGGGGAAAATTCAAGGTCGGATACCTTTTAGACAGACCTCATATAAACGAACAATAAGAAAAAAATTAATAGTATTTTCTATTTAATCTACTTAGAACCCTATTTTGATGATAATAACTTTTACTTCATTGAACTGAATTAATTTAACCATTGATCAGCACTCATCTTATTCCTATGATATGTTTAAATTTTTCGACTTTTTTAAATATGGTCGGTAAAAAACTTCGATATCACACATGATGATGTTTATTTTTCATATTTACCTCACAGTCCTGCCATACATCTTTTACTTAATTTAACTCATGAAAGTTAGTTATCTATTTATGCAAATTCGTCGTGAAAACCCCGTTTGATGCATGTTTTTGCGTCAAAGATTAACACGTCTCCACAGCCTGTGCTTAGAAACGTATCTTTACATCCTAATTCAAAGTACTCTACGAACCATCAAATTTATATATTAATTTAGAAATTATGTACTGCGATAAGACCCTGAGCTTTTAATGCACATGTTCTGCCCATCTGTAGATTTGGCGCCATGCATCACCGCTGCCTAGGCAAGTGCGGCTTCTGAACAAAGCACCTCAGCTCTAGTGATCGTCTTTGTCTTATCTCAGAGCTGAGGTTCCTGGCAGATTTTTAGTTCGTTGTAAACTGCAGTACGAAGCTTCCCATGCACGTCCAGATCTTAAGTCTAGCTTTATCGCCTCTGCAGTGAGATGTGTTGCGCGTTCGGCAATATTAGGGAAGATTATGATAATTATACCCTGCTGAAGTAAGTCATGCGCGAAAAAATTCTTTTTGACACATTTATGTCAGTTGGAAGTGATCATTTATGGTCTGGCTGTCATGTAATGTGTGTAAAATTAATCATGATCTAGAGTGATTCAATTCTTTTAATATTAGCAAATTATTGACGCACAAGTAAAATTTATTAATTTATTTGACTATAAACGTCAGGCCATCAAATTGTATTATATTCTAGAACTCTCTCTGCAGCTGTTGCGGTTCTGATGGGAGCTATCGAGATTGTCGTCAACATTGTTAATTCTTATATTAGTTTGATTTTTTCGTGGATTTTGCGTTGGTATGCAACTGTATAACAGTCACACATGTTTCTTCGCCAGCAAATGTCAAGTCGAATATTTATTTACTACCTAAAATTAGCACACTTTCTGACCAGTAAATTTTCATATACTATTAGAGTACGCTATAACTATTAAATTGTCTAGCGAGAAGAGTTACACATAAACTGTCAGTTGAATTTACTGTCTTGAATGAACAAAATTTCTCAGGAAGCCCACACACCTTCTCAATCTACGAGCTGTCGGAGTATCAAAGATGGTGCTTCTTCGTTTAGAAATGTTAGTCCACCTGCGTTCCTAAATCAGACAGAGCAAGACAAAGGTAGCAGATGCACTAGTCATGCATTACAATGTAGAAGAATTTGACTGGTGTTTTAATAGGTAAAAAAAATCAACGGCAGAACAAGGTATACTAGAAAGGAATAAATACATGTCACAGCTGCTTGAAATTATGAAATTAAACATTGTTCTTTCATTATTATAAAATTGCAATTTTCTAAAACATTTATAGCCACGCAGAAGCCGTAGCAGACTGTGCATGGGTTCAACATATCAACTCCAGTCCTAATTTATCTAGCGTCTAAAATTTTGCTTTTTCAATATACGTATCCATCATAGGTTCATCACACCGCTTCCATATATGTAATGTTAGCCGAAATTAGTATATTTTATTTACACTCTTACAACATATTCAGAGTGTAGTGCAGGCACGACCTTCAAGTAAATCTTAGTGTTTTTATGAATTTTGATCTTGTTGTAGTCAAATCTCTCCTTGAAAATTTGTTACAATGCAGAAAGTGGATCTGTGCGATGGAAATCTCATTTTAGAAAAAATTTACATAACTGCGCTCAACTTTTCTTGAGTGATTACCACAGTTAGCATTTTGCTCTCATTTTCTGTCATTTTGTGAGCTACATCATGCTATTCTTTATCCATTACACGATACCACCATTTTCCACCCCGCAGTGGCGTTCAACACTGTGTGTGTTAATGAGCTTTTTTACTCTAAATCTTTGTTTTTTTGCGGTTGTTAAATTTTTTTGCTCTACGAGTTCCACTTAATGAGTTTTGAGACCAAATCCAGTATTCGTCTGATACTTTCGTTATACAAGGTGAAATAATTTTTTAGTTGGTTGGTTTTCTAAATTCATGAGTGGACGTAACTACGCCAGCGTTAAGAGTAGATAATTTTGTCAACTTTCTTTTATATTTCTCTCAAAGGATTAATAAAAATTTCAATCTTTGGGGGCGCATAACAGACAAAACGATTTTTCATCACAGAACCCTAGAAAATTCATCATTCGAAATTTTTTTATTTATTTACCTTTTTTATACTCTCAACTTACAAACTCGACCTGATCTGAGGTCCCACTCCTCAATGTCAAAGTTTTCTATTGTTATCATACTAATATTTAGTTTTAGTACATTTAATTTCTTGGTGTTCAATGGAGTAATTAGGTAATACAACTCGAAATCCTCTCCTTAGTATAATGGAAGATGGGTTTCTTCTGTTGTTTCTTTTTAGCACATTATTGTCCCTGCTTCTTCTTTCTGAAGTTAATAATAATTATGATTATTTTGAGGTGCTTTGATATATACACTGTCGATCATTGTGCACATAAATTTGTGCCGTTATAAACCTGATTTTCGTTTAAAAGACACACCGAAAATCAATACTTGGTGAGCTTTGGATCCCAACGCACAATAATAGTAGCAGAATTCAAGATTTAGGTTCACGGGAACAAGTTTCACAATGCTGAGTACTACAATCATTTGCTGAGTTATCTCAGCTGTTCTTGTTCTCTCTGAAAATAGAAGCACATCAATTGAAACGCTCAGGAGACTCCTGGTCAGCGTGAAGTGTTTGCTGGTTCTAAGCAAACATACGAGGGCGGAGACCAGCATCTGCCGCTAGATTTGAGGTGGGTGTCGAAGCATCGCACAGTGATCTGCATTACCGATGTTCAAACATCAATAACGGACGAAGGTAGTGTTTCCTCGCGACCATTTTACGCGTTCTTCAATCATTCAAAGTAGCAATTATGATTTGATAACAATTGAAATGGCTACTGATAAAATTGATATTTCTGACATTTCAGAAATTGATTGCCTCGCAAATGATATCCTGCATCCAGTATCTAGATGGATTCAGTTTTTTTGATTTCAAATTAAAGGTTTAGTCAAACGTTTTTAATTTTTTTGGTTTCCAACATTTTTCATTTTCAGTTTCACTTGCTATCCAAGTGCTTGTACAATAACTCCTTATTGTTGCACAGAAAGTACAAATTGGTTACTATAGCGAACATTTATGTAGTTGTTATTGTATGATCTATTGAAAATGACTCATTTATCTAACCTACACAATCTACATTACTGCATAATGACTTGGTTTCGGTTGTTGACTCATTTTCAGCGATGGGAGAAACTTGTAACGAGATACAGTATAAATTATAACTAAAATTAAACTAAAATAAACCTTGAACATTGGCTTTAATTTTAATTACGTTTTAATTTAACTATCTATTCACAAATTAATACATGAGACTTTTATTAAGTTTTTTGTATCGTAAAATAAAATATTGTTTTACTCAATTGTAGAAAAGAAAAATTTACCCTCATAACTGCAGTTTAACATAAACTTCTTTTCAAAGGAAGTTGAATAACATTTACAAAAACGAGAACGTATTTCAGATGAAGTTTCTAGCCTGACTAAATTAATAACTCTTAAAATGAACTCAAAATTTGGCAAGCGGAGAAAAAGCGTGTAATTGGGCTACTTTTCTATGGTGACATAGAGGCCTTCCAAACCAATTCAAAACAGGTGCCATGATGATAATCGAAGCGGTGCCCACTTTTTGTGTGTGGCGCAGGTAGTGTACGGGCAAGAAGAAATAAAAGCGGAAAATCAGCGGTTTTCGACTTATTCCTTTGATTGTTCTATATCTGGAATGGTTCCTCGAGCATAGTTCCCTGAATATCGAACTGTAGGAAACAGAAATAAATTACATGCAAATTATTGACATCATCAAGAAAAGATAGATACATGCATGTAAAACTGTTATGATCAAGTTTATTCGCTATAGAATCATACGAAAATCGGATTATATTCCATTAAAATAATGGAGTATTTTGGTAACAAAACGAAACTCTTTTTCGAACGCGAACGAATAGTCGTATATTTTACAATTCATTAGAGGCAGATGACTGCAATACATTCCCGTGTTTTCTGAATAGAATTTTGACTCGATTGACCTTCATTGTATTAAAATCATCGCAGTGGTTCGCAATAGCAGCCCAACCTTCTTGGACTGCTGAGCGATAATTTTTTTAATATAGAAACTGAGCTTCAGGAAAATAGATAACACATGCTGACCAATTTTAACATCTCTTGAATGCACACATGGCTAATACGAAGGAATGTTCTCTCGCTTCATTCTTGGTTATCTGCTAGAAAGACTTGTGATGATACAGGAGTAAACCAGACACAAGATCGGTCTATGAAACCTACTTAAATGTTTTAATTTGAGTTCATATAAACACACCCATAACTCATCGGACATTTACTTGTAAGTTAAAATTGTTTTTTTTTTCGTTATTGGGCACATTGTTGAAATTAAACAATAATGCTTTAATGTTTTGAAATACCTAATATTGTCTTTAAATAAAATAGTGACGTCAATAAATATTTTTCAGGCTTCTCTGACCAGTTTTTGATTTCCACTTTTTAGTGCTATTTGGATCTACACACGTTTCGGGAATTTTGAAACGACTTTCTCTCAATGACATCCACTTAACTCGAGCCAGTTTACGACATCGTGAGCGAAAAAAGTACGATAAAGACTCATGTTCGCAGCTGGGGTGTAATATTCAGATCCATTTCTTGCGGTTCTCATAAAGATGTCGAAACGTTCAAGGAACAATGGGGACCAGTCGCCGGGGTTCAGGTTGCGCCTTTCCAAGTTATCGCTTTTACGTGAAAGAGACGTCTATAAAGTCGCCCGTGTGGCTCGGCAAGCAGGTGGGTTGGGGTTCTCAGTAGAGTTTGGTAAATGAACGCAATTGAAGTACGCACGGTCTGCGAGAGCTGTTCCTTAATTTCCAGTCATATTTGGAACATTATAGATGTAATTTTATGGCCTCAAAAAGTAAGGCATGATATTTGATTTGTTTGATAAAAATTGTGGGCACAACTCAAATTTATGTATTGAGAAGAAAGCGTGTAAATTCTCCCATGCTATAACCCTTTTCGACATATTATGAATTTTATTTTTATGAATTATAAAGGGAAAATTTAAAAGTTTTAGATATTTTATTTGAACGTGGATGTTTCAGCACGGAATAGCATAGTTACGGTGCAACCATACTGCTTTATAAACATAATCACGTTTCGTTATGAAAAAATTAAGGATTATAAGACACCATATAGATTGCCAGAAGCTTCTATGACGACAGCGGTGATACTATAACTCCAACCCCAAATAATTAACATGAATTATTTTGATCAAAATTCTATGTGAAAGAAAGAAAAAATAACATGTAACATTTGAAAGGAAATTGTACTGTCAGTTTCAAAGGTGAATAAATGTTAACCAAAATAAACAGCATAAAGCTTCTAATTTTTTTTCTGTAGTTTCATTAGGCTGCTGAGAAACAGCGTCTTAAATTGTTGCTACCGAGCACGGTTGTAAATTTCTAACTTTCTTGTGATTAATTTATCATAAATAGACCTATCGGTGTAATTTTCACAAAATTTATACAGATACCTAAAACTTCTTTCATAAAAAACATGAGAGTATCGCTGTAAATAACGTCTTTCTGAAACGTTCACATTTACTGTCAATTACTGTTACAAATGATAGCAAATAATTTGATTAAAGAGTTGCTCCCGTTGATAAAATGACAAATGTTTTCCGAAAGCTTGGAAAATAAAAAAGTGTCAAGCTTCCGTAGATCATTGATCAAAATCAAAGCAATTTAATATGAATAAAATGAAACATGAAGCGAATTAGGAAATAACTTTCGTGACTACTTATTCTCACAGCAATTTATCAAAATTGAAGATACTTTACAATAATAAAATAAAAGCAAACACAACAAACCATATTTTCAGAGGACTCTTCTCCCTCACCCAATAAATATTTGATCAAAATTGAAGAAAAATGAGTTTGGACCGCAGAAGCGACAGGCCAGATCTCCCGATAAGTCGAGATGGAACTCGGCGCCGACCGCGGGTGTCGTGCGGTTGCTGCGAGCTTCAGCACCGACCGTAAAACTTACCTATAAGATATGAAAAGCTTTAGAACGGTATTTTCATTAGGGCTAGCGGAAGAAAACTACAAAAGTCAATTATTTAGGCTGGTGGGCAGGCAGTTGATTGGTGGTAATCGCAAGTTGCATGATACCCAAGCCAAAAAAATGAGTTTTTTAAACAAATTTGGACAATTGATCACAAAGTTTCAAGCGATCAAGATGGTAGATAGCACAGATGCCTGTTTTGCAATAGAGTTCTGTGTCAATAAAAATAATGATGTTGTTAAAAGATCTGTTTCAGAAACATTTCAACGGACGTATTTCAAGAAAACAATACAAATAACAGTGAAAATACTTTCATTTATTTTTATTTGTAAAGCCATTTCAAGAAATTTTTTATACGACGGATTTTGAAGACTTTAGCATAACTGAAAAATGACTCCAAAACCAGTTCACTAGAGCAAAACATAGAAGTGTCATCTATGTTATAACATGTTAGGCTGTAGCTTCAGGGATTCATTTTAGTGCTCACAGGACACGTGTGACCAACTAAATGTAAATTGGAATTAAATGTATATAAGTAAAAAAATTTGAAGCCCAATTATTTGTTAAGTTATATCGGATTTCCCATTCAAAATAATATTGAAATTTGAATCGAAATTTCATCATTGCTTTTGAAATTGAGCACAATTCTTGGAAAATAATCACCATTAAAGACCATTATCACCATTTTTCGTTTGATTAACTTCTTTGAAACAATCAACACTATAAGCTACTCGTGAATCGCAGTTTTACAGATAATTAAATCTTGATGAAGAATAATTGATTTTTTTGCTTTTTTGCTGGTTAAATTTTAGCTGATGAAGGGCTCAACTTAAAAATTATTGTCTTCCAATCCTTTTTGCAGTGTTTTTGCAAGTCACTATTTAATTATTTATTACCCAATTGATGAGACATTTGATAATAATACTTGTAGTACTAACATCTACATATGAGAACACTATCACTGTTTGCTCACATAATATATAAAACAGCTTTCAAAATAAATTTCAAGATATGTATTTCTCATCTTATTGTTTCATTTATTGATGCTACACATCATTCCTATAATTAGTCTTTACACTCTATTACATTTTATTCTCAGAATAAACTAATAATGTTTTTACTCTCTAGATGCAGAACGTTTGAGCATCTTCAGTTTAGAGTTTTATGTATCAGCATTGCGTCAAATAGGACATCCTGCTTCCAACATTTTGGATATTCTGGTCTACGTTTCCTTACTGTTCTGCTACAGCATTCCTGTGGCGCCATCAAAAAACTATGCTTATTTAGTGGGCTACTCCGTTACAAAGTTAACTCATTAACTCCTTTCCTACGTTTTAAAGAAAAGACATCGCCAACCACGTACCCGATGCAGAAACAAAGGTGGGAACAGCCACAGACATTTGAAACTCGTACCGTTGATGTGAATAGGTAAGTGGTATTCTAAACGAAGCGTAAATGTGCATAGAATACATTTTTTCTAAAAATATGTAATAAATGTTTACCATTGACTACGTCATGAAAATAACAGTTAATGTGAATTAAAGATTATTGAGTCTCAGATTGCTAGCCATTAGAAATTTTGGTTTGAGATGCACAGTTATTTGTAAATACTTGGACGTGGTAAGGTTAGAAACTGGTGAAATGCAGTTAATGAATGTGACAAGAGGAAAACGTCTAAATTCTGGGCTAAATAACTCATGGACGCTAAAAGAAATTTCGGAATGGCTTCATGATTAACTTTTAAAAAACCGTTCACTATACGAAAATGAAATGAAAGTAAACAAAATGATGGTCTGAAAAACGTTAAAGCGGTTCAAAGAGACTTGACAAGTGAAGAAAAAGTGTATTCAATGTCGTCTTCGAACTGCCAGAACCTCAAAACAAGGAAAATCTACCAGAGTAGAGTCCTTAAGAAACCCGTAGAGATCCCATAAAAATCTGCCAAAAGAGGGGAATGTATACGTCGGAACTATGGCCACCATTATCCACAAAGACTTGAAGACCTCTCCGAGCAAAATAATATCAAAGAAACAGCTGTTCTTAGCGAAAATTGTAGACCAACGTCTTGCAAGAGCTGAAGTCCATCACAGTCGTATCCAAGAAGACACGTTATCGAACATCGTGTTCAGTGACGAAAACAAATTACATGTCCTACATAAATTTGACGTAGAAAAAAATTGATTTTGGCCTGATTCTGATGAGATTGACGACACCCAGGTACTCTCTTGAAGGCAAAGAGCGGCGGTGGCAATGATGGTTTGGGCCTAGATCACTGAAACTGAAACTAGTCCATTGATTTTTGCGGAAGAAGGGGTTAAAATTAACAAAGAAAATAACCGCAACGACATTCTTGTAGAGTTATTGTTGCCCTGGGCTAAAAATCGCTTCAAAAACGCCAGTGATCATTTGAGCAAGTCTCAGCACACTCACATGTAGCTAAGAAAACACATGAGTGGTTTGCATCCAATGTTCCCCCACTTCTTTTAAAACGAGGAATAGCCTCCTTCATCATCAGACCTGAATCCTTTCGATTACGGGATGTGATCTATGCTGACGAGTAAGGTTTCAGCCACACATCCCCGAAATTTTAATGCCCTGAAGGCAAAACTCAAAAAGGAATTGCTCAAAATCCTTCAAAAAAGTCATTCGTGACGTGTAATCAATTTTCTAAGCGTTGACTACCTGTTATCGACACAGACGGAGTAGGCACAGGGATGAGTAGGTCAAAACATCAGTTAACGTTGTTTTACCTGCAGAAATATGCGGTCACTATTGAACTATTTGAACGAAAAACGATCGATCGGCGTTTGTAATTGTATGAGTTGACGTGTATCAACTCAGCTAAAACTACAAGTCAGACATCCGATAGAAATTTCATGAAAATGAACGATAAGGATAGAAACTGGCGAAGGAGGCCAGTGATTTTTTTGTATTTTTTCACATGAATAAAAATTCTTAACAGAATGACATTAAAAACCCACTTTGTTCAGTGAACATTCTTTAGCCTCTTTCCTCCTGCACTGTTCATAACATGAGCAGGCTGTGAACGCGTAGGTGGCGCAGCACTGCCCTCACGTGCTGGCATCGATCGTCTGCAGTGTGACTGGACGCAAAGCTCGGATTCTTGGTACTGGAGTCATAGAAGAGACTCTCCCGGCTTCCTAGAAACTACCTGAGCTTCTGGGACTGCAGACTCAGTTTAAAATCGCAGAAAATTGTTATCCTGGGTGTGGGAAGGCTGATGAAGAAATTTACGTTGCTTTCCCGCGTAACGCCCTTCTAAAGCATGGTAGTTAGAGAGAAAGGTGCGTTATGAAACACAGAGTTGAGTTGTTTTTGTAGAATCGTCAATGTCTCATTCGAAAATAATTTCAGTATTTTGATGAAACCCAAATGCGTTTGCACTAAGTTGAACTTCATTTCAGTACAAGTAACAGCTCTAATTTCATGTTTATTCTCGTCGAGGACTCAACACTTGATGTAGGAATGTTTGAAAAGTTCAAGTAAACCACATTTGAATTGATGTGGTCTAATAAAAACAATTAGTAGGCTCATCAAGAACCACTGATTCCTTGAAAGTCGTATTTTCTACTAGTATCTCAAAATTTCTATAAAGTTGTGAAAATAAATTATTTGCAATTCATATTTTATAAAGCTCATTCTTTTCCAGTAAAGGTGTCCTCAAACGAACTACTCGTTCATCTATCCTACAGCTCAACAGTTAACTGAAGTAAAAGAATTAATTTCTATGAATAAGTTTTATTATTTGTTATGAATTTGCTTTAGTAGTTATACAACAGCTTTCATCATCGTCTTTCATTACAGACGCTTGATTTCATGTGGTGGGAACGCCGTGTGCATTTTCATCAATATTTGACCAACAAGACTGGCTTACTTGAGAGCTATAAGATTTAGCAGGGCTGAGGCATCAATAGCAGAGTAGGATTTAACAGATACATAACACTCTAGCACGGATTCAACTGGAAAGTCTAATGATTTAATGCATGGATAAGTGTAGTGTCTAATCCGCAAAGCCACCGATCTGATCGTTACTACTTCGTTGTATTGGATGCTTGAACATCCCTGGTAAAACTTTTTCCTGGATTTCAGTATGAATTTTAGTGATCACCTCACACACTTGTCAATGAAAGTCAATGAAGACATGAGTTCATAAAAACCTGCAGTTCACTCAGTGACCTCAGCTGATTTTTGATCACGGAAAAAGCTTCAGGTAAATGTTTTGCAACCTATCATGTTGCTTGTTTCAAACGGTAAACACAGCGAAGAGTTCCGCTACAGACCAGGTAAAAATTTGACAGTTGTGGCCAATCTTCAACGCTTTTTTGCCTTCGTAGAGCAGTTTTTTCTTCGAACAGCCTGAAATCAACTGTTTGAATTTTTTTTGGATGAAGTAAGCTGTTTCAGATTCCTATGCATTGAAATTTTCAAATACGGAAGAAAGTTTTTTGGTAGATTTCGTCACGCATTTTTTCTTCATCTAGTTTATCACAGTTACGGTCATTAGTCTGGCATGAATAATTTAACTTATTTCTACCAGAAACATGTATTATATTATACAGACACTATCAAATTTATCACTCAAGACAAAAACTGTTTCACGGTTCCCATTCAGTTGTTTTTTACTTTGTTATTTGATATACCAACAGATTTTAGTTGAACAATTCGGTCTCGTTTAGCTCTTGCCGGCATTTCTGTTGATGATGTTGCTGTTAAAGAACAAGTTTTATAACCACTTGAAACTAATACATATTGGGTCTGGCAAGAAGTCGATTCGCTTTTTATTGATCCTGAATTTATCTTAAAAATTGAACGAACTTTTGGGCTACCCGATACTTTCGTAGGACAAAATTTAAAACATTTTTCCTTTGAAGCCTTACTCACTGGAAGTTTTCACCAAAATAGAGTAATATTCTTCGGGTCAGACTCTCTTTATGTATTACATCTCATGCGTGAATGTGGTGCAAAATGGGCTGATCTTCCGTAAAGTTTTCAACAACGATGGCTTCAATGTTTTTTAAGCTTTTGAAAGTTGTTAATATTTCCTCAAGCACCTCGTAGTCCGTTTAATTAATTTGTACGAGGGACGAGCGGAGTCTCGCAAGCGAAACTTCTCATTATACGCATCTTGTTTACAGAGAAAGTTGTTCAACAAAGGCTTGGCCGGCTAATTTTTCCACAGTCATGTTTGCTACTTCGACGGAATTGTTTGTTGCCGCCCGGGACAGCAAGCGGGGCACTTCACAGAAGTCAGAACTCCATGTTCTCCTAATATTCTCTGAAGTTTTAATGACAAACAGATAGTGATTTGATGCTCGTTTTAGATGCTTTATATTATTCCTTAGCAATCATTCTAGTCCTAAAAATGTTATGATGCGTTTCACCACGCTACATTTAGCCAACTTTGTTCCTACATGGGTAAACTGCTTCTTACATAGAGGTTCAAGTATTTTTCTTTTAATCATTCCTATTGTAAGCCATGAGCTATAGGTAAAAACCTATGTTTCTAAATTACAATAATCTATGGAGACTTTACAGTGAGAAAGAACTTATTGTCTGCTAGATCAAAGGGTACGTAGCTGTGCTTTATTCTAGCAGGTGAAATAACATTTAAATATTTGTATTACACTTTAGTGAATTTTTCTTATGGAACCTCAATATTCCTGCTAGAAATTGAGAAGGCTTCATCATCAAGAGTTAGAGAGACGATACCATACATGAATTTTGAGTATTAAAACCAGGAAATGAGAAAGACCATTATTTTCCACTCACGGATAGAGGACACTTGTCTCCACGTTTGTGTTGGATGAGTAAGTTACATCGGGAGTTTGCCATATAGCTTTATTAAGACTGGAACACTGAACATGGGTACAGACGTCACTTGCCTCGGGCAAACTATAACCATGTTCAGTGCTCCAGGATTAAGATCGAGTTCAAATATCATAATTATGTCATAATCAGGCTCATCACTCAGTGTTATCAGAATAATATGAGTTCATGAGGTCATATGTCCTACATGCAGTTCAGTGGTCTTCACTGCTGAGGTGCAAAAAACGAGAAAATGGATCTCAACCTACAATGGCAGCTCCAGCCATCAATGAAGGTGCTTTGTGAGTTCTGGAGATTTTTCCTAGCCTGACAGGAAATGGCTTGCGATTTATTTTTGAAGAGAAATTAATGATTTTGATGATTAAGGGTCTGTTGATATGTGAACAGTTACTTTTTAGTAACGATTATGTTTACCAGGGTGATCTGTTTTAGTAGTAGTTTACTTGTCTTGAGTCTCAACGCAACTGTGGCAGTAGAGACAAGCTGTCTCTTCTGGATCTTGCATGGAAACATCAGATTGCCAAAACATTTCAATAAAAAACTCCGTTGCATCGATCGATTTTCTATCTGATAAAAATTCTATTGATATAAAGTTCTTTCTCCGTTTTAAAGATCTCAGGTGAAGTCCGGGCTTTATCGTAAGGCATAAGTCTCAATTTACTTTCACTTCAACAGGTATTGCATAAAACATGAAAAAGAAATGCAATGAGAAGTATAACTGCTTCTATAGTTGACTGGTCTACTTCTTAGCCATAAACTTTAACCGCATGAGCCTCAGATTAAAAATTGGTTTTGATTTGAATTTGGTACATTTATGCATATGATGTACTTTAATTCCAAGTACATCAAGTATTATACATCGAAAGTGCGTGAGGTAAAGGCTTTAATATTATTTTCCCAAGGATGCAGTAGTTAATGAGACACATTTAACCACAAGTACAAATGAATTATACCCTGTAGTTCCAATTGCATTGAGTTCAGTCTTATATTCCTATCGAACTCTCCAAAGGCTTTCGAAGAAAATAAAACTTCCTTCTTATCGCACCAGCCTCTAGTCCTCGTAACTTCAAGGAATCTAATTCCTTCACTGACTTCCTACATCATTCAAGTACTCCCTCAACTGATCATAACTTCCAGATGATAGTTTTTCTCATTATAAAAGCATTTGCTTACTTGTGTCATGACACATTTGCATACTAAACGCACAAGGACTTACGCTGAAGTTCCTTTCCTTCGAAGAATTCGTTATGCGGGCTGTCTGTCGTGGTAAATATTTGATTACGCCGCGCTATGTTCAACTGCAGCTTTGTGAAGTAATTAGCCTCTTATAAGCATGCCATCTCAAATGGTATGTGAATTTCTCTTGTTTTATTGCCGCCTATAGGTAAGCAATAACTTGAGAGAGTACGACATTATGCAAATGACGACATGCTTTTTTCTGCTTATATGTCCAGACTCCAGACATTAAATGCTCAAGAAGGAGCAATTGTCTGCACATTTCTTCTGCACCGGCCCAATTAAAACGCTCGTTATTATTTAATAAATTATTTTGCTCGGATGATGTTTTTTATGCGTCATCAGGGGGAGAGTTAATTAGCGTATGTGCACGTGAGGATACCTTTACTACAAGCTTTATTAAATTTGGATAACTATTTAGCAGAAAAACAAATCAAAGAACAGAAAGACCTTAGGAAGGTTTTTCCTATAAATGGTATGCACACAATTTTTAACATAACACAGAATTGAAAATTACAAAAAGGTCTTTAAGTTCGTGACTTTTTGTGTGACACCTGATGATTTACATGTTCTCTAACACCTGAGTGTTCTATTGTTCTGATGCTGCCACAACGATTACGCAAGCTAGCTCCAAAACCACACTAAACGACAATAATTGTGCAACTTGCGTATTGTCATCACTGCACCGCTTCATTTTGTGGGAGGTACCAGGACGTTTAAGTATTGACAATCGCCATGTTGGAATTGACGATGATTTTTTATTTTCTACTTCGTTTCTCGAATGAAATGAAAGGATTTTCTGTATTCCTTTTTTCTGAATAGTCGAGCGTCACAGCGGCTATCAGCAGCGGTTAACTTTTAGGTACAAGTTAAATTCTTCATGTATATTTTATATATCATAGTTATAGGTACAATCTTCATTCCTACATTTTTAGCCCCTCGTGTGGTGCGATTTATCTTTCGAAGTAACTTGACAAATTTGACACTAAAACAAAATACAACGAAAAATCTCTCATC
The DNA here is from genome assembly GCA_006783055.1 of Trinorchestia longiramus. Taxonomy (NCBI): domain Eukaryota; kingdom Metazoa; phylum Arthropoda; class Malacostraca; order Amphipoda; family Talitridae; genus Trinorchestia; species Trinorchestia longiramus. Next base: position 139,761 of record VCRD01000638.1, on the reverse strand, counting down.
CAAAAGGATTCCTTAATGATGGAGCTTGAGTCACGAAAAATCGGTTTAACAGAACCTGATGGAGGTTTGAATTCGTGTTGTAGAAAGCAACCTGTGACGCGTTGTAGTAATTTGTTTTAATTTTACAGGAAACCCCTGTGTTAAGAAAGACACAAATAGGTTACCAAATTGTGGGAACCACCCAGTGAAGATTTTCAATTACCCATTTAGACGATTTTTCTTTTCAGAGAATTTAAAAACCTACAGAATCTTTACGCTCTTTTCATACTCGCATAGCAGTGGTTCATGTTTGGAAAGATCCATGCGTACAGTTATAATGTACTTATCCGTTAAGTTTGCCTTGTTAAATTGGTATGCAAGAAGCATTTTGCGCCTTTGTTGCTTATACGTCGGCAGCGCACGACGATGAGCTGGTGCTGCATTGCTGCCGTGTTCTGTCGCACGAAACTGTTGTTCTTTGATAGGCCACTTGAACCATACGAACTGGGTCCTTCTTAGGTAGTGCTTGGAATGAGGAGTTGAGGAACATTGTTGAAATGTTGAAGGCAAAGAGTCGATTACTAGGATAAGCATCGACAAAAATAGAAGTATCTTCTTCATCGGTACGTATTTTTAAACAATGGCATTCCACAGCATTGACTAGAAAATGTAATAAACGAAGATTTATTTACTTATTGAAGATGCGAATAATATGAACGATTTTTCGTTTTTTTATATATAATTTAATATCAGTTGAAAATTATGCATTATTCAATGCAAACATTCAGATTCGAACAAACTAATCGATGGCAATAAAAAAGTAAATTTTTTAGTCTTCTATTCACTCAATATTTCATAAAACTGAGCGGAATGTTTAACATTTTCTTATGTGTTTGACATTCTCCCAATCTGAGAGTAAAATGAAGCAATCGCACTATCTTGCATGCGTACCGACACGTTGGGTTGATTATCAATTATAAAATACAATAAGAGTTCCAAAAATTTTAAATTGAGCTTTTAATCAGGGTAAAAGTTCCGCAATAAATAACTAGCCTTGAGTGTTCTCCTTTAGAAGTCTTCCTCGAGGACACTTCCTTAATAACTGAACCTCAGCGTAAAGGAGGTGTGTCTAAACATGAATTAGATTATTGCAACGGAATTGATTTGTTATCATTCAATGTTTAAATAATGGAGCATGCACCATATATATATATATATATATATTCAGGTTTCCAGATAAGATTATTGAGTAAAATGACTTGATTTGGGTGAACAATTGAAGAATATTTTAAATATGTGTTGATTGTTTCCTGAAATTTGAAAGATTTTCAAGAATTTGGGTTGATTTTCCTAAGAATGCGGTCATTTCATTCACTTGGAAAAGGTCTTTTTGAAGACAACTGAAATGAACTGATGTGCTGGATCCCACTGCAGAATTCTGAAAATTTTTGCTTGTTTCATGCAATTAGTCAAATACTTTCAATTATTTTCGCACATGTCTGCTAGTCAGGCTTGAAAAAGGAGAAGTAAACTTGTGTTGTATTTAATGTCTGAAAAGCTCTGACAAAATTTATTTATTCAATACAAAAGTCAGAATACCAGGACTAGCTCATCCTAATGCTAGAACATAGAACTATATCACATAAAACGCCTAGCTTCAATATATACAAAAATGAAACAGAATTTTCATATTTACATTTTTGTACAGAAGGAAGTTTACCGAAAACCTTATTGAGATGAGGCAAAAATTATAGCTAAAGTATATTTACATTTAGGATGTACTGTTAATTCAGTTCTAACAAAAATATATTAGGGTTACCATCATATTGGGTACCTACGCTATCATCATCACAGGAACGATGAAGGAGTTAGTTTAACCCAACGGAGTATTAACACAAAATACCCCTGAAATACACAAAAAAAATCCCTATTCACACAAGACATTTGAAGTATTTGTTTCCCGCCTGGGTGGAACTACAGAAATGCAAGTTTTTTCAAAAGTGAATTTTACGTATGAAAATGCTTAGTTTTTTCTAAAAGTCTTCATCTCGGCCCTGAGACATCAACGTTACTAGAAATTTGTGTAGAGATGAATTGAAAATCGAAATTTAAAAACTACCGTTTATTAGTAGCGAATATGATAAATATACGAATATGAATATAAGAATGTTCAAGTACATAGATATTTAGAAACCACATACAGGCTTGAACGTCAGTGTTCATATATGCGAAAAATTTCTAGCGTTTGTCTCTCACAGGCAATTGTTTCAACATCTACATTTAACTTTCTAAATTCCCAACTGGTGAATAGTTTTAGGAATATTAAACTGTTTCAAGAGGAATGCCCTGGAAACATTTCATACCTGAGAATTCATGTTGAAAATTAACTCAACGAATGTTCAGTTTAATTGAACAGAAAAATGCAAAAAGTAATCATTCACAAAGTTTGGAAATAATTACAACAGTTTGAACTCTCTGTGAAAAAATCATTTTTGCCGTTGAGTTTCACCATAAGCGTTGATTCAGCAACAGAGTACAGTTTCTCTGAAGAAAATTAGAATGATTTAACAAAACACTACACACGTAAGCATAAGTATTGTCTGTATCTGCTATATACAGGATAATTATGCTCTTTCTAGTTGAAGCTTAGTAAGTTTTTATAAAGTGCTGAAGGCATAAGTGATTGTTTGACTTCTTATCAATCTGTTCTAAGTTTTCAGATTAATATTCAGCATTTAAAATGAAATTTTCAAGTCATTTTGGGTCTAAGATCATTTCCTTTACTTTTCGCTTATAAAAGAACGATCTAATTTACAAGTAAAATGACAAACTTTCAATTTTTTCTCAGCGTCTGAAAGTTTGATAACGGGATCACTATAACCTACCAGCCAATGGAACAAAGTAGACGTCATAAGCGATTCAAGCGTATAAACTGTTTCACGAGCGTAAAATTGAAATTTTGATGCATTACAATTCGGTACCAATTTAATACTTCGGAAAGAATTCAAAAACTTTGCTAACACGTACAGGGAATTCAGGCAAAGCGTAAGTGAGGAAGTGACAGCGGCTGAAACAAAAATTAAGTGATCAAAATACTGAGAAACGTGACTGAAAATTTACAACAGAGGCGGACCTGAATGTTGATTGTGACAAACCGACAATAAAAATAAAATCCTAACAGAAATGGTTAACATTGTGATGTAGAATGTCTTAAAATTATTTACAGGTAAATTAAAAAGGTGCTAATAACTTGAAGGCATACGTTAAGATTGATAATAAGTGTTGAAATGCGTAAACTGGACACTGACGTAAAGGAAATGTGCCTCGCTGCAAACTATTGCGTTAGATGATTACTAGTTGTGGTGCTACTCAGTAGTTGATACTTAATAATTCAGTGATTAATAATCTGTTACTAAATTTCAGTTGAAATTTTTTGTGAAATGTTTTCCAAGTACCTCGAACTACGCTATTCTAATTGATGACAACGGTTTAAAATTTACTTTGAAGATAAACGATCTACATAGATTGGAACTAACAATCAATATTTATTCTCAAGTTAAACGACTGAAAAGTAAGGAAATTGTAAGCTCTGATACGCACAGCTATTTAATGCCAAATGATGAACCTTGATGAATGCAACTGAATTTTAACTTCAACGATACACTTACTAATAACTCAAAATACATGGTAAATATTACGGCGTAACATATCTTTAAGTATGACTCGAAGCATACACATAAGAAACCATCATACAATTAACACTCTCATGACAAGTGTTTTAGCAGATAAAGAAATGACGGGAACATACACGTATTCAAAAGCGACTAAGTCATTCTAGCACTATCAGAAGTCTTATTGATACTCTAATGGTAGCGGAAACGAACAAAAAAGAAATCGAACGCTATGCTAAACCCTTGATGCTCGTATTAATCACATAAAGCCTCCACGAAATACATCCATAGTGAGCCACATAGAGAGAAGTTTTAACGTTACATGCTAGTTAAGCTTGAGATTCTCAGAAGCTAAACATAATAGGTACTCTACACACACATGAAATGCAGAAAAGACTTAATGTATACACATGTAACTTACTGCATACGTTAGATACTAGTAGTATTGTTTGGTACCAGCTACAGGGACATTGAGCCAAAATATACAAAATAAACCTCATGTTAAAAATATAAATGACTATTGCGAAGCAGAGGCAGTATAGGTGATATTAATGCCCCAGTTAATGAGCATTTCTGTCGCTTGTATAGTGATATACTCAGTAGAGATTACGTACTAGATGATTCAGTTGTCACTGTTTAAACTTGTGTATTCTACTGCAGCGTTAGTACAGATCATTCTCTTCTTATGGAATCAATCGATTTTCGATCTCCCTTTCACTTAGTGGAGTGTACTTCTCAGGGGGAGCGTATTTTCTTTCCATTTCGTGCAGATTTTTGCCCTTTGTCTCTGGGACAAATATCATAGTGAAAAGTAAGCCCAAGAGGCTGATGGCTGCATAGAGCCAGAACGCTCCATGAAGTCCCAACAGCCTACGAATATCAGCAAATGTTTTAACGCTTACGAAAGAGCAGACATAGCTAATTGAGTTAGCAATAGCACCGAGCCCTCTGTGTTTCAGAGGAAATAGTTCGCCGATATATAACCAAGAAATTGGGGAAATGCCAACTGCAAATGCTACTTGAAATATTAATGCGCATGTTAGAGGAATCCAGTCCCATTTGCCTGTCATGTCAGCTCCGTCAACCAAGTAGAGGAAAGTTCCAAAACCAGCGAGTGCAATACTCATGAAAACATTCGAGACCATGAGTAGCGGCACACGTCCTACGACGTCAATAAGGAAAGATGACACAGTCCCAGCGACAATTTGCATAGTACCAACAATCACGGCTGCCGTGTACGGATTGATGCCTACAAATGCTTTGCCAAAAATTGATACCGCATAAAAATTGAAGGCATTAGCTCCACTGAATTTTTGAAACACCATGAGACCGCAAGTTATCAAAATGGGCTTCATCAAGTCACGTCTCCATTCCTTGTAGCAAGATATGACGGTCTCACCTTTCATCTCTACGATGTTGTCTTTCATGGTTTGCATGTCCTGAATGGAATCCTCTCCCGGATTCAACCAGCCATACGCTTGTTCAGCTTCAATGTTTTTCTCCTTGTACAAGAGGTAGCTCGGAGTTTCCGGAATAGCCCAAACAAGAACGAAGAGAACTCCTGGAGCTATAGAAGCGACGATGGCCAGTTGACGCCAGTTTACGTAGCTTCCAACTATGAAGGATGTGAGCATTCCCACATGTGCCGCCAGTTTAGCCACCGAACACAGACAGCCCCTAATGTCAGGGTGGGCTATTTCACTTATGTATACAGGAGTTACTAACGATATAATGGCAGAACAAACACCAGACAGAAACGCAGAAGCGTATACCATGTAAACACTGCTGGCAAACACGGTTAACATCCAGGATAGGCAAAATGGAAACGAAACAATCAAAAGGATCTTTTGGCGACCGAATTTCATGGCAAGTCCTCCAGGGATACCACCAAAAAATGCACCAAGAAGGGAAAGGGAAGCAACCCAGGATCCCTGGTCGTCATTGATGACAAAATCTAAACTTCCGATGGTAGAATTGAGGGAACCTGTGTCTTGCATGGACACCACAGCTGGTGAAGAATAGCCTTTACCGAGGCCTGTGGCAAGTGGCCCAAAAGCCACAATAATTGTGGCAATCACCTGCGCAAGAAAAAGATTTGCTTAGTTAGATGTGTGAATACACTGATCTTAATTTGAAGAAAACGGTTTTTGGTTTTTTAGACGATTTTTTTCCTGGAAATCAATTTGAAACATTTGAAAGAAAAAAAATCAACATTCTATATTTAAATTTTTTTGAATATTATTAAGTAAATTTAATGTTATGTAAGCTTACGCGTAATTATTCTCCATGTGATTAGTAAAAGGTTGTGAACTAAAATTGAGCCATCTCAATGAATTTCATTTCTACGCCTTATATCTAACTAGAATGCATAGAATTTGATCGTATATGTTCTTTAGTACGCACTCATTTATTCACTTACACAACGTAGATCTTAAGTAGATATTGAAGTTATAATGAAGATGTAATGAACTCTTAGACGCAGTACATTTGACATAAATAATAAGGGGCAATACCGGAAAAGATGGTCAATTGAAAACAATGGATGAACTACAAATAATTATTTCAAGCAAAATAAACTGTCCAAATGAACTTTTTATTAAAAATTCCTTTTGCTGCAAAAAGCTAAGGGTTAATTTATTAAAGAAGCCTAAGTGCCTTGAATATTTAAAACAGATTCAGCCTAATTATAATTTAATAGCAGCACGCTATTCCAGGAAAACTGTGAGAGCAGGTGAAAAGTATCATTGCAGCATAATATGAAATCAAGTGCTATGCATTCAAATTTACTTTACGTGGTAGAAAAGGCACAACAATTAACAGTGTTAAATCGTTTGTAATAATATCCGAATAAAACTCGTAACTTGGAAGTTACTCATAATTTTTCACTCACTATTTCTTACTTACTTTCTACTCTTTCTCCCAATGTGTACATACTCTCATAATATGCGGGGTATCATCAAAAAAGTGTTATGTTTATGCATTTTTAGAGACATAAAATATCTCTAGAATAAAAAAAAATGCTTCCTCTCCGGCAGAACTTCTACCTCCATTTTTTTTGTTTCACTTAAAACTGTGTTCAAACAGCGTTTGAAAATTAGTTTCTTCAGTTTTTACTAGCAAAATTGTTCCAGGATTGTCAATGCAACACGAACATTGAAGTCAGTAGCACACATGTCAAAAAATTCTTTATCATTAATTGTCTTTGACTGCAAAAAAATCATCATGCTAATAATCACTGACCACGCAAATTAACACGTTTGTTGCGATGCGACCCACCGGTGGGTCACTTAGGTTAGGTTCTGTAATTTTTTCCAAGTCTTTTAGTGATTATGTGTACAAAGTGAAGATTTGCACCGGCTAGGCAATCGCAACAAACGTGTTAAGCATTGATTGTGAGTGAGACAACATGGTAGCACAGCTGCGGCATCCCGTGCATCAGAAGTTAGTGAGAGTGTTACCTGTGTGATGCGGTGTGGGCTGTTGCCGTATATCAGGTCAAGCGTAGAGCTCCCCATCTCGGCTTAGAGGGCGGCCAGATCTGGAAACAGTAATAAATTACTTTGATAAGTTGAATAGTTCTTAATTTGATCTGGAAACAGTAATAAATTACTTTGATAAGTTGATGAGTTTGTAATTAGATCTGGAAACAGTAATAAATTACTTTGATAAGTTGATGAGTTTGTAATTAGATCTGGAAACAGTAATAAATTACTTTGATAAAATGATTAGTTTGAAATTAAATTTAGGACTGTCATTTCAACAGTCTTGAAGAAATCTGCGATGAACACAAAAATGCATTGTACTTAAAAGGGCTTGTGGTGTGCTATAGAGGGCTTGTGGTGTGCTAGACAATGCCTCTCATGAACAGACTTACTTTTTTAAAGTTTTTTTTCAGAATCATTTTTGTTACAAAATTTGATGCTTGTAAGAATGATTATTAAATTTACGTAAAAAGTTACAGATTTCAATAACTGAAATTTTTATGATGAAGACAATTTGTGGGAAAATTTCGAAAATTCCACGACACAGCGGTGAAGCTAAATAAATTTACTTATATGTTACTTCGAAACAGGAACGGAAACTTTTTTCCCTAACCAATTAAATTTATGTATATGAAATTGATGCAATTGATGTATGTAGCTTCCCTATTTCTTACTTATTCCTAAAAACTAACTTGTGCAAATTGTTTATTATGTTGAAGACATTGACAGGGGCGGAAGTTTTGCAATCGGTTATTTTAAGTTTATTCTGTTCCCTCGTCATAAATTACAATCAGAGTTTCAATCAACTTGAGAACAAACTTTTACTGTACATGAAGCCTATAACAAAAAAGTTGAATTATTCCTATGATTCCCGCGCATAAACAAATATATTTGGTACGAGAATTGCTGGTGTGATTAGGAATGAAATTTATTGACAATTTGTGAAGGGGCTTCTGTTTTCAAGAATAGAATAATTTTCTGGTGGTCAAATAAATCACAGAAAGCAAAGGGTTGTTTCACGGCCATCGTGTATTGACCAAACCCGCTTGCAAAGGCCGAAAGGAACAGCACGAGAAAGGCGATAGAACGAATTCAATAGCATTCTAGATTGCAATCAAAAGAATTAAGGCGCTTTTCTCTAGAGAGCAAGTTGGAGTTTACAGCCTCTCGTGTCGTGTGATTTGGCATAGATTTCTTCCAATAAAAACTGCACACAAAAACGTCACGAGTGGAGGAGGTCAGAGGGCATGCCTTGCCATTCGCTTCCTATAAGGACAGCAGTGAAGGCTAATCTGCTTGCCAGGACCCGTCGCGATAGTGCGCGCGACTTACGTATGCTTCACCAGAGCTTCTTTATGGCCTCTGTTTTGAAGCAGTTCTGCATAAATGAATATCTTCGAATTCTTGAAGCATGCTTGTGTTTTTTGTATTCTCTTGTGGGAACTTGTCATGTGATAGCAATATGTAAATGTTAACCAAGACGTAAAGTTTTGGTGTTCATATTTTTCTTTAAAAATATTTACTTATGATTATCAGTGGCTAATTTGAGATGCAACGCATGCGTGGCTTTCAGGGGTAATTTAAATCAAAGGGATAGCGAAATTGAATAGCGGGCAATCATTAAAAATTTGTTGCTTTACTTAGTTATTTTAGAAGCATAAAAGAACAACTGACACGAAGCTGTTCCATCAACGGAGTACCTAAACTTTTGTACTTGCTACGCATCCACGAACATTCTTGCTGCTGTAGTATAATAGTTGCTGTAATTTGTTTGCAAAAATTTTCTATTATCAATGATAAACTAATGAAATAATAGAAATAAACAATGCAATAATGATGCTACTTGTACTAAAAATAAAATACCGCTTTTAAAAACGATAACGATGCTCAGATATGTGTACATCTTTTATTATCTACACTTATTTGCTCACATCATCACTGTAACTATAATTATTAGCATTACTTTTTGGGACCTTAACTAGACAAAAGGCAATTGATATACATAGAATAATTGTGATAGTAGGTATGTGACACAAAGAAAATCGTCACTGCAATGAAAATGAAAGTTGTTAGACGCTAGTGAACTCTTATCTTCCGTGGTACAGTCAACTCTCTTGCAATTAATTCTGCTACAGTCAACTCTGTTGCAGTTAATTCTGCTACAGTCAACTCTGTTGCAGTTAATTCTGCTACAGTCAACTATGCTACAGTAAACTTTGCTACAATCAACTCTACTACAGTTAACTCTGTTGCAGTTAATTCTGCTACAGTCAACTTTGCTACAGTAAACTTTGCTACAATCAACTCTACTACAGTCAACTCTGCTGCAGTTAATTCTGCTACAGTTAACTCTACTACGAACTCAGTTTATCAACTCTGACATTCGCTTTACGTAGCGTGGCACAATAATGGTTTTATTCCGCATTCATAACAGTGCTGTCAATGAAAAAATAACCTGTAACGATAGCTGCTATTGTAGGCTTGGTGTTTTCATCTCCTGGAGGAGCTCATGTGCGTTGACTGTGCATGATAAGAATTTCACGTTCCGTTCCTTCATCTTTAAAAATTATTGTATCGTTTGACAAACAAAGAAACGTCACACCTAATAAAAAAATTATTTGATGATACAAGTGAGTTGGCTCGACATGCTTCTTGAGGTCATTCTTTGAACACACTTGATGCAGTCTCATACTATGAGCACGCTTGATGCAGGCTCATACTATGAGCACGCTTGATGCAGGCTCATACTATGACACACTTGATGAGGCTCTCATTTTGAATACACTTGAGGCAGGCTCTCTGTCTAAGACAAACAATGTTTCGGGAACGTTTTCCTACGTTTAGCTTCCTATGTTTGTATAAAACTCAAGTAAGCCCAATTATCACACGCACGAATTAATAAGATATCAATCGAACTTTCGAATTCGCAAACATAACGCGGTGAAATAACTGTGTAAAACCTTTTTCTGTGCAATTTTCTCAACTCACTTCTATTTTTGAAAATCATGCAACGAAAGACATGAGGAATTATCATTGTTACCACATTTTTGCACTTCTGTTTTGTGCACTTATACTATAATGCATTTGAAAACGTGAAAAATATTGTATTGAATTTTCTAATTTTCAACTTAATAGTAATTATTAGGGTAGTTATTTTTAATTCTTATGAATAACTACTTCTATTCATAGCAGTAGAAATTAATTCATAATTTAAGCGTTAGGTATAAATTCTATGGATTTTAAATCAAATGGAAAATTTGTATTCCTACTTTTCATTATTTTAGTATGTGTCATCAGAATGTAAACTCCAACAATTAAGAACATGGTTGCATTCTAAAAGAATAAATTATTATTGCATTTTCAAATTATTCGGCAGCCATTACCAATTCTCATGATAGGCTTAACTCGTGTACTTCAATCATCAATTTTTCCAGCACTGATTGTTTGGCTGCTTTGTTTACGTTTATAGTTACTGTTTCTGTGCATGATTTGAGCACTGATTTTACAGTGAGGTACTAAACGTCACAATTTACAGAAGAATAGTTTTGCTCGAAATATATTGACACTTTGTTCTACACGATATATTTTCTACATCAGTTTGAGTTGATCCTTTTTTTCGGACGATTGTCAAGAAACTGGCCTGGTTAAGAAAGATCTTTTGAATGCAATGACAAGTTTACATGATAATTAACGAAGAACAGGCCAGTTGATGAAAAATTCTCTGTAAGCTCGTTCAAATTATAAAAGTCATGTGCACACTAAAGAGCTACGGAAATATAATATGAAACACCGGTGAGCCTCAGAATGACTGCTAGATAGCCCCAGTACTCTGATTTTACGAATCACGTGAAGGTATGAAGATTTTCAGGAAGCAGCGGTGAGTTCAAGAAAAGATTTCAGGAAGCTCCACCAAGTGCAAGGCCGGCTGGCCGTGCCCAAGCAATAAAGTAGAACTGATGGCATCTACTGAGCTGACGCCTGAACAACTAACCTACTGTTGAGGGGCCGGTATTTTCTACTCCATGGCAATGTACGCTGTACCGCATGATAGAAATAGCACGCCATGGTGAGCTTAGGGTGGATAAAATATTGCACGGTTGTTTTTGTGGCACGGTCATGTGCGACTGTGACACTGATGCTTTAGCATCACTCTTGTCACCACAAGTAAGCCTCCTAAGTTACTGAAAGAAATCACACGCCTCTCATGTATGAACCATATTTTCTATTTCATTCCAGCTACCTCTGTTAAGTTAGTAAAATACAGAAAAAAATGAAGTCAACATCCAGGGAAGTTGTGAGATTTTTATGTCTTTCGGCAATGAATTTACGTAATTAAAAAGAAGAAGTTCATATTTGATAATAAGAAAGTTTTCATTCTGACAAAATGTTTTGTAAGTTGAATAGTCTTGGGTAACCTAAACTCCTGGAAGCCGTGACTGAATACGTATTTTAAATACAATGCAATGATAACTTGACGAGATAAACAATTTGGTTCGGTAAAATTATTTTCTCACTATTAAATAGTGTTTAACTATTACTTTCATTTACTTTAAAAACTAAAATTTACTCAAGTTTCAAGAATAATTCTATGACTACTGCAAATTCTTGTTTGAAATTCGTTTTACCATCAATTTACATATATCTTGCATTATGTAGAGCGAAACTCTGCGCAATTTCAAATGACAAAATTCCTTATCCGCACAATTACAGGCAAGAAAGTCGTTCATCGACACTAAACTGAACTGGAGTTCCGAGGTCTGTTTTGTTCAGTTGAGCTACACGAGAACGTAAGCAGAGAGTGTTGAGGAAGGAGAGACAGGCCGAGCACGAGTGAAAAAACAAACATTTACTCCGTGCAAGTCTATGGTTGTAAATTGACCGATGAGATATTGACCGATGAAATATTGGCCGATGAAATATTAGCTCTTGACATCACGCGAGCTTTAGGGTAGAGTTCCTAATGAGACCCAGTGAATTCAAACACTAAATAAGCAAAGAAGTAGAAGTGTTCACAGTTTCAAAGTTAAAAGACTATGGATAAGTGATCACTCACTTGTGAAGAGATGTGCCTGACAGGTTATTCGAAGAAATACGATACTTATTAATTCAGGTATTTCAAAGGCGAACCATAGCTAGCATTCAAGGCCCTGTATTATAAATGAATTTGGTTTAACAGCCAGTGACATACTAAACAATAAGTCATGATTTTTAAATTATGATTAGTGGAAACTAGTATAAAATGATTTGTATTGAACTCTGAAAGTATATTCAATATCACCATGCTTTCCAGCTGCTAATGCAGGTAAAGTTTGTAATACTCTGACGTTTCTGATCGTTGTATGAACTTTATTTAGTAAATACATTTGTACAACCATGAAAGGTAAGGTGCTTAGCATTCAAACATTGGTGCTCAGAAATAATTCGTTGAACACAGCTTTATATTGTTCCGTACAGTAACTTGTTTAACAGCATCCTGTGCCCTGATGTCGATGGTTTGAAACTAAGAAAATAATGATCCAGATTATTTTTTTGTGCTATACAGTTTTGCGTGAAATAATATTTGAATAACAATATATTTAAATTTTCCAATGAAATTTACTTTAAACTCCAAATGATGTTATTAGTGATAGAATAGTAACAAACAGTGCAAGAGTTGTGGTAATAGACGGAGATGAAGATGATGATTTAATCATAAAATTCAATAAATTATATTGCGCGTTAATAACAGTTTGACTTACAATGCTAATGTTCAAGGGGAACTCAAGCTTTAAAAAAGCAATAAATTAATCTGCTTCCGGACGCTTCTACCCCACTAACCTCTACTTGGCACGCGTCCACGGACTGGTCAATTTTACTTCAGTGCTTAGCCCATCACATACACCACCATTGGAGGGCCTATGATGCGTATCAAGACAAAAGTATCCATACTTCCTTGCTGCTATGACTTGACTGTATGCGCTAATGTATCTCTAGCTGCTCAGCATGCAGATAATTTCACTGGTCAATGAAGAAAGAGGTGCGAGGGACAGCCTTCTCAGCAGTCCCTTGATTGTAGGATCTTCAGATCAGTTGGAACTTGAATCAAGTGGGAGACAAACTCGGGATGTGATTGTACGTAGTACCTTTACCTCCTCTGCGTTACACTAGAAGAAAATTTGCAAGACTTCACGAGTGCCGCACGTTTTCAATCTCTAGGCTGTTGTCTTTCTCACCAGCATGATGACCGTTATGATTCTAAACGGACCTTCTGCACAAACTTGCTGTAGAATAAAATCAGTCAGGAAACTTTTCTCGCAGTGAAGAGTTTTGGGTGATTTTTGAACCTCGAGTTATGTTTTATTAGAGACAACTTCAAATTATGAAGGTCCAAAGAAACATCTTGATGATTTACCTTGGTATATCTATTCCCTCAATTTCGCATCTGCCTGCAGCTCGAATGCATTAGTATGAAATAAATGATTTCGATCACGTCCTCACAACACACAACAATCGACCATACTAATAGCAATTTTTTACCGCACTTATGAGTTGCTTATGACAGTCAGCTTATAGGATATTTAATAGAGGTTTATTTGAGGGATGGAAATGAAATTGAGTACCATCTTTGCGAGGCAGAAGCAAGAACTGCACTAGCGAAGGAAAAGTATTTTCTTGGGCGCAGCTCGTCACGAGGCGCTTGTGACGCCGCTACTCAATCAGGGAGCGATGACGCCTTAATGCCATTCGCATGCTTTATTATAATTGTCTTCATGAAATAATCTTAGAAGGCACCACGCTATGAGTACCTACATGAATATACTGCTAGCATGCATTCGTATGCATGGTCTTCGACAGGAGCTTGATTTACAACTGCCTGGTATGCGTAGTGGAACGAACGTGGCAATGAGCCCAGCTATGCGATGTAATTGATCTTGTGCAGCATTTTAATCGCTCTAACTACTCGATTGGTTATGAGAATCATGACTTCAAATTGAGATTTTGTTATGAGGAACATCACTTTCATGTTCAGATACGCAAGAGTGTCTGATAACAGCTTTCTTTGCGGGGTTTAATCTTCAAACATTTTAGGCATGATATTCGCCGGGCAGTTAATAATATGTATTGCATATTCAATAACATCCAATTTTATATGAGAAATGGTCATGAACAAAAATAGAAATCAAAGAAAATCGAGTGTCAGTATTTGCATATTCAAAACTATCATAAGTTTTATTTTAATCTGTAGCCATGTCTATTTATATAAACATAATAGCAACGAGACAATCGATATTATGTGCTTTAATAACAAAACCAGTTATTGCATACAAATAACGAGGCTGAAAAACAAGAAACAGCTGATAAAATAAACTTAGCAGTGAAGTGTATTAGATGCTGATGTTTTAAGAGCAGTGATGCAACAAGTGGGTTTGTGGTTGTAACTCGCCAGTCGATACCTTTCTCGAAACTTCTGCCCTAAAACTTACCTGTTTCGAAAAACTGGTATGGGTATATTGAAAAAGGAAAAATTTGAAAACAATAATTTCTACACGGGTTGAAAAAGCGGCAGTTAATTGGAAACAAATGAATATCATCGAAAAATATTTCGCTTAGCATTTATTCAATAGATTCGTGTGAAAGCAGCACCAATTAATGTATTAGACTGTATTTTCCGAAACATGAAAAGAGCACAAGAAAACGCCTAAGTCTAACGTTAAAAAATCATGAGATAGTTAAACTTGATGAAAATTGATCGATACTGAAATTAAAATGCAAAAAAGAAAGCAAGTGAAGCTATACCGATTTATAAGCTCCTGCAAAGTTGGCTAACGTGATCGTCATTCTTTACACGGAGATGACAAAGAGCGTCCCGTAACCTGCGGGCGCTGTAGGGGCGAAACTCCGGGCCTCAATCCTTCATAAATCAGAACTTATCGAGGCACTGAAGCCAGTCATCTTCTTTCATCTTTTGCTTCTTTGTCCTTAGAGTTGCAAGACTTTGCTACACGCACTCAAATAAACTGGCGCTTGGGTTAAGATATTTTCTTAGCAAGGAACTGCACATGTCCTATATTTATATGCTTGAATCTGGAGTCTTTTACATAGGTTGTAAATAGACTTTATTCGGCATCAGTTACATTGATACGTGAAGATACATCGATGTGACGTAGAGCCATGTATTAAAAGAGACATGACAATAAGAAGAACGTTCAAAATATCAAAAAAGTGAGGTTTGAAATGTCATTGTCCTGCAATCAAAGTCAATTCTAAAAAACACTCCTGACTTTTTATTCTATATACGATCGATATGTGATGATCACCACTAGTTATTAATAAAATTCGTTTATGTAAAATAATCTCTCAACACAACTAATAGGTTCAGCGTTCGATCTACACGTGTGTTCTGCTCGCTTTCAAAAACCCTCAATGGAATTAAATTGCAAAAATGACATCAAAATGTGAACCCCTTCTTTTTCAGAGACAGTGTATGTTAGTCGCATGTAGTTATTGTCCTTTCCATTCATATACCTGGAACGTCAATAACCAAACAATAAAGACGATGAATGAAAATATTCAAAAAATCTTTTTTAAATTTTACAAGCTTTACTTAACATAACTTTTCACACATGTTTGAAAACCAATTGAAAAGAAGGTACAAATAAATCATTGTAGAATTTCTGAAAATCAATTTGTCGTGCCAAGATTTAAATACATTAAATAGGATTACAAGCTTGTGGAGAAAATTATTTCTTTTAGCCCAGTTCTTTTAAATATTGACAGATTACAGTTTATATCTGGGAATTCCTGACATTATTTTTTAATCTTTGTAACTCAACGAGTTATTTACAATATCGCTGTATATTGTTTGGAGGTGAATACGTATTTAATTTCAGGTCACGCAATGTTAATGAAAACCCATTTACGGCGTTAAAGTAATAATGAATGTTATGTAGCTCAAATACTTAATCTTTTTCTTAATATCAAAATGAAAGTTACGAGTCATTTTTCTTCTATGTAAACTGTGAGAAGAACTGATAAAAACTTGTGTACGATTTTTCAATAGTTTTTCACCAGACCTAATAAAAGGTTAGATCATAATGTGGTAGTCTGGTGCCGTGTTGAAAAGTCAAGCTTTATATCATATATATATATATATATATATATATATATATATATATATATATATATATATATATATATATATATATATATATAATTTGAAATAATGTGAGATGAAGACCTCAAATTAGAGTTTTCCGATTTGCTTCTGAAACAACACACATGTCGAGCAATACAAAACTTATCCTATTTATTTCCTAAACAATATAATTTTAGAGAATACGGTAAGAGTGCATGAAAGCATCACTCATCTCAATTGTTGCAACTCTAAAAGCATTTTCATAAACCTTAGTTAAAAATTTCGTGATCGTAGCTTCCTAAGAAATAGTCTACAAATAGTGACTATATTTTTGAATGGGAAGATTGAATAGTATTGGCGAACAATAATTCAATTGACTCTGAACCTAAACTGCGGATGTCGAGTGTTAGCTCAGTACGAGTGCGGACACTTGAAACTTTTCAAGCCACGACTGCCAAGGTTCCTCTCTCTCTCTGTCTCGAAGAACACAACTTTTTAGCGAAGGGTGAGTCCTGGTCTTATTCTCATTCAACATTTAAAAGTGTTTTTAAAATCTATTTCAAGATTGTCATAAACAAATTGAGCAGACATAGAACAGAATAGAATGAGGCTATAGGAACGAACCTTCGGGCCCATTCTTGGGTCGGATAATTACTTCGATAATTATTCGGTTGTTTACCTAAGTCCCATGCCGTTGTTCTAGCCGCGTCAACCATGTCGGCAGCGGGATTCGAACCCGGGTCTTCCCGCTCGCAAGCAGATTCGCTCACCAGTCGACCAAGCTGGTGATGTGTAGCCTTACATACTATGATTGTGAGGCCAACATTAGATATTTACAGATCAATGGAGAGTGGCATTCCATCAGGGGAAACTAAACTTGAACTTAAATAAATATTTAGCAACTCTGAGGTAATGAATAACCCCAGTTTCTGTATTTCTCAACTTCTATGAACTTAAATATTATTTACTGTATCCATTTGTGTCATTCTTAGTATTGTTAGATTTCAAGAGAAATCATATTGACACACGTTTTAAAAAAACTGACGTTTTCCGTTCGTTTCAGTAGTCTTGCGATGTAAATTTAGAAAGTTTGCTGTTGCTAAAATTGGCCAAGAATAATTAACTCCCTTTTCCAAGTACCTCACTAAATGTGCTTGGGCTGTACAAAACATTCATACTTTTCAGAGTTCCTAAAATTGAAGGGCATGATAAGTGAGTTATAATGATACTTGTTTATGAGTCAGTGAAGAGCTGTTGCTATAAAATTAGACGACGGTAGCAGGGTGTGTTGCGTGAGTAGAAATACTAAAAGTGAGACCGCAACTTAAATTTTTGGTAGCTGATCTTCTGGAAAAATTCAGCCATGAAATGGTGTAGGCTTACAAAATGCTAAGTTGGTTGGAATCCAGTCTACGGTGGCAAGTTCCTGCAATCAAATGGAATTAGATTCCAAGAGTTGGGAATGTTGCCTTGGAATCTGCATTATTAGCATCTCTACAGTTGGACTTGGCTGAGCTTCTGAATGCAATGAAAATACTGCAGGACTCATGTGTAGTCTAAAATCATTTCTACAGAAATTGTACTCATATGAATTTGACTTGGGCGCATGGATTTAATCTTGATCCTTGTCGCTCTTAAAATCAATGGACTCAAATTCTGGTGTTCTGAACATCGAGCTCGTAACCCAGATTCTGACGAGGTGGTCGTTCCTAAAATTAGACGTGACTGGGTAAGGTTCTTTTGGTAACACAACACCCGAGGCGGGCAAGTGCTTCGAAAGCACCGCTCTGTAATTATGGCAAGGATGACTCCATTATCGTCGCGCACAGCTGAACTGTGCCCATTCTCTACCACTCGAACTTCTCAGAAAGATTAAACCTCGAAAACAGAGGTTAAATGAGGAAGTCCTCGAAATTCTTAGTCTTTTTGTCTGCAAACAAAGGAAATGAACAATAACTGGTGCGGCAGCAACCGTATTGGGAGAGTATGTACGCCTTGTGAATTGAAAAAAATGTACTGATCACAATTTAGGAACTAATTTTAGATTAATGTAGGTTATCAGTTGAACATCACTAAAACGACAAACGTAAATATATGTAATCATGATATCAGTCGAAGTGCCTCCAGCCTGCTTGTGAAACTCACTTGACGCTTCAAAAGAAGATCGCAATTAGCTACTTTTGGTTCAAACTAAATCTTTAGTGTTTATGTATAGAGAACGTCGTCATTTGCACCTCAGCTTCACCTGTGAGCAAGTGAATCTTTAGGTCGGGGCCTTAACTAACCGCGACAGGCGAGAGCTCTCGAGTATCGTGAATCAGTGTGACGTCATTTAATTAGACAGCAGTGAACCAAACGAGCCCCTGCCTCTGTAAAGCTTGGTTCAAATTCACCCTACAAAAATGTTTCTGTAGCTGCACAAAGTTTTTACTCGAGAAGGGAGTTTTCGTTGATGGGAATTAGCGGTTTTAAGATCATGTTAATCTCTTGATATGCTGTAAGCAGTATACGCCGTTACACCTCACACGCTTGCACTTTGGACTACTGTGTATCTTTCATTCAGAGGAACATAATGAGTGACATTTTCTACTAAACACGTATTATTTTACCAGGAGAAGTTCTTCAAGAAAATTTAGTTCGCATAAACATATTGTTCGTTCCATTATTCGTCAAAATAAATCATTACGTTGGCCCAATGATATCCAAGAAGTGTTACTTTATACAGACAAGTAAATCTACCACGATGCATTGAATTATATTTTAGGAAGTGTCGGAACGTTCACATGCTGTCAAAAATTAACCATCGTAACTTTTTTAATTTCTGATATTCTTCAGCCCTTCTACCGATTCAACTATACTGCTTTTTCTGTTTGGTCCAGGGCGGAAAGCCCCGTTGCATTCCGAATGCAAATGGCCCAAGAATTAGCACCTAAGTTGGGACTTGCCTTAAAGGTCAGACCTCCGGAGCCCCAACCTGACAATAGGGTAATTCATTCCGACACTTCGGCTTCTAATTATAGGCACTGGCATCTTTCGACTACACTCCTGGCCATTTTTATTCGTCCCAGCGAATGGAAAGATAAAATCTTGACTGTGAGATTTGTTCGAATTAGAGAAGAGATGCTGTACGTAAACGAAAGTGAATCAGAAATTTGATTCAGCTAAAGAAGTTACTTTTACCTATTGCAGTATGTCGGAAAATTCTCATCGAATGTTTCTAGTCTGTTTGAATTAATTTATATTCTGTACGTAATGAAATTTTTAACAAGCAGCTTCAATATATAAATTTGCATTTATCTTATTACCATTGCACTAGCCAGGATTCCTTTATACTTACCGAAACATGGACATTCATTCACTGAATGTCCGAAATCAATCGTTGGGGCCAAAACATGGAGAATATCTTTGTAATGCTTGTGGTACTGTCCTGACAAAGAATAGAGTATATATTTTTAACTAATGTTAAATGCTTTAAAATTTATGAATATTTTGAACGTTGTAATACGGTGCTTCATGATTCAAGAAATCTTTTAATAATATACATATTTATCTTGATTCTACTTGGATAATTCTTTGAAAAAAAATTATTTTGAGTATTCTTTAACACATGCATGAAACTTTCAAGCGTTGTTTGCAGGGGCCATCGCCATGTCATGTTTATTAACACCCAAAATTAGATCATTTTTAACTACAACATTTCAAACTGTCTTCGTCAATAATATACAAGTTCAAGGAACAATACTTGAGGAGAATGCTTGTAAATAATGCATAAAAATAATATTAAAGGCCATTTACCTAACATTACGCATCTTGAGACCATTAAAATATAATTATTTAATGCATCATTATTCATTTTGAGGCCTAGTTCTGAAGTACATTACTTTTTTTAATGTTTTTTAGTTAATTTCTAAACATGGATAGAAATATGTGTGTTTTGTGAGTTACACTGAGCACAGGCATTCAGGAAAGAATTTCAACCAACACAACTCATGCAAGGCGACAAGGACGAATATTTTTTAGGGATCTTAGTTTAGTAACACTGGTAATGCAAGACAACTTTCTACCTTGCTTACCATACAATGAAGCGGACATACAAATGGCTGATTTGTTTATGGCACACGAAAGATGCCATTGAAAATGAACAAATTGCCTAACCCCAGCTGCGAAGCACTTAATAAATAGAAGCAATTATGCAAATTTATTCGATAGGCGTTCATGTTTTAAGATCGGAGGAATGACGCTTGATGTCTTAAAATTGCGACTGAAACGACTGATGCTAGGCGGTAGCGGCATGAAAAATTGCATCGATAAGTGGTCGCTTCTAGCGTGGATTTTACACCGTACGAACCGTACGTTCGCTAGCTAATCAAATTTTTTAGAACATTTGTGTAGGCTTACAAGCTTTGTGATAGTAGAATAGAATAGAATGAGGCTATAGGAAGAACCTTCTGGCCCATTCTTGGGTCGGATAATTACTTCGATAATTATTCGGTTGTTTACCCAAGTCCCATGCCGTATTTCTAGCCGCGTCAACCATGTCGGCAGCGGGATTCGAACCCGGGTCTTCCTGCTCGAAAGCAGATTCGTTCACCAGTCGACCAAGCTGGTGATAGCCGAGGTGGTCTTTGAAACTTGGAATTCATTTGCACACATTCGCTCAAATAGTTTCTGTACCTCTAATACATTTTACATATAAATCTTATAACCTGAAAGTCAATTAAATTTATATCATCTCACACCCACCAAGGGGGAAAAATACACAAATTTAACTGTGAAAGTTATTTTGATCAAATTTTTGTAACAAAATTTTGGAGCCCTTTCAAAAATTTAAAAAGCTTCTCCCTTTATGGAGAAAACTTTTATAGAAGCGTGGCCAAACCGGTTGAACTAAAAAACACATGAATTTCAAATGGCAGAGGGAACCTGCTCAATTGAAATGTTTCAAACCTGCGCAACTTAAAAGTTTTAGAGGCGATTACTAAACACTGATGTAGGAATAAATAAAATGTTGCTGCATCAGAGGTTGTGCAGATCACATGAAGTAATGTTCCTTTCTTTCTCGCGACTGAGGACAAAGAAAGGAGCCATTGCTTTAGAAACGTGCCTAACGTGTGAGATAAAACGAAGCTCAGAGCACGATTGCTGCGTTATATGTAAGCCTGATAATTCGTTCCTTGAATTTAGTGCGTTACTTTAATGTTTAAGGAGTAAAACAAGCGATTTACGCCTCCGTGCTGACACCTTCTTTTTCATATCATTACAAATCGTCTACCTATCTTTGTCCCCAGCATAACCTTTACACAAGCGTGTACCTGATATTCGTTTTCATAGATTTAGTATAAAATTTAGCAACAATTCGTAGAAGCCAGTATGTCATCCGTACATTGTAATTTTCATACATCTCAAATGAACGGTTTCATCGTTTTGACAATTTCCCATGATGTATGTTCAATTTGATCATTTAAATGAATGCTGTGAGCAGTGGAAATCAGCAAACTCGTGACTAGCTGAACAGATCACAATAATTCTAACACAGGGTGCGGCAACATAATTTCGTTTTTCACAACTTTTTGAAAGGCAAAAAATGAAGTTACTTTGCTGCACCCTGTATCCAGTCATTTTGATCGGCAGTGCAAAGCTTTCTAACTTCCCCAAAACTTCAATCAAATAGACTGGCCTATCTCTGGAAATCCCTTGAAAAATTAACGTTATGATTCTTACTGTAAGTAAAATTCACCTTGAACTTGAGATCAGGAGGTTGTGGCTCCGAGGTACGTCTGGCTCAGCGGTGACCTCCCAGACCCGGTCAGGCTGGACACAGACCTGGAGCACGAGCACACACAACAATGAACAACACGACGCCAATTATGAACGCAACATTTCTCTGCAAAAATCAATCACTGTAACGTGGGTTTCATTTCTCAATAATAAATAAGCTACAAATCGCATTTAAGAAACAGTTTATTTTTAGACATATATGTACCTATATATTACCTTGTTTAGAAACACACGGTTGATAATCATGCACTTTGATGATTGTCCTTTACAGGTGAAAGAGTCATTGAAGAAAATATTGAAGAAGCAACACGCTTACAAAAAATATTTAACCTATGCGATAAAACTTCGTTATTGTTAGAATTCTTCCTGAACTAGAGTCTTTGTTAAAGTCACGTATAGGTTCTCGTTCAAGTTTCTCACTGGTATTTTATTATTGTTAATATCATTCAAAATTATTCAATAGGCGTTGGTAATTATCTTTTGGTACAAGAGGGTAGCAGATTACGAAGTGAATTGCGTTTAAGATGGTATCAAATAATCGTTTCTTTTCGCCTACGTATAAGATAGGACTTTCAACTATGTCACATCTAAGATCTTACTATTATTAGGTATAACCCCTCACCTACATACTCCACCTGTTTGGCTTCCATAAATGAATAATTTAGTCGGTATTTCGCACCAAACTCAATAATTATTCAAGTAAGTTGCAGAAACTTATCGACACACTTTACCATCACCCACTTAACCGCCAAGAAATACTTGAAATGGATAGATACGAGTGCGAGTAGAACACTTTAAAACTACTACCGCTTGAGAAACAGAAAGAAAATCAAATGTTGGAAAGATAAAAAGTTAAAATGTTGCGTACGTTTACCAAAGTTGTCAATCAACTTAGTGACGACAAGTATATTTTCACAGTCTAGCCCAGCACTCACTGTTGGTCGAAGTAGCTGTATGATATTGCAGTCCTACATGAGTGTCATAGTGGAGTCCGCTACTGATTGTAATGTGTACGTAGTTTTTTGAGAAGGCTGTCACTGGCTATTATTCAAAATTATAAAGATATATCGACCCTCGCCCAACGACTTTTTTGCACAATAACTCATTTTTTCAGCTGAGTAACTATGTATACGAAAGAAAATATAAACATGCATGTAAACGTGAATGACCTTACAGAGAATACAAATAATTACGTGTCATAGGTAACATATGAGCGCACGCACCTAGAATTATACAGTAGAATTGTAGGATCATTATTCTTAAATCTATTGTTCATCGATACTCTTAATTTTCGTCATATACTACGGATATTTTCCTTACGGAACAGAATTTTCACCCTCTTGGACTATTGCATCTGCAATACTTCGAATACATTCTTCAGTACATTCCGTAATTCATACAACTACGCTAACTCTCAGTGAGAAAACTTACTTCTATTATTTTCATGTGGGAATGGTAGACCAAAATCAAGGAGACATACCGTTTTTATTTTCAGACAACTTTTTCGGATCAGAGCCCAAAGGCTGAATTTTATCTTCTTTTTTACCTTATCTTGTCCCGCAAACTCTCATTCGTATGAAGCATATTTGCCTTCTTTGGTCTGCTGCTTGGGGACACATCTAATCTCATCCATTATCATCCATCGCGCCAGCGGGACGTTTTAGAACCCGTCAACTGCGCTCCCTCATGATGGCATCATTCTGTCTAATCTCTCAATCACACTTGCTGCCACCCGTGCATCATGATCCATCCGGCAGGCGTTAATTTCGGCGTACCACTCACTGATTACACGAGCCGAATGCTATTTTTTTCAGTCCTGGTCTCGACAGGATTGTTGCTTTTTTCGTACCGGGATTGCTCTTTTTTTAGTGTGTCTCGAAGGTAGGTGCGAATATTTTTTCGGGTGTTCTTTTTTTCCCAGGCGCCTGTGTGGGATTTATGCTTCTATCTCCGCCAGTTCTGGGGACGCAGGCGGCGGCAAGAAATGAATGCGTCGTCCGTGCTTTAGTCACCAGGTTATAATACCTGTTTGTATTTGTGATCACAATCACGTGTTGCTGTACGGCAACGAGATTTCCTCGTACAAGGATGATGTTCATAAGTATGGAACTCTAGTGTGTAAATTCATTATTAAATCTAAGCGTAAATTCATTAATTTAAAAAAAAACTTTTAAACTCTGTGAACACACTGAACAATGTAAGGTATCTATACTTTTTTAGAATGATTGTGGCGTACGAAGATGGGATAATACAGTAACATTTCTCAGTAATTAAAACTTGTCTCAAAATGCAGAAACTGATAATACCTAACATTATCACTATGAACAGTTACACATTGTTTATGGGAGTACATCGACCAGTAACATCAAAATGCTCATTTTACACTTCGTTTATTAGATTTAAAAAAAACTTATTACATAGTAACGCATTTCTCTTTTGGAAAATTGTGGAATTATATCGAAAGCTGTTATTCGTATAGACAATTCAATGTTAATAGGTTTCATTTTAGTAAATGTGAATTTCGTTATTTTTCATCTATCCTTGGTCTGATTTAGTTTTGCCATCCTGCGCTTGAGCCTTCCATGTGTAATGCTGTCTTTCATATTTTCCTCGCACTTCATACGTTTTTGACGTATGACTGTTGTATAGAAAACAGCGTGAACTAGTTTTTTCATGTTCATGACGTGTCTGTTATTAGATTCAATGAAATTCAAAACGTACTTGTTAGTCAACTTTTAATTCTACCTATGTGTGTCTCTGTTAGGATATATATATATATATATATATATATATATATATATATATATATATATATATATATATATATATATATGTATGTATACTGTTTGACATCAAAGTTGAAAATTGAATTAATTTTTGTTCATATTTTTCTTTGGTAGGCTAGCTCAAAATGTAAATACTTTGCACAAAACAATGCTTTTCTAGACTTCATTCATTCATTGTAGCACTCAAACGATGGCACAATTTTGTGAACCAGATTGCAACTTTACTTAAAAGATTTCTTTGCTCAGTTACTCTATTGAAACAAGAACTGGAGAGCGCGGAAATTAAAAAATTCTGAAATGAACTCCTGTTCAGTCCCCTCGTTTCTTTGTCCAAGTTACAATAAGGATTCTACAAGACGGGATTTTTGTTTAGTATCGCAGGATCATTACCGGTTTTATAGAAATAACGGCAGGGGGACTGAGCATAGAAGAGCAAACAGTGAAGCATTCCTAAATTAAATTCTGACTCAATAGAAGTATCTCGGTTTTTAATAGAAGCTGAAAACAAGTTACATCACTGCCAGAAATGCTGCAGAATTGAACAGTTATTTTAGTACTGGAAGCAAGTCAGCGCTGATAATGATAAGAGCCACACTATGCATATTGAAAATATACCACGGATGAAAAGAATTTCTAAGTAATACTAATGAAACACTCAATTAGGTAAAAAAATGATTGTGTCAAATGCGATATAAACTATTCAACATTTCTCTGAAAAAAATTTAATTTCGAATTTTAATTTAAAAATAAGTATCGGAGAGCCTTTTAAATGTAATGTCTTGTAAATATATATCCCAAGATGTCTTAAAGAACAATCTTAATGAATTTTTTGTAATTTTAATATAAAAGCATCAAAAAATAAGAAGCCAGCAGAGTGCTGACGGGCGTAAATGCTTCAAAAATCCCTGCAGCAGAAGAAGTCTGTACTTAGCGTTCATCAGATAAGTTACGACTCCATCTTCTTTAGTCACTTGAGTTACACGCGCATTTTACGATGTGTCATAAGCTGATGCATTTCAGACCACACAACCCTTACTCGTGCGATGCTTGAGGTTGCATTCATCTTCTGTGCCCGAACACGGTTGACTGATGAAGAAGGATCACTCAAACCACTCGTAGCAGTGTGTAGTGGGAGCTAAATGGATTCTTTCTTATTTGATTTTTTAGATAATAAACCTTCTATAAGAAATCTTCGCAGATATGGTTCAATTTAATTGGAAAAAGCGTGAGAGAAGACTGTGAAGATGCCTTTTTAACGTTCGTACTCAAGAAACACCTTGCAAACTATGATAGAAATAACCGAAATTGCATGTTTAGAAATCGACAAAACAACCTGAATTAAAAAAGAATTGTGACTTACATATGAACGGAATTGCATTATTTTTTAACGGTAAAATAGTTGAGGTGAAGTGTTCTATACATATAAAGTCACGAGGACGGAATCACCTTGTCATCGGGAGCGTTAAGTCGACAGGATTATGACAAGGGCAGAAACCACGTCTGTGACCTTCCAACCCGTGCTGGTGAGAAGCGTGCCCGCCGTAATGGGATAATATCTCGACTGACGCCGAGTTCGTACGAGAATTAGATTTAAAAACTGAAATTAACGAAGCAGAACGGCACTGTATGATCTTCTGATCCTAAGCACTACAGAGAATATTTAGCCAGAACGAATGAAAATGGACATTCTCATACTTATGATAAAAGAAAACATGGGTGGGTAGAAATATCGTACGCTCATATTTAGAATCGTTGAGCACCAATCTAAGATGATACAGCATGCTCTGGAGAGCTGAAAATTTAGGATGAAGATCAAATCCAGGGCGTTTAAAGCCCGTTATTTTTTACTAATTTTAGCAGTAAACATTTTGTGGTTTCACCGTTGCTAAGCTAAATCATTGAAGCCTCATAAAATATGATAAAAGCATTAATGACCAAATTCCGACGGTACAATTCATGCATAAATAAGATAAGTAAATCCTTGTTTGTACTGTATTTTTCGTCGTCGTTCATCATGCTATAAATCATTACAAGTTTTTTAATCATCAATGGCGAAGGCAAATATGTATGTTTATCCTCTAAAATCTATGATGCAAAATATTCTGAAAATTTATTCACAGAAAACAAGATAACATCACATCTTTGTGCAGTGTGATACATTAAGAGAATAGCATCGCAAAATGTGGTCCTGATGGAACTTGCTAAGAGCAGGATACCATTCTTTTACTGCTGCTTAAGAATATCAGCCTCAAATTTAGGTGAGAAAAGTTCATGCTCGTAATAATTGCATCATAAAACTAGAGAATAAAAAGTCAAGAGTTTATCTCTTCATCCGTATAAGCTCACTCTGCAGTTTTGAGTACAAAACAAGAGTAGGACTTAATCGTTGGAGCACCTTTTAAATTTGGGAAAATAATTGTAGCCCTTCTGTAGTTTTAACTTTGTTGTTGCTGTGTATCTGAATATTTAGAGCTTGACTAGGTTATATGTGTAAAATGAATATTACTTCACTTTACTCATAGCTTCGGATGCGCAGAACATTTATAGGGAAAGTGTATGGGCGATTCAGCCTCTCATTTCTGTGTCTATATTTCATTAATAAAAGATTGAGCATCTTCAGGTTACACTTTCATGAATATTTCAATAAGCACTTCTATTATGAAACGTCTGAGCGGCACCCTATGAGATTAAAAGCGTTTTTAAAAATCCATGTACTCAGTCTTACAGGCTGTTTAAGAAACATGTGTTAGACTCAAATATTAAAATGATAAGATCATATTATAAAGTGATGCATTTTTTCTAAGCAGTCTTGCCCCGCAAATTACTTTAGCTAGAGTCCCCATATAGATCATCAAAGGTCGCCGCTCGCGCGTTCTATCATAATCTAGCATCTGAGACACTCCATGCATCACACATGCGTTGATTTAATGGCTCACGAGGATCTATTTGCCCACCATGACCAGCTGGGTTCCTTCCAGACGTGTTGCTTATGCCGTAATTTCCATACCGGATCAACAGGATTACCATTACAGAGTTAATTAATGGGAGTTTTACTTTCATTATCTCAGCACCTCAATTTTGAAAGGATGGGTCGCGTGACGATTACTATGAATTTTCGCATGACTTCCTCAGCGCTCTACTGTCAGCGAGTTTTAGCTTTCGTTTCTCAGGATTAATGCATATACTGTTTGCCCAAAAAGTGATGACACTACTTCGACTAGGCCTTTAAATTTTTTGGGATTCCACTATCATTCTTCGTGTTGTTAAATGCTGTGCCATACTCAAGCGAATGTAAAAACATACTTGTTTTCTTTACCACGATAAATTTCAAACAATTTTGCTCATAAACAAGCGTTAATTTGTAAACCTCCATTGAAATTGAACCCTGTTGCAGATTATATACTTTTAGAATAAAAGTTGTGTGGGTGACGAAGTGATCTTGATTCAAATAAAACTGCAAGAAAATGTTTTTGAATTTTTATAGTATAGTTAGTAAAACCTTGTCATTCAAGTTTTGGTTTTTATTCATTTTATTGCCTGCAGAACGACTGTTGCATATCTCTGATGGACATTAGGAAAGATATAGGACGAAAACATAGATTATCGCAAAACAGTGAAGCTGCAACGAAAAACATTATTTTGAGGACGATAAAAGGCGAGTGGCATACCATTCCGGCAAAATATGTAAAAAAAATACGAGTATCACTTTCTCAACGTGGACAGGGAGAATTAAATGAGAACACTGATTATTTCTGGCTTAACTTATAGGCTGCTAAAATATTCATGTTCAACATTACGGTGAGCTTACAACAAATCGGAACAACGCAATTTGATGAAACTTTCATTACTCGTGCATAGATTCATCCAACAGTATTTTTCAAGTCCTACTCTTTAATTTTATCACATTAATCAGCAGGATAACTGCTCACCGTTTGTTCAGCTCCTTGCTACCCCTTCACTAGGGTACAGAAGAAGGCGCACTGCAGTTGCCAGATCGAAGCAAAGATGTCATTTGCCCTACTAAACCAGCGATCAGAGGCCGGACAGTTCCTTGTAATAAAGGCTATCTTCCGCTGTTTATTTCGACTGTCGATCCAATTCCAGCGCTGGATTGAGTTCTCAACTCCGAGCAAATTGAACAACTCCACGTCAACCTAAACAAGTGGATTTTTTTGGGAAGACTTAACTTGACGATAAGCAGAAGCAAGGGACTCAATATGTTACCAGGGGACGGTACGAGGTATTCGAGGGGTGTGAGTGTCCGATTAGTTTAAATTAATTGCAAGATCGACACCAAATGAAGTCAGGAATTTGGTTGTTTGAATATCACGTATACGGAAATGGGCTGTTGTTGATGTTTTACAGCGGGCAGATGAAATCTTTTTTTTTACATTTCAAGTATTCATGCATTTAGCTGTACATATTTACAGATCAAATATACTGGCCTCGACGTACAAATGTTTTCATTTGCGATATTTAAATATTAAAGCGTCAATGTTCATGTTTAAACTATTCTAGCATTCACACTTGAATGTCTCCATCATTGCAATTTTCGTATTTACCGTCTCACAGTTATTACTTAGAGTGGCTCATGAATTTATCAGACATCAAATCATGTTACGTTGCTAAGTGAAAGAGTTTTGAATTAGTGGAATACCGTTATATAATTTAGCTTCTTATCATCCTTTGAAATAGTAACAAAAATAAAGATCTATGTTTACCTTATCCTTCGACTTGTGTAATTTATTAAAACTTTTCTGACCGTCATCTTGACAACGTGAATTTCGTATTACTTTTTGCCCTGATTCTACACAAAAAATAGATCCTGTATAGTCTTTGTGATACAAACTCGTGTCACTCGTACATATGTACACATATAATGGTGAAGAAGACAAACCTTCTAAGTTTTCCTTCGCTAAATAAGCAAACTGTGCACAAGGGCCACTAAGTTCCTCGTTAATGTGTACATAAAGATCTTATTCACAGGCGCACATGCGATGATCTCATCGTCTTGTGAGGATATTTGAACTCATTCGGTTGCTTTAATTAGTACGGGTTCTCTGGCAAGCAAAATATTTGTCGCAAGTCCTTGAAGAATTTATGTATCTCTGAGCAGCCACGATGTCATTATCATTGCAAGCTGATATTGTTTGGTTCCTGTGATGGTACGTCAATGTTTTTGTTCCCTGTACTCGAAAGGATTTTTAATGGGTAAGATTTTTTGGGAGAATAGAAAATTTTTGCTTCCTTTAGAAGAGTAGGAATATGATTGTCGTAAACTGTATTTGTACCAGAAATTCAACTGATGCTGGTAGTTTATAGATCATAAATATGACGTATGTCAATATCTTTTTTGTCAACTTTGTTGATAAAAATAATTTAACGATTTATGTATGAGCATTCGTTATACATATCATTCTATCAACACGTTTGCTCCGAACGTTTCAACCCACTAATTAAACACGCTACGCATTCAAATTCATTGTCTTTCCGATGACTAAAAAATAAAGACACCTTATTCTGCGTGAAGGGATTTTATGGACATTGCACTTATTGCATATTTTCATGGCCAGCTCCATTGTTCAATGAGTTAACACTAGTGATCTACGTCAAGACTATTTATTGCTGCAATTACTGGTCTCGTTATCGAGATGGCAATGCGTAGAGCACAAAGACACTTCTGTTCTGCCTCCTTCTCGCCACGCGTGCTAGAGTTGCTCAGAGTCAAATAACTTGCGTCCTTTGCAGCCCTAAATACCTGCCTTTCTCACGTGGAGCACTTCAACAGGCAGTCGCACGTCCGTGTTCAACAAACTGCAGTTCTTGCAGTTAGCAGTGAACACTTACGGCATATGGAGTCCATCAAGAGGCAGTCGCACCTCCTTCTGCTACCAGATGTGCCTCTGGTCCAGTTTAATAAGAGCGTAGTGTGTGCTTTGTCCCATAAAAGTTGAATGTACCAAACCCGGTACATCAAATTTAACTTTTCACATAGGAAATAAATAAGCAGTAATTGTTTTACTGCATGTTGGGTCCAATGCAGAACAATACAGAACAATGTTTCAATACAGAACATGTTTGGTTGCGGTAAGCGTTGTTTTGCGTCAGTAGTGGTAGAAATTGTTCATGGAATGATCGAGTTGATCATGATTCAGGCAGTATGGGGCTAGCTGAGCATCACATTTAATTTTTCTTGCTGATATTAACAGAATACTTAGGACGGAACGCACACGCTAACAACAGAACGTGTACGTTAACAACAGAACGCGCACGGTAACAACAGAACGCGCACGCTAACAACAGAACGCGCACGCTAACAACAGAACGCGCACGCTAACAACAGAACTTGTACGTTAACAACAGAACGCGCACGCTAACAACAGAATGTGTACGCCAAAAGAAAACAAGCCAGCTTAAATTTTATTATATTTTTTCAGTTCTGCACTGCAATATTATTGGACCCCTCTTCTGCAGAAAAAAAATACATCGCCTTGAGGTCTACTGCATAATAAGTTTTTCATGATTTACAGGTTCGAAAAGCCTTTTACTTTTTAATACGATTTTAGACTAATTCTTTAATGCAAACTGAAATTTTTTATTTGAGCTGAATCAGCACGTGTTTATTTTTGTTCTTTGACATTTAGCCTTCAAATTTCTCGTTTGTAATCTACTTGTAATAGTTATTGTAGCACATGACCAGCGGATACAACCACTCTGGGACACTGTAAGATATGAGTATGACTCCATTTCCCTGCGATGCCTTGGCAGTCATATATACCCTCACTAGAATCTGCGTAGTGCTGATTGTGAGCCACATGCATTAAGCGAGCGTTATTCTTTCTTTTTTTGTCGTTTCTGTTGTTTAAAATAACGGCCTAAACAATCCATGATCTATCTAGGTCACTAGCTACATATAGAGTTCTGCATATGAACAAAATATATCAGGAACATATTATGAAAAGCCAATGTTTCATGAATATATTTATGCATAAAAATATTTATTTATTTTACCTACAGAATAACAAGTTGAGTTCGTTCGTGTTGTCTAACCGGAACTACAAAGGTGCACATAACAAAATTAACATGCAGGAAAATACATTTTCTTGAAATATTGTGTTGTTTTCATGCGTAGGTTAACCGACGTGTGGCAAATAATGTTCTTAAGCCTGCTAATTTGTAGGAAACGAATAAATTATTGTTCCAGAAGGAGAAGAATGAAAAGAGCACGACGGTATCATATGTGGATCTGACTAAGAACATAATTCGTTCCTTTGATTTTTTCTGGAATACTTCGATTAGCTGAACTGACGGCTTCCATACACGCATACGAAGTTAATCACAGTCCAAGAAACAATTTTGTTTCCGAACAGGTTTTGTGTCGAAGACTATCACAGGTTTTTGCTTCAAACCGATTTTCCTGATTGACATACCCTGACTTGATGTGAGTCGAAATAAAATGTGGAGCATGTGTATGATATACTGCTGGTGTAAGACGATGGATTTATGAACAGCATCACGCCCTCTCCGCTCTAACGCACCCATCTTTTGATACATCGACCAAACTCTGGTTACGTTTAGCTGATGTTGCAGATCCATTTTCTGCCGACACTGCGCAAGCCTATATACTTGTGTAAGAGGTAGAAACTGCACAAGGTGTCCTTTATATGGGTTCGAATACCAAAGCCGACGCCCCATGCAAGCTGGAACTTATGATGGTACTAGTGCGTGGTAGAGAGGGAGTTCAAGTCGATGCACGTGAGCTAGAGGGGATTTAATTTTTTGCACATGAGGTATGGAGGATTCCAGCCTGTGACAGAGTGGCAGAGAATTATATCATTTCATCATCATCATCCAGCGAAGACCAGGCATAGGTAAGGAAGGTAATGTATCGTTGGTTGGATTTAAGGCTCGCACTGAATTTAAATTATGACATATTGGACATTAAATAGTATTAATTATATACTAAATGATGTGCACCTGTACTGTACGTCTAGATCAATAGTGCATATTATTAATGTCCAATAGATAATGCTATGAAAATGCATGAATCTGGGTAAAATCCATTTTCATTACATACAAATTAGGTAAAAGTTATGTAAATCGTTGTGTAGTGTCGTTGCACCCTTTTCTTAATATTTAATGATTTTCACTGAATTTATAACTCAAATCCACAAAGAGCAAACTGTAGTTGACCTGCTGCCTCCTCTTTTTGAGCAGGATCTACACTTTGCAAGGTTTTCACCGGCTGACGCAAGGTGGAACCAGTGTCTGACTATTAAATTTTAGAAGATAATTACTTTAATACTTTTCAGTCTCACTTTATTTCATAGAACTTTAACTGCAACACTCGAAAAGTGAGACCCAAAAATAAAAGATCGACGTGACGAGGTCGCAAGTCCACCAATGGGGTCAATATGTAGTGCAAGGTCCGCGCAAATATTCAATCTAAGGAAAACAATAGCAAAGAAAAACATCTTCCACAGAACGAAGAATAAAAGAGGCGAAAATAAACTGCTAGTTTATGAAGCTGCTGCTGTCGGTACAGTAACATACGAGCACGTGCGTGTGCTGCTGTGGAGATGTAGCTGTACGAGGGCGAAGACACCTGCGTAGTACAGCCACCGCACACTTTTGTTGTGTGCAGGTATTACTGCGCACGTTCACAGTACGTTAAACATAGCTGTTTTTTCGGCTGATCACACTGAGGTCGTGCAATCACCTAAATATGTGAAATATGGGAGTGAATATCCCGTAAAGAACAGCTGTATCATGATTATGAATATGAAGTAAGATTCAACTGTATCAGGGTTATGAATACTACGTAAAACCCTTAATTGGGAATATCATGTATCAAGTAGTTGTGTTCTCCCCATGTCCCACGCTATAATCACAACCAACATAATATGTGCTTAAGTTGTTGTTTTGCCTTAAGTTCTGAGGGATTCACAAGTCCTGGTACAGTCTTCAATTCCACATTTCAAACTTGTTGTTAACTTCATGATGACTGCCATGTAAACACGATTGGGGAAAATTACGGGAACAAATAACCATACTCGTATTACAAAGGCTGTTAATCATTGACACCCAAAATGCAGCATAACAGCCATACTACAACATGCTACAGTAGTACGCAACAGCTATCCGGCAACATGCAACAACAGTACACAGCTGGGTATGCAACAGCCATGCTACAACATGTAACAACAGCACACAGCTGCGCACGCAACAGCCACGCTGCAACATGAAACAACAGCACACACCTGGGTATGCAACAGCCATGCTACAACATGTAACAACAGCACACAGCTGCGCACGCAACAGCCACGCTGCAACATGTAACAACAGCACACAGCTGCGCCTGCAAGAGCCACGGTGCAATATGAAACAACAGCACACAGCTGGGTATGCAACAGCCATGCTACAACATGTAACAACAGCACAGAGCTGCGCACGCAACAGCCACGCTGCAACATGAAACAACAGCACACACCTGGGTATGCAACAGCCATGCTACAACATGTAACAACAGCACACAGCTGCGCACGCAACAGCCACGCTGCAACATGTAACAACAGCACACAGCTGCGAACGCAACAGCCACGCTGCAACATGTAACAGCAGCACACAGCTGCGTGCGCAACAGCCACGCTGCAACATGTAACAACAGCACAGAGCTGCGCACGCAACAGCCACGCTGCAACATGTAACAACAATTCACAGCTGCGAACGCAACGGCCACGCTGTTACATGTAACAACAATACACAGCTGCGAACGCAACAGCCACGCTGCAACGTGTAGCAACAATACATAGCTGCGCACGCAACAGCCACGCTGCAACATGTAACAACAGCACACAGCTGGGCACGCAACAGCCACGCTGCAACATGTAACAACAGCACACAGCTGGGCACGCAACACCAAGACACAGGCAGTAGCATGTGAGCTTCAAACGAGCGCCGACGGAGAAACCGTCGCCTTACGCCATAATTTTGCCGCAAGATCAACTGTAATTGATAGCACCTCTTCGCTCGAGGTCCTCTTAAACGCACCCTTATTCCTTCAAAAACACTGTGCTCAGCTCATCTTTTTTCCCATCCAATGCATGCTGTAATGTTTGTACTTGTTTTAGCGTTGACTCTTCTGCATCGCTTTAAAGCTTACAAAATCCTGATAATCAAATGACCATTGACATTTTACAAGACTGAGACTAATATATTTAGCTGTGCTATAACATCAATTTCTGGAGACTGAACTCACGCAGCAACATTAAAATTTGGCAACATTTTATTCGGTGTTAATTAGCTTCATACTGCAATAATACGCAATAATGTCAGCAATAAGTACAGAATACTCTCGAAAGTGAAAAATTTTACTTGCTTAAGTAAAATGAACGATATCTATACGAGTTCATTCGTTATAACTATTTGAATTGTTGAGTGTGACACAACAAATAAGAAACAAGAAACACAAATCAACTACCGCGGAAAAAAGTCAGTAAAATGCAGAATCTTAAATTGTGTTTCCGTTGTTCACTGAAACGCTACGAACAATCAATTAACTTTGTAATTCCCTCCCTGTGAAGGAAACACGGGATTTAGAGAACCAGAAGTTTTTCCTCCGAACAAACTCTGTATGATTTAGTACTCTTTCTATCTTTAGAAAGAACAACGGGCAAAAAGAACATAACGAGCTACTGGGGCACAAAACATGGTTTAAAAACTACTTATCTTTCAAAGCGTTAGATTAAAATCAAACTGCTGATTTAACACGAGTTTACATATAAATAACTTATGAAATATGAGTTAGATGATGTAACTCAATATGGAACATAGACTGGCTCATACAGTATTTTTAAAGATTTTTCCATGGGCATACGAATTGTACAATTAGTTGTGAACAGATGAATCGATAAAATAAAATAAAAAACAAGCAGAAAAATATTCATTGCAAAATCCTCCAGCACAGTCGTATTTAGTGGAAAGACATAGTAACGTATTTCGAAAACAACATGCGCAGTTAAGTAAAAACTTTTCACATTCATTAAACCATGTTCTGCAAGCATCGCACAACAATAAATTTTCCCATAATATATTCGCTTTTTAGCAAAGCTCACAAATCAGTTACTTGCCATGAGCATTTCTAAATGTTTGGCAACATTTAACACAAATAAATTACAAGCCCATTAATTGCTTTCAAATGCCCTGTCACAATTGGCCTCCCTAAGTCGAGCCGTGATCGTGCAGCCAATCAGACGCAGCCCTCACGCCGTACATTAAAACAAGACACATTCATCAGCTGAGTTGTTGTCTTTGCGGAATTTGTTGAGCCTCTGGTGCCGCCTTCACGAGAAAACCTTCATATGGAAGTCGTTAGCAGAGAAAGAGGTGGAGCGCCAGAGACTTACGACATGAACCTGACGTATTTACGACTTGTTCTACCCAAACAAACAAGCATCATTCAAGTCACATACTCAGGCTCATCTCAGCTCTACGCTGCGTTCATCGATGAAGGAACTTTGATTGGTTTATGGTTGTTTTCATTAGACGATGATTGAAGAAAATGACGTGTCTGTTTGCCGCATTCTACTTGTGGAGAGTGAGTGGCTAACGGAAAGAGGTAAATTAAATGGAAAACACTGTTCTCAAGCTAAATAACTTCGACTCAAGTATTTTAATATCTACCAATAAAATGTCTCAATGGAACAAGAAGTTGGCAAGATTTTATTGACGTACACTATTCGCAGAGCATAAGTGCATCTTATTTTTGTACACCTGAAAATATTTTCTGCATGCAGAATGTATTCATGATACTATCATAAAATATTACTCTCATACACAAGTCAAGGACACGCAATAATTTTCGTAAGATGAAATCAATATCTGCTTAACTTTATGACTTAGATCATAAATTTTAAATCTACTATTTCCACCATAACTTTCAACAATTTATATATTTGGGAAACAGACGATAAAGTCATAAATTTTCTTATGTCCCATATTTTAAGCAGAAATATGCTTGAAAAAGTGCAATTATCTTGCTTGCGTCCTCGGATTCGTTCTCCACCATTACAGTAGACAATAATTATTTAAAAAAAGAGCAAGGAGACATGTGTCCTCAGAACACGTCTCTAACAAGACATCAACAAGGCTAAACTTACGACGTTTCTGGCCCGTAAAATTTCTCCCAGAGCTGCTAAACGTCGCACCCAATTACCCTAAACTGAGTCGACATTCCGGCCTCGGTGTGAGTTTTTTCGATTTTATTTTCGGTAATGTACACTGTGCTGCTGATACGAATGTATAACCCTTCTCTAAATTTAGTCATAAACCCCATATTAATTAGGTTCTGATGAACAGAAATAGGTTTTACTTCGCAGAGAACGATGTTGTTGAAAACTTAGCGCCTGGCAAGCAAAAATATGCAAGTTGACAATTTGAAAATGAATCTTAATTTTTTTAGTAAGGAGAAACAGAACCAATATCCTTGAATTGTTGTGGCAGCCCATGTTGTTTGGATACTCGGCAAGCTTCTAGAAGCTAAACGATAAATTTCTGATCACAACATTATAACTGTCCATAACGACATTTAGCATCTACAAGCCAATTCATTTCTTACGCGCCGTTCGTCTTGTTTGCAAAGGTATCCAGCAGAGATGAAGTTCCACATCTTAAGCTTGCACCGCCCTCACTTCACGCCCCACGTGTGGTCTGCCATCAGGGGACTCGTGTTACAGAGCTAACAATGTTTGACAGAAGCTTGTTCAACGCAATTCGCCTCGAGAGGCCCAAGCTCGTCCCTCGAGTCAAGCTGCTCGCGCAATTAATGTACTTCTGCTTACCAAGGCTAACTATAGGGAATCAATTCGCTGATGTTGTTTGCAATTAGAATATATTATGCTAGACCTAAAGTCCCACTAGATGTCATGTCAGTGATAATAAGTTGCGTGTACCTATGGGAAGAGAGTCTTATTTTACTCAGATTGAATTATTTGCCGTTTGTGCTCGATTTAATTTGTACTATATGTAGCACTTTTGTTATTTTAAGTCGTCCTTGCGCAGACTACTTAGCTGTCGTATGCCAATTAAAAATATTACCCATCGATATTTTCATTGTAAGATTAACTTCTTTTACATCACAGAGTTTCGAGTGTGACCCAAGAAATCGGTGGGACACAAGGTGACTCCATCACAAGCTTTCATGGTCGGAATTGTGGCGAAATGTAGGGTCTTTCTTATTAGTTACGGTTCAGGTCATCTCCAAAGAATGAACCATACTTCCATATTTGCCGCTGCTCTTCTCCGAGCTTCTGGACACCTTAATAAGAGACACACATGTTACCTATGTTCTCATCTTGACCCATGTGTGACTTGTTTACTGGTTACACGTGATGAAAAACTTCTCTACAACGCTAATTGATATAATAATTCATTGTATTTATGGTTTATATTGGAAATTTACGACTCTGGTTTGAATCGAGAGTAAAAAAATTACAATGTTATATAAGTCATGGAGCTCCTAACGTATGATTTCTTCTCACCTACATTTTGATAAAAAGATTGCAATTCAGACGAGTAGAAAATCTACGGATTGTTTAAACTGAAGATTTAGTATTATCCGAATCAAAAATCTAGTAACAGATAATTAAATGACTTTTATCTGCCAATAAATTATGATAATTAAACATAATTATCTATTTCCATCCATTATATTTGATACGAACAATCAGAAACAGCAGCTAAAACACAAATAGGTTAGTTTATCTACGGGCTACAATTTTCTACATGGTTAAGTGAGCTCAAATACACAAAGTGTGCAAATGATATGCTGCAATTTTAATTATGGTTAGAAAAGACTCGTACGTTATTTTGATAGCATTCATATTAGACCGTAGAGAATATTTCACAAGCCGTCTGTGTCTGATGCTCCATCATGTGTTGCATTACAGTGAGTAATACTTGTGTGGGACTCAGTCGATCAATTCAGTAGTGGAAAAAATATTCAAGACTATTATTTATTCTATACTCATTAATAGGTTCAACATGCAGCAAATAATGGGAAGATTTGAGAGCAATTAGACAAACTGCTAAATAAATTTTGGTACTATTGATTATAAAATATCAAATCCGTTGTATTGGATTACGGTAGGGGAAAGGTTTTGAGCCTTAACATTTACACTGTAAATTTCGTTCAGCAGAATTTCTAAATACCTTAACAAAGCTATAAAAGCTATGATGATGCTCCCAACAGTGACTCAAGATTTACAATCAACCAATTTTTAAAATCATTTATGCATTAAATTCATCATATTAAGACTTAGTAGACTTTCGGAAGTCAAGTTGCCGCCGACGACGGGAACACCTATCTGATCTTTCAAGGCCTGTTAGCTTAAAAGGACTTTCATCTTGCTTCTTTTCACTCTCTCCACGCGAAATCAAAGAATCTAAAGCAGTTCATATCATGGCACAATTGGCAATAGTAGATCAAAGGCACGACGATAGCAGAGCTTTTCCAGAGGACTTCTGCAGAAGGTCCACGACCATCATTCATTTCGAGTTCTTTGGCAGGTCCACAATGTAGATCTGGGCACCATCAGTCTTGCCTCTGTATCTCGAGACCGCGAACGGTGTTCTCGATAATTGGGTTTCTCTGTAATCAGGCTACAGGTCATCAAGAGCCAGTGAGGAAAGGACTTGCTTTTGTAAACAATTTAGTCTCCGGCTTTGACAGGTTCGTCTTCACTGATAAAAAGCGTCCAGAAACAATGAGCATCGGCGGTTCTGACAAGAATTATTGAAATACGACAAGTAAGTCGTAAACTTCGGAACTCGCTGGATGAAATTTTCTTGCTCTATGTGCTAAGAACATTATTCACGGTAAGATAAATTTTAAGTACTCCAATTCCTATTGAAAGGAAAGTATGAGCAGTGTTTTGACTCACATCTGGAAAGGACCAATATACCAACTGATAGACAGATTCAAGTATTCGTATTTGCAGTATTTCACAGCTCAACTTCAATAAACCCTACTGAAAATTAGAAAAATAATACTTTATCGACTAAAGACAGCCTGTAGTTTCTAATGTATCTGCATGGTTGATATTATACAACTTTCTCAAGTCAATAGCGTTCTAATTCTCTCGCTTTGTCGTGTACACGTACGCCCACTCACTTTTCAAGAACTGTTGCTGCATTGTATAAACTTCAGACATGAACCCTGTCAGCAATACCACTTGACATGACCCGTCTGTCATGGGAGTGTCCCTGCATTAGATGGTCATGTTCAATGAATTATATCGAAAGGAACTTGAACGATTAATATTTCTCTTAAATTTCACATCAAGTTCAGTGCCAGGATATTCTTTTGGAGTTGATTTCAAACAATAATCTTGAAAACATAATCACAAGACTTCAATTAATTATAATCTGAGTCTCAATAAGATTTGCGTTCTGAAACGTCAACTGAGTTCACGAAAACCGCGTCAACAACTCTAGCTTAGCACACAATAGTTCGAAGTTCTAGGGTCATGGAACCCATTGTGAAGTCACATGGGTAAACTTGAACATTCACAGGGATCACTAAGTTTAGGTATGGTATATGGATCAGTGTTCTGGTGCAGCATGACACTGCCAAGAGTGTTCTGGTGCAGCATGACACTGCCAAGAGTGTTCTGGTGTAGCATGACACTGCCATGAGTGTTCTGGTGTAGCATGACACTGCCACGAGTGTT
This sequence comes from Trinorchestia longiramus, assembly GCA_006783055.1. Taxonomy (NCBI): domain Eukaryota; kingdom Metazoa; phylum Arthropoda; class Malacostraca; order Amphipoda; family Talitridae; genus Trinorchestia; species Trinorchestia longiramus. The sequence goes on along the minus strand of VCRD01000638.1, from coordinate 99,222 downwards.
CTGGTACAACATGACACTGCCAAGAGTGTTCTGGAGCAGCATGACACTGCCATGAGTGTTCTGGTGCAGCATGACACTGCCAAGAGTGTTCTGGAGCAGCATGAGTGTTTCAAGAGTATTTTGGTGTAGCTTAGACTGGCTAGGATGTGCTGTTCAATAAGCGTATGAGTGTATTGGACTAGCAAAGAGTATATGCCAAATTTATATTTGTCATTACTCTCTTTGTATTTAGGGCATGAATTTAAAACATATATCATTTACAGAACCATGATATTCATTTTTTCTGTAATTTGTATACGTCTCAGTTTTATAAGTATTGAGCATGCGTTATTTTAAAAAATATTTTATGAATGCTTTAGCTCCTGCAACTACGAGCCAGCTAACGCTTGTCCAATAAAAGCTTATCGTGGAAGAAGTGACGAAAACAAGATTCGAAACTAGTGAAACCATTTTAGTTACTTCTGAAAAATACTCCAAAATGTTAAGAGAAGTTTTTGATTAACAAAAGTACCTGAAGTTTTCACGTTTGCAAGAGTGTTATAAAATTAACACTATTTTTCACCAGACACACAACTGGAATTCAGGTTTGTGTTGTTGTTGACCATGCAGTCGCTTGAACGAATATTCTGGCTTCTTGCGTAGTTCAAAAACAAGCGATGCATATATTTTTGCTAGTAAAGAGAAAATAATCGCTATGCCTATGAGATCTTTCTCAAGTCCATCTTCCCCATAACAATCAATCCCAATGGACAGTTATTTTTTGATCTAATCTCATTCATCTGGAGCAAACGGTTCCGATCACAGGTGTTCGAGAGCATATAATGGCCCCGGTCTTCACAACCGCGCATCGTTACAGTCTTTGCTAATCCTGTTAGTTAGAATAGGCATACCCTGTTTTCGACCTGTTTTTGCGTCACTAGGCACGAAACAGTCTTCTAATCGCTGCTCAGTTCCTATTACGATGGGAAAGCCGGCTAGATCAGCTTCACGAACTGCCTGACGTGTGGCTTAGAAGTGTGTCTAATTTAAGTCCTTTACTCGAAAATTATTCCATTAACTTGAGTTAATTCGTAAAGTCAGTCCGTTATTTTGCACAATCAGTTACAGTAATAACGGATCGTGGGTTGGGATTTTCTTATTAAAATCAAGATGACATTTATTTTTCATCAACATTGTTGGATTCATGAAATTGGCAACAAATGCCTCGTCTCATGTAATACAAATAGCTGAGATGAAGTCGATTGCCTGTAATTCAGGTTGGAGATAAAAATTTGCGACGCATAACGTAAATATGATTTAATACTTTCACACGTATACCGTAGATTTAACTAATGTATGAAATTTTGTAAAATGACCCTACTAATTCAAGTCAATACATCAAACGAATTATTTTACATGACTAGTCTCATCGAGCTCAGAATCTTTTCGCTAATATCTCGCGCTCGCACAAGAATTCAACTGTGATTTCCACGATAGAGCAATAGAATTAATTCAGGAAATTTACAAGCATCAGTAACTTAATTAAGATACTGTTTTATACGTACTTGCGTTCTTATGATTTCGACCTTAAACCCAAAACATGCTTTACCCCGCTGTGATAAACTGATAGAGATTAATTTCAGTAAGAAGCATCTTATTTTTGTGTTTTTCAGGTTCGCATTTCGTCGAGTCGTCAACCATGACGATTCTATAATGAGGCTTCTGACGGGCCTAAAATTAATGATCATCGCATCCGACTGCGACTCGAGACGAGTTTTCCACTCGACTTCTAGAATCGTGAGAACTTTCTCGCACTGAGAAGCATACTTTCATCCGATCCAATAATTTGAATTTGTTGTAGTTAAAAGTGATGAATGCATTATGAAACTTGGGATTAGTATTGCATAGTCTCGAATTAACATACATAAAGCATTGCGGAAGAAAAAAGCAACATGACAGAAAGTTCACCGAAATATAAAGAAGCCAATAGAAAATTTGAACAAGTCTGTCCATTCGAGATATTTACAAACATAGCGAGATACTCTCCCTCAAATGAGAAACCTGACCATACACAGGGAAACATTCTAGTCGTCAACTTAGCAACGCACGGCAGTTGGGGCTGGCAAATAGGCGTCCATATTCTTTACAGTGTTTGAAGACAAGGTCTGTGTATGTTCGACGTTTGCTTCATGCAAACTGTTTGGATGTAGCGCCCATAGCGACGTCTTCTAATAACAGCGTCGCTGCACTACAGGCTGTTCTCTCCGTGGCTGTTACTGAAGGTATTACAGGAGGACTTCCTTTCATAGACGTTTGTCAGAAGAAAGAAAGTTGAATAAAAAAGGCACACAAGAAACTAGAGTCTTGAGTCTAAGATGACTTTGAGATGTGTGAAAAAGTAGCAAATAATGAGCCGATAAAAATAATGGCCGCTTTTTACTAGGCTTTTCAGTTTTTCTAGGCAATTTGTCCTTAAAAAGTGTGCAATTTGTTGGAACGATTTTACGGACTAAGCAAAAATTTAAGAAAAACATAAGTTTTAATTCACATACCCAGCAGGAGTCGTAATTTTAATTCCAAATCTCCTACTCTGCAATCAAATAACTGATGTGCAAGTGCAATTAGTCATTAGGTATTCGCCATATACAGTGAGCTCGTCCGGCATAGAGTTTCAACTTTCAATTTATTTAATAGTATGACATCAGCTTTGACCTGAATTTTCACGCTGGAAATTTTTATTTTTTGAACAACATGAACTGGAGATTCATTCCCTAAAATGTCCGTAATTCTTTAGGTCATACGAACTAAACACTCGTGAGCTAAAGTTTACGGTTTCGACATTGTAAAAGCCTAATATAGAACAAGCAAAAAACTTCAAGTTTCCATGTCACTTCATTCATAGCTTTCTTTCATTGTGGCATTTGAAAGCAGCTGAGAGGAGCGATGTATCACGCTCACACTACGGCTGAAAACCTCGAGCAAATGAATAACTTATACAAAAAAATATTAACATAAAATTACCAGAAGCTAAAATTATCCAATACCTGATAAAAAAGTCTCTGGTATTTATAAACATATCAGAAACCTATTTATCAGATATTTTATAACAGTAGCAAATGCCGTAAGAACAGAGAAGTTTACCATAAAGAGGAAATGAAAGTAAAAGATGTTAGAATGTGCGAAACACAGTCACGCGAAATTATCCATTAGAGATGTTTTCGGATGGCTCGAATAGCTCCAAGTCTCTTAATTATTTCGAGGTTACTGGCACTTGGTACGGATTTAGATTGCGTTTTATAACTTTTCAGCAGCTCATTAAGGAGAGCATAAAAGTTAGTTAAAGTGATCCAAGATCTTCATCTGCTCAAGAATAAAGTTCCTCAGAAACTTAATATTGAGACAATGTAATGGTGTTACGGTGTGATGCGTGTGAGGAGCATAAAAATTTCAATTACGGACATAAAGCTAAGAAAATGTTAGAAAGTGCGGGGGAACAACACAGTTGTTCTCTTTTTTAACCACAGGAAGCTGTAAGAAAGGACGAGAAAGAATTCGAAACCCAGGCTGTAAATGTTCGAAAGTTCGAACGCGCCTTTTTGCACTTCAGCTCGTGAATTTTCATTAATTATAGAATACATTACAAACTGTGGTATCTGTATCACTATCTATTCATGAGTAAGTGTGTTTCAATGTAAATCGAGCGTTCTATCAATGAGCTAACGGGTTCAAAAATAAGAAAACTCCTTAATTAGGAAGGCGCAAAAATCGACTAGCGCTTGAGACGCGTGCCCTACGTCAGTATAGAGCTTGGCAGCGAGTGAACTGCTGATCTCATCGTAATTTTTTGAGGTTTGTGTATATTAATACACACTACAGTGTCTGATTGAACTCATCAAATATTTGAGAGCTTAGTGTGATCAGTTAAGATATCTTAAACTGACGGACGAGTAGCACAATTTTACAGAAATTCGTCGTGTTCAAATAAAACAGTAAAATTTCTATGTATGCGTCGATTTCTACGGAGCCAGTAACTTCTCCATATTGAAAACCATAATCAGAGAGTAAATTATATCTTTCCAAAACGGGGTCCATTCTGAGAATGGAAGAATGATGGATAGTCCAATAGTATTCAGATGGCGAATTAAATCACATAAAAGTTGTTTTTTTCGTATATTCAAACAACAAAAAAAGACAAATCCAGAAGTTAGTGCATCGTGGCATCAAGGAAATTTTTGTGACTCAATTAACCTTTCATGTAATACGGCATTGCATGGTCGAGAAAAACTTGAAAATTATGGTTGTGTTCTAAAATACCTTATCAGTGCTTGAATTCATCATAAAAACACGAATGGAATCCTCTACGTTCATTGCGCCACTACAATCACTGCTAAGAAAGAAGTTCATGTTTCAATTCGGATTTAACGTTGCTCAGTTCCAAATCTTTTACAAAATTTTTCGTTACTCGCATCAATTCACTTCTGAGAGGAAAAATTGACGATCATTTCAAATGATAATACGATGAAAATATCGATCGTACGTTCCACCTGTACTGGAAACTTTGTCATAGTATTCTCCTAAACTTCCCATATGAATTAAAAATGTAACATATGTCAAGTATGTTAGCTTCAGCACTGTTAAAACATGGTGAGTTTTCAGGTATGGGGTATCGCCCACTCAATGCAGGACTTTCATTATTAAAAGTTAGTGCTGCACTTAATCGCTGCAGTTCGATATTGAACTTGCGACGTACAAGTTCAAAAGTCTTCTGATCGAGTATAAAGTTCCTTGAATAGTGCAGTTTGTGCGTGATTCTGTGACTGATACTCAGAGGTATTCCGAAAAATTCTCTTGAGTTAGATGTGTTATAAAGATTCTAATCTTGTTTTTGCATTCAGCTCTGTGCAATAACAAAAAAAAACAGTTTTTATCTCTTTGTTCTCAGTTTTAGTCGAGATCCAAGATTACGCGTCTGTAAGTCACTTTAACGCAGCTGGAAATGCCAGGGCTGATCCTGCATCACGCCAAAATACAGGTAATATCTTCTGTATGTGTTGCTCTGCATCTCGATGGTCACCTACGCTGACCAATTTTGATGCTTCGCTGCGCATCTCGATACTCACTGACGATGCCTAACAATACGCTCAGAAATTAAAAAAACGGTTTACTCTGAGAACTGAGTTTTGGGAAGAATATTACAGCAGTGAGGTTTGCACTTGATGAATTTCACGTATCCCCAGGAGCATTGTTAACGCCTTAACAAAATAAAAGATTTTTCCAGGAAGGAAAATTGGCCCGACTGCACTTTTCCTACCAAGGATTCTACCCTTATTAGATTCAGTAAAATGTATTTCTGATGCTTTATCTGTCAAATGTTATTTACCAAGGAGTCTTTTCATTGGAAATAATTTTGTAAACATCTAAATAGAATGCCTATCATGCTAGTTTTATCATAAGTTCGTACTTTATTTACGGATGCCCAAATCATTTTACCAATGTGAAATCAATATCTACAATTTTATTCTAATTCATGCCTGAATAGCATTATTGCTTTTTTAAGATACATACATACCTCTAACTGTGACGCATATTTTAATCATTATAAAATATCTAAAAATAGAAACAATGCACTTTTCAAGTTTTCTTTAAACAGTGCATACTTACTGGAGGCTCGTATTTTTCTCAAAATTGCTGAAATCGAGAAAAAATCACACCAGCCTCGTCTTGGATACAAGGCTTACTTTAATAAAGCTGTGATCGGACACAAGGCTTTAATACGATCGGTATCAAACACAGGATGTAAATACGCTGGGCATTTAGAGCAGAAAATTCATACTTTTAGTATCGGGTGCGGAATGTGAGTCTATCCACTCTAAATTCGATAGAGCAGCTGATAAAGTTTCCAATGTTCTTGCCTGCATGACAACATCCACGAAACTTTTTTGCAGCAGCGGCCAGTTCATGAATTAGCAAAAAGGCGTTGTTCCAGGCAACCGAGTTATTAGCAATTTTTCTCGCGTCCAAGCACCATCACTGGGCATAAATTAGTGTCACTGGAACGTCTTCATTCTGTGAGTGATTGGCTACGCTGCATGCGTAATTACAAGCACTTTGTTCGTAGCAGCACTGCAGAATCCTGTGTTGGTGTGAACGATGTGCTGGGTAGTCGAAATGGTCGACTGGTGAGCGAATCTGCTTGCGAGCGGGAAGACCTGGGTTCGAATCCCACTGCCGACATGGTTGACGCGGCTAGAAATACGGCATGGGACTTGGGTAAACAACCGAATAATTATCGAAGTAATTATCCGACCCAAGAATGGGCCAGAAGGTTCGTTCCTATAGCCTCATTCTATTCTATTCTATTCTATTCTAGTACTTTAAGCTGGGCAGTACTGGTTACTCTGGATAGTACTCTTCACTGGACAGTTCCACGTCCTGGATAGTGGCAAACACTGGGTACATGTGCTGGGCAGTACCAGGTGCTGAGTAGTACCTTCGGCCGGGCAATACCTTGTACTGGACAGCACCAACTGTTGGGCAGTACTCTGAGCTGGACAGTAGCCTGAGTTGGACAGTACCTCATACTGGCCAGTACCTTGCACATGGTGACACTATTTTTACCTTCTCTGAGCCAACGACCATCGCTGCATTGCGTCTACATCACCAATCGATTGGTCGCGGTGCAACTCGATGAATGGAATTGTGCTCAAAAAATCACTTGAGGTGTGGTCCGCTGTACGCTGATAAAATCTCCTCTGCAAAACACGAGCCAAATCTCTGCGTCGTACTTTTGCTAGCCAGTAAAAACTAAGGCGAAACAAAAGCAACGTTCGCTAGGGTTCAATACTCGCTGAAGAAAATAACTCGCATTATTTTGTTCTTTCCTTTCGTTGAGGTACACCATGCATTCTCCATTCATGAATGATTCTAACCATGAAGTCTAACTATGTAAGATAAATAGTATATCAAATATGTTGTATTATATTGAACGCTGAATTTCATGTTGCTATTTAAGTAATAATTTTTCCCCTAATACTGCATTAACGATCTTAGAAATAATTCGAGATAATTTACACTCGAGGATAAACCAAATTAGTTTCTGTAGCGTTTCAAAATTGTAACCGGAGACTAATGTGGGTAGGAACATTTTCAAGGAACTAAATACTTAAGCCCTTCGTAAAGTCTCCTGGTAGGCCGAAGCCACCCTACAGTTAAATCTACATTGCAAGTTCCAAACAGCATCGTAAAATTTGACTTTGGAATAACTGATGCAGGCTCCATACTGTTGTCCTTACAACACAGTTCTGACCATGACTCTCTGTACTACTTAACATAGTGTCAGTTGGTGCAGAGTCTTAAATGCAAGCAATATTCCTAAGGGTTTTCATACAAAAAACACACACTTCCCGTTCTGATATATTTGGAACTACGGTGCAAGTGTACTTTAGGAGCGGAAGACTTTCGTAGAATAAGTAAATTTTAAACATTTTATCAGGGTATGGGGGTATGAAATATGAGTTTTAAAAATGATTCCTACAATTATCATGAAGCAGGATAAAATATCCAACTGAATTTACTTTTTCACATGGTTGACCGTTCTACAGTCTACTGCAGCAGCTTGAGACCTGAAAAAAACAGAATAGAATAGAATAGAATAAGGCAATAGGAACGAGCCGTTTGGCCCATTCTTGGTTCAATACCGAAGTCCCATGCCGTCATGGGATTATTATTTAGCTATTATTCTACGTACCTGTATTGTTCAGAGAAAATTAACAGGATATTATGTATACTAGCAAATGCAGGCATATTCATCGAATGATTTCATTTATGCAAATTTACGAAACAATTAGTTTATCTCTGCTTAAATATATTCACCAACAGATTAATACATTTAAATAATGGGAGATGGTAAATTACTCGTGTTCTCCTCAGGAGCAACAATTATGGTTTATAATTCCTTGAACGAAATAAAAAAACTTATTCCATGTACTAAATTGAAGTTTTTCGCACTAAATATGTACGAGTATCGACAAAATTTGTGTTTTATCCGTTCGTTGTGAATTTTACATCATTTATATGTTGTGTGAATTTATTGCTTGTGACTCATAGTTTGGAGTGGAAATAATAGCTGCGATTAGGGAATCATTCAATAATAAGTGAATGAAGGCATCCTCAGTACTCTTCGAAAAGATCAGAGGAATGTAAATTTAGATTAGCATATTCATGAAACGAAGTGTAATGGATGCATAAGCAGCCAAAATTTTTGAAGACCTATTCAAATATTATTGAACAGAAATACATAAATATTTGCCCCAAGGAATATATAAAAAATCCTTATGCCTCGATCATGTAAACACCTTAACGTAAATCCATTGTATGAATACAATACAAAGGAAAATGGAAAATACAAAGAGAACCATGTTGTTATAGTGCATCGTATCCCGCATAATGTAATTATAAATGCTTTGCATCAATTACTTGAATGATCAAATTCTGACTTGATTTCAAAATTTAAAAAAATATATATAAACCTAAAACCTTGTTCATACGTAACGAGAACTTTTAATTTTAGACTCTTACTTCTAAGCGGTTTTATGAGGTGCGATTACATATTAAGTTCCTTGAGAGTTATTTCATATAGTATTCAAAACCACAAATACGTTAATTTATAATTAAATAATCATCAAGAGATTCTTTTCATGAATGACATAAGTGAGACTTAAATCATCTCCCAAATACTTCTATAAAAAATTTCACTTCAAATTGATAATCTAACGAAATAATGTTCTGTGTTCTGGACATATCTTCTTGGTTCTACTGCCTCAAGATCAACAGGAGCCTGTGGAGGCACCCAATATTCCAAACAAGGCTCAGGCCTCATGACAGAAAGCGATGGCTTCTGCATGGATACACGTTTATGTACATGGAGGTATATACTCGTATCATATATACTCGTATGTACAGGTGTGGGGGCTCATACTGTCTAAAGTTTATGGGGGCGATGCTGTTGCCGATGATGCTAATCTGCGACTGTATTGGAGAGAAGCTGCGGTGCAGTCTATGGTAATGGCATCCTTTGAGGGATCATTGGAGGGCTGCACAAGAAGGATGCGCGAACAGTTGCAAAAGTGTATAACTTATTAGATTTAATTGAATATTGTTATTCATGAAGTAACACTGCGACGCCTTGAGCAAGAAGACCAAGTTAAAAGGAACAGGAGTTTGAATGTATCTTCGGTGATGTATTCGATTAACTTGCAAAGTGATCATTAAAATACGAATGCCAATATGGCTAGGCAAAAATTAATTTGTTTCATAATGCAGATATCGGAAGGACTGAAAGCTGAATTACAGATTCATCCGTCAAAATTTTGTACCCTAATATTATGAGAACAACTTTAGCAAACTATGACAGCTCTTTCTCTGCTTGTTCATGAAATGTATGTAGAATCCAGAAACGTAGTACTCAACGAACATGAGTAATATCTCAGTGTGATGCTTAATAAGCATTTTTACGTGCAATAATCCCTGATTGCATCAATATTTGAATCAAAATGCATTGAAACAATATCTCTCGTAAAAATATTTTTATATTGTAACTGCGCAGAACCAGAGTCCAAAATATCGGATTTTGGAGCGAGATCGATAAAACTCTGGAGTGTGATGCATGTGACACCTAAGGTCGCGCTGTTCATATCTCGAGACTCGGCCTAGCATTATAGAACAGAGTTACTGAGACCTAAAACGAGAAGATTTGAGGATCAATATACGTTCAAATAGGGGTGACGAGTTTAATTATGAGCCTGAAGTATAATGCAGTTGAAGTATGGTATCTTCTTGAGATCAATTTTCTTCCTTACAAATAAGGAAAATGCTCTCGGTAAGTCTAGGCAAAAAGTTCATGCATTGAGTTATTTTCCTCACAAGTCTAGCAATGAAACTAGAACAAGGTAATTTACGAAAGATCTTAAATGCCATGTATGTTGGTAAGAAAAAAATTCTCCTCAATCTCGATTGCTCGATCATGTTGTTAGAATAACAATATTAGTTCTTCGAATGTGTTACAACTAAATAGTTACTATTTTTCGTCACACAATTGGTATTCGGATTAGATCACTCGCTAAGACAAATTAAATTGTCGTCATGTGAAACAATCGTTATGACAGTTTTTAACTATGAAAAATCTAAAGTCCGTAAAAAAATTATTTCTATATCAAAAATATTTATTCGTTTGAAAATATGGCAGGCTGATAAAATATAAGTTCATTTTTTCAATACAAGTTATTTTTATATATAAGTTAGATAGGTTACATGATTTAAATTTCATGCAAGTTTAATATCTTTGCACAATCGTAAATAGCAAGAATAACATTTATAGATTTAAAAAAAATCAAGTCGAGATCGATTATTTCATTTACTTTTTAATGTACTTTCTGAATTGAGAAATTGCCTACGATTAGTAAAAATATTTTGAAGCTAATAGACATTCACAAAAGCAACATTGATACCTACATCAACGTTATTCTAAGGGTTTCATCTACAGTTTCAAAAAAGGACACAGAAACATAATTTAATTAAGTTTCCGTACAGGTATCAAAGTAGTACATGAACCAGTTACAGAGGCTCAGTAACCTTGTGGTGTCTCAAGATTTTATGCGACACTTTTTGCAAAAATATTTTCAAACACGACAATACTAAGTCTCGCGACAGAAAAGTTCGCAAAATGCAACTCTGAAACGGTTTTTGAGAAACGATTAGGAACAAACAATACCTAAGTATTATAGATCCTGCCAAACAATTAAACATAACCATTGTATAGCGCACAATAATATTTTCACTTAATCGGAGAGATATTTATTTTTACAGGAGCTTCACAAAGAAGGCTTCCCTGTTCTTTTACTTCCGCGATCGTGCTGTCGTATAGCAATAGAAGTAACCAGGACGACGTTCTACTGATTCCAGCATTCAGTGCCTACATCTCTGAATTCCTGAAAACTGAATGCATGAATACCTCGATCTGAAGTACAATACTTTACTTTTTCCGGAATTTAAGCATGGATTCATCATAGGAGTAAATTGAATATAAAAACAAAGTGAAGTTTAATTCAAATACTTATGTTTGCATCTTATTGCTCCACTAGCACTATTGCTGGGCATAAATTCAGGAAATTAATTATATTCACTCGATATTTAAATATAAGTATTCGTAAAAAAGTTTTGATAGTCCGGGGGGAAAAGAGAGTAAGAAAACCTATTAAAACAACGCTGAACATTGTAATAATAACAAAATTTTATGTTGGATGCCGTTGTTGCCCCTCCGTACCTTGGTTACGCAATGAACAACTCCTCCATTAAAAAAAGCTTATATGAGTGATGATTTTCTTACGATTGTTCCAATCATCCAAGATTAATACCATTCGGTGAGTAGAAAAAAATGAGTATTGGCAATAATTCATTGCTTATCTTCAAGCCAAACTTGGTAAACATATGCCAATAAGGTTCTAACCAGCAGTAAGGTGACCCTTTTCTTAAACAATGTTGTACACGACATCGACATTTACGACATCCATAATGTGCGTCGAAAGTGAAGAGTGTTTTTCGAAAGCGCATTCTAACATTTAAAGAAATCTAAGTAAGTATTTATAGGGAATATTTTTTAGAAATTTATACGCTGTTACACTATTTGTACATCCAGTGGGTAAAATACAAGAAACTCTAATTAAAAGTGGCTTTATACAAACAAGTCGAGGGACTCAGGTCTTAAAAGGGCAGATTGACTGGTGATCGAATCTGCTTGCGAGCGGGAAGATCCGGGTTCGAATCCCGCTGCCGACATGGTTGACGCGGCTAGAAATACGGCATAGGACTTGGGTAAAACAACCGAATAATTATCGAAGTAATTATCTGACCCAAGAATGGGCCAGAAGGTTCGTTCCTATAGCCTCATTCTACTCTATTCTATTCTCTTGAGGCGTCTGCGGCTCGCACAACTCAAAGAAGAGGCAATGATGTAGTTGTCTGCAATGAGAAAGCCCATAATATTTAGAGGCGGTCGTGCCTTGCTGATTAACTTCATTGCAGCTTTAACCTGTTTGTCGCCATGGATAAAATAGCTTGTGTCAAGTCTGGTAAAACTAACTAACGAACACAAATCATGTTATGATTCTCTAACACGTGAGCTCTTTTGTGCTTATGTATAGATAGCAAGAAACGTTGATGTATTTTCATAATCTGGTTGATATTTTTATGGAGGAAGTACATACAACCAATACAATGTCCAATAATATTCTAGACCGCCACTAAGCCACTTTAGTTCAAAAAGTAGGTAATTCCGATTCTCCTCTATAATTAATCAAAGAAGAGCGAGAAGATTTACTCAATAATTTAATCTCAATGTAGCGAACAAAATAAGTACTTTTATTCAAGTTCTTTCCTACATTCATCTTAGTTATTTTGATAAAAGTTATTAATGTATGAGTAATGAATAATTTCAAATAACACGATCAGTCTGCATAGAGTTCCAAACATCAACCTCATTTCATTTCCTTAGAAATTTGAAAGTTGGGAACGTTCTTGCTCCAGGTCGTTTGTAACGAACACATTGCCACCTAATTGGCAGGTGATCATTGCCAGGATCAGATGTGTTACATTTGTAATTGATTCAGTCAGAACTATTGCATATATGATTGTTTAAGTCATTAGTATTGTATGTATAGCTGCATGAGTCAGAAAGATTGCATGTGTAACTGCATGAGTTAAAGTGGTTGCATGTGTAACTGCATGCGCGTCAGAAGAGTAGCATGTGTAAGTGAACTTTTATTTTAGTTTCAATCAGGCAACATCAAAAGTTGAATTCACTTTCAGCAGCCAATTCAGCCCACATACTTGAAGGAGATTTGCTTACGGTGGGAACATTAACGCACATTCATGGGTTGTTCTTTGTAGAAGCCTTCAATGAATATCTCCTCTAAAATAATTTTTTACGCAATGATCTGCTTGTCAAATTTTGTTGAACGCACTAAGATGACGAATACTATATCAAACATAGAAAAAGTCTTCTAAAAATAGGATTTTTAAAGAAAATCATTGTACTTCAAATTCAAATGCTTTTGTGTATCTCCTACTAGAAATACAACAAACATTGAATGTAATTAAAATCACAAAACTAACTTTTTTATCGAGTAAATGCAAGTGAAAAAATTATCGCAGGCAATAAGTGGAATAGCGATTATTATTCAAGAATTTTCAAAATAAATTGAGCCGGGGCTGTGAAACACCTTAATTAATACTCTAAGGAACAGAGAGATGGGCAATTTGCGCATGGCAATTTGGCCAGGGCTCCAGTGTGCGATGAGGAATGCCTAAGTGTTGCAACAATGGATCCCTTGAGGACATGATGGGTACTGAAGTGCCCACTTCAGCAGCACCTCGGTGCCCCAAAAAAGAGGGAAAGATCCCTCTATCTATGCGCTCTGTTCTAGTGAGAACCGTGCATGGCAACACGCTTGCGCAGCTGCCTTAGTATTAAATTCTGTATACATAAACGTATATAAATAACAATTTCTACCCGCTACGCTGTAATAATATTTACTCCATCAGACATAATGTTATTAAGTAAAATTAAAATCACTGAAGCAGGAAAGGACGAAGGGAAAAGAGGGTACAAATAGACGTTATCTACTTGCATAAAGAATGCATAATATTATTATAAGTTATTTAGTTTTAAAAAGAGTAGCTTATCTCAACAAAAAAGTTAAACTTTATATAAAAGGTGTTTTTAAATTCAATTTAAATGCGATTCGATCGTAAAAAAAACACTACCATGTCGGTAGAGCAAATTCCTCCTTTTATTCTCAGTTTTGGGATTTTAAGCCGGAAATTCAGCAAATAAACAGTTTCTAAAGAATTATCTCTATGGGACAGTCAGGTTTTACAAAGTTGCAATCAATACAACAACTTTTAAAAAGTTGTATAATTTTCTCATAATTTTGCATATCTACTTTACTTCATCAATTTATTTCCTCTGAAGTTGTAGTAAAATTGCCTCACCATTGGTTAGTAATAGGAACTTACTTTAGATATGCATCTTTTCGCAAGTCCTGTGTGATGTCTCTGAGGGCGCTATTCTTACGTACTCCACACAGGGTTCAGGGAAGCGACTTGACAATGGTCAGTAAATTTCCTCAAATCAAGCCCTGATTGGAAGCAGGAGTTCTTTTTTTAAGGAACACAACAAGCCTGGGATGTGATACTAGCGAAAAAATTGGTCCGAACCTATGTTTGAGTTGGATTCTGCCTTATTTTTAAGGGTTCATTGTTGTCCCCTTACTTGGTTCTTCAACTTCTCCTTAAAAGACTGAAATTTTCATAGCAGGAGAGTGTTTTTTCTGGATATGAGTTGAGATATATCTCAATGGTATTACATATCTCTATATTAAATTATTTTTTTAACAAGTAATTCATCATTTTATCATTTTTCTTGTCAACCTTTCGATTTTACTGTCATGAATATCTGCGTATATGTACGAAAAGTATGATCTAATATAATCAGCATTACACGTAAACTTAGTAAACGTCGTAATAGATTTTGTTTAGAACAAAAGAGGCATTAATTTTCGAAAAGTCCTTTAGAATACGCGTTCGCTTCTCTCAACAGCAGTAAAAGACAAATACAACAACGTAATAGGGATGGTAAGCGTGACAACAGGCTCTGTGCGTGCTACAGACGCGTACAAACAGGCCTTAGCTTCTCTTACGTTGATTTCGAGCAAACGCCAGGTGGCGCCTCTCATTACTGACGAGTTTCTAGATGGATTTGCTCTTAGAGAAATACAGGGCACTCTACTCATTTAACGCACGTCATGAAAGCAACTAGAGGGGACACTTCAAGTAAATGAATATAGACTTGCAATATAAGTATTCAGGTAGTATGTAAACTGGGTATCAAAGTTAAAATGTTTTATTTAAAGGAATTTGTAGTTCTGTATAAATTTGCGTAATAGGGAAGACACTATTCTATATAACTATACAAAATTGTATGGATAACTAATTTAATACTGAACAAGTAAAATAAATTTCTTATATCACTGGCCCAAACATTAATTACGTTATGTTTCATCAACATGATGACGCTGTAACATGTACATAGAGGTGTGAACTGAAATACAACTTTTTAGCATTGACGGTTCCTATATGACCACGTAACCGATAAACATTGACATGTTAGCGATTTATGAAGTTCTCTCGGCAGAAAAGATTTATTGAAGTAGAAATCATTTTCGAGTTTTAGGGTAAGAACTCTGTACATACTTAAATAGGTTTATCTTTATTTTGTTTATTTTTCGAGGACCAAATTCATTTCAGAAACAATTGGGAAGAACAATGATTACCGATGGAACAAAGATCGTGGGTTTCCAATAAAGTTAGTGACAAATTCTCTATGTACATTCTGAGGTCAGTACTTCTATTACTAATAGCCTGTAAAACAGAGAAAAACAAGCAGTCATGACATTGAAGGATACAGCTATCATGCGAAAATTTGTTAGTTAAATCAAGCAACGAACTAAAAAATAAATACGAAAGACAGCGGACACGGCCCAGCGCGAGGCTTCGCTGTTCCGCCGTGGCGAAGACGACGGGTGCTCGGATGGATGGCATTTTTTTCACTGTTAAAGTAAACGTGCAATCGCCCTTAAAATTCGTTCAATGACACAATTTTGAATATAAGTTCTATGCAACGATTAGAGCCCATCGTGGTGCAGGAAAAATATGTTTGTCAGAGCGTGAAAGCAGCATGCATGTTGCGGCTTACAAACGCTTTTATGCATTATAACGTGTTGCGCAAGAAATTTTGTTCCGTCATTCCCATAATTAATGATTGATTTTGGGAAAGAAAAGTTAAGTAAAATGGATTCCCATATTAAATAATAACGAATATACGAGTACGTCCAAGTCATGAAAGTTATCATGAATTATACGAAATTGAGTGTTGCTAAAAATTTATACAATCTAAACCTATTCAATGACATTTGATAGTACTTCATACATTCATGCTCACAAGTTGCAATTATTCATGCTTATTTCATCAAAGGTTATTCGAGGAGCTTAATTATGAGCTTCACGGAAGTGAACCTAATCATTTATGAGAAAATTCAATTTCAGCGTATTCTATCTAAACAAATCTCTCTCCCCTCTAGGAAAAAACCTTGTAAACGAAAGGCTCTGTTTTCCCTCGGAAATCCCTACTTTTCTTTTTGTTTTTGCTCTGAAGAAGGACGAGCGACAGGCAGAGAGAGCAGTCTGTAACGCTCGTCACGAGACGATGTTACGTACGAGACGATGTTGTGTACGAGACGATGTTGTGTACGAGACAAAGCTGTGTACGAGACGATGTTGCATGCGAGACGATGTTGTGTACGGGACGATGTTGTTTGTGAGACGACGTTAAAACATCAGCTGTTTAACGTATCACACAAATCACTTGGTAGAAGTATTGCAATCATCTTTATAAGGCTCTTCTAAATTGATTTCAACATCGTTACATCCATTAATGTCGTTGTACACACTGGACTTCTTTTCCTGAAGATATCGTTTAATTGATTTTCGAGGTATGTGTTTTAATATTTATTATAGAATTGTTTTGTCTGCTGAAGCTTCTTCCTAGAAATACTGCATCCTATTTTCAACTACAACGTTATTGAGCGTTATTGCGAAAAATATATAGAAAACCATTAACTTGATCAACAGTAAAATTACCTTCTCATTATTATTTCAGCAGTCTGAAGTTCAAGATTGCTTATTTGAAATACCGTTCAGATATAACCTAAGTACGCTCGAATTAACCTGCACGTATGGAACTACGTCTGATTGAACAGTGTATTTACATACTAATACGTATACATTTCTTTGCTTCAGTATTTGGCAGAACACAATTAAGCGCACATCCACATGATTGCCTGTTATTTTTCTAGTTGAATAACAAACATACTTACAAGCGTACAACTTGGGAAAGAGTTTCCTAGGACTGTGCATGGTCGAAGGTATATTACGACCAGCAGCGGTCTAGCAAGATACAAAAAATACAATTATGTTCCCTTCTTAAGACATAATGACAAGATGCAATGTGGAGGTCTATATACATGCTCATATATAGGTGCTGCGTAGGTAGCATTAAGCTGGGCAGGCATGAAAGCTTTACAGAGTAAGAGAAAGTTTTTATTCCCATTGATGTGAATGTATTTACCGCGCTCAAGCTATTCAGAGGAAGCTGCATGCTTTGTGACCTCACCTGCTGTAAAAGCTGGGATTCGTCGCTACTTTACGTGCGTTAATCCAAGATGAAAGTCGAAAGTTCAGTCACAGGCACAGTCATATTCCTGCACAAGAAAAAATTCATACATGTAGTTGATGACAGCCAAAAGTAATGGGTCCTTAATCTGCTATGAGTTAACACTTCATTTAATATTAAAAACCAGTTCAGTGCTTGTTTTCTCTATGTAACTCAACTTTTTGATGTTGATAGTATCCTTTAAATTTATTTTGATGGAAAAACACGAATGCAATCATAATAAAAATCATTGAGAAATTAAATCTCTTTTCTTAAGCATTCAGAAGTAGTTGTACTAAAAGAAGAAGAGGGAACACTTTTTTAAGAAATTGTTACAGTTTTATTTTATAAATAAAGTGTAATCGAAAATAAATGAAGAACATGCAAAAATTAGAACAAATAAATGAGTAGCTTTAAGTGGCGCACTCAGAAGGAACAACACCCAAGTTACAAACAAATTATGGCATAACTTTTGGCTCATAAACTCCTAGAAAATCTTTACAATAATTGATTTCAGTCTGCCTCACATGTTATGAAAATCGCATTTGTGACGGTTAATTACTTTGGCTGCTCATTAGAAAACAAAGTAGTTCACACAACTCCCTATTTATAAATGACAAATTTCAAAACTGTGAAATGCTGGTGACTGAAGTTTTCATAGCCGTCTCAAATTGCTTGACCACACAATCTTCGTGGTGTAAAGCAGTAAATTCAGCGGGCGGTAGAATAAGGGGCTTCTGGATCCTGTATTCATAAAATGCAGTTCCATTACATAAATAAGATAATCGCCAGGAGCCTATTACTTAATCATCAAAAATATAGTTTATCAGGACCAGTAACCGCTAGTCCTCTGGTAATGATGTTACTAACATCAGTTATCCACAAGTGAGGCTCAAGTTAGACGCAAGGCTGCTTTATTACTGAAATAAATAGGTAAAGCCCCCGCCTGATTACGACTGGATTGCATTTGACGTGAAACATCACAGCAGTTTATACCTTCACCAGTAGACCCACACGTGAAAATTCACAGGTTTTTTACTGAATTTTTTTCGTTTGATTTGCGACTGGACGCGGGCTCTGCGAAGGAGCTTCCACATTGAAGCATGTGCCTTTCGTATCCACAATACTATGCTTAGAATACATGTGTACCCTATCGAATTTCCTCCTATCTAAATCCTTAGGAGTGACACAGGGAAACACCAAGCAAGCAAGCAACAAACTGCGTATTGTTATAAAGTGGAATTTTTGGGCACACAGCATCACTGTTACATTAACGAAATGCAGTAATTTAGCATTTTATTACTGCTGCACATTATAAGTGTAAGAGTCAATTTATGGTTATATATACTACTTATTAGCAGGATGTATGAAAGTCAAAGACTGGTAGTATAAGAAGTAACGAGTTTCTTTTGATGTGGACTGAATGTTCGCATCATGTCATGAGTATGAAACAGTTCATAGAAAAAACAAGAAGGTAACCTTTCATTGACTGAAACTGGTCGAAAGTCGCTTGGCTGAGAAAATGAAAGCTTGTTAAAATAAATTTACCATAAACATAAAAACTTACAGAAACTGCGAAAAATCAATGAATCAGCTTCATGGAGTTTTTATTTCCTTCGAATGATCAGCGTGTATGTTAGCAGGCATTTATTCATCAATGAACTAATGTGTCTAATGTCATGTTACAATAAGCCCGCTATTATGAACCATAAACAAAAAATCAAAAGTACTTTTTATCATTTGACAACTTCTCAGAGGCCATTTGACTTATGCCGACACTTCGGAAAATGTCCTCTCAGTGACGAGAATCCATTCAAACAAACTTTTTTAGTTCTGGCTACAAAATTGGTAAGTTAAATTTTGGCAAAAAATTAGGGTGTGCACTGATTTATTCACTGCGTGAGATTATGACAAAACTTTACTCTTCATATGCAGCTGTTGCTCCCAGCACATGATATTCATCTGGGCAAGAATTTTTACTGAGCAGCTCGATCGCTTGAAGGTAAATGACAAACCCAAGCATCAGAAGGACACGTCACTTGTGACCATACGAACATGATTAAAATGTCTGAACTTCCATTCAAATTAATGAAATTTTATTTGTCCGTCAATAGCATTCACAAATTCGTGACACTTCTGTCACATGTTGATAGCTAGCACATGTACCGTTTGGATTCTCGCCATGGGTCAAGTTTAAGTGCTATTAACTGGTGTTTCATTCAGGTAAATTTAGAGAACAGTACTTTACTCTTGTAAACAGAAGCTTAGACTTGAAAGAAATATTTTGGGAAACATAACTAATGTAATAAATGTTTAAAAACTATGCATAGCTATAATAACGATCTAATAAAATATCAGAACACCTAAATTTATTGAATACTGAACAAGATCTTAGAATTTTTACGGTTGTTAAAATTTACGGCAGTAAAAAATAAAATAATAAGGAATAAAGAAAAAATATTTATAGCGTCAAATGAAATATTATGACCATTGCGGCTAAGTCGTAAAACAAGTTTTTCAGGATCGAAAATTGGGACGAAATGATCAATGAAATTACGTAACATGACATTATAACGATTAAATAAAAGGCGACTGACTTCAGTAACAACAAGAAGTGAAGCTTCGCTTGGCTCACTTCATATCAAGTAATAAATTGGAAGCTTGCAGTAAAGAATGCGTGACGAAATACTACGAGGCTGGGACGACTCATGTTATGCGGCTGACGACTTGCAGTTACAACCAATTGAGCAATAAATGGCAATTTGTGAATTGTTCCTTGTGTGGGACTTAATAAGTGACAATTTATGGAATTTTCCTACGCGCAAGATTTACTAAAGAACAGTTTATGAGATTTTCTTTGCGTGGTACCAGTTTCGTTAAAATTGGGTGGTATATTTTTGAAAAATAATGTGTGTTGAAGTTCTTGACTTGACAAAATGAAAAATATTTAGGCTGATAGAATTTTCCAAGACGACATTAAATTTTCAATAAAATGATCACCTAACTGTAGGCTGATTCTGAAATGAAATAAGCAAAAATTGTAAACTTCGAGAGTACATGAGTTCCTTGAGTCACTGTGTTCATGATTAATAATTGAATGTAATAAACTAATGTGTCTAATGTCATGTTACAATAAAACATTTTTCAGACATTCAGAATTCATTATTATTCAGAATTCTGACCGATATTCTGACGTACGAGTAGATTGCTATTTTTTGAAGAAAATGTTTCCAAAACACAGATGTGCTATATATGTTCAACGATGTTCATACATAAAATTTATTATATTATGCTATAAATCTATAATATAATTGTCTTTCCTGACTCTAAATGGCTAAAATATGTTATCATAATACGTATCTAAGGGTTAGAGAAACTACATTACTTACCATTATTAAATATGTTTCCTAACTATTATTCACAATAAGACACAGAGCTAAAAACCATTACACAATGCTCGAGTTTCGTATGAGTGCTCCAGTCACAGCAAACAGGACCTTGATTATCACACACCCTCACACTACGAAAGCTGGAGTCTGACTGCCTTCTACTCACTGACGACCATTCATACAATACAGATGACCCTAGACGCCCTGGTCGCTGGTCCTGCAGAATGTAAACAAAAGTTCGACGCACAGCGAGGCGTAGGTACTACACACGTGGAAAAAAATATGCACTTCTTCAGTGTTTGAATAGAAATATGCACTTCTTCAGTGTTTGAATAGAAATATGCACTTCTTCATTGTTTGAATAGAAATATGCACTTCTTCAGTGTTTTAATAGAAATATGCACTTCTTCAGTGTTTGAATAGAAATATGCACTTCTTCAGTGTTTGAATAGAAATATGCACTTCTTCAGTGTGTGAATTTTTTAAAGTAAAATTTCCTTTACATTGGGAGGACGATCTTCTACTCAAGACTTGATGTGTCACGCGTAGCTTTTAGATGAATTCAGTGTAAGGAAATACGCTCTTTTTGCGGATGTGGAAATTATTGTAAAAAATTTACTTAAAAAATGGGTATTGACGTGCAATTTTAGACTCCATATGTTAATATATATTTCTTTGATCTTTTAGTATTCAGTTGCTATTTAAAATAATAATATAGAGTAGGTATCGTATGAACAGATGGTAAACTTTCAAATCCATAAAACAACATCTTACCCATTTAATTATTAAATTATACAAAAGATATGTTTGAAATGGATTACATTCACTTCAGGGATTTGAGTGAAGTAATGAAAAACGTTGTGGTAATCAACAATAATAGACAATCAAATTCTTTGAAACCTGAAATTAAAGATTTATTAGAACCCAGAATATTTTGAGTTTGGAATTTGTGACAAAAGACATTCTCTTCTGAGATCGAATACTGGTTGACAGCCCTTCTATATTCCATATTAATTCTTTTCCTTCTGTATGTATCGGCATGACTTCATCAGCTAGAATAGAAATTCTAAACACTCTAACAGTTTATTTATTAATAAATTTACTCAGTTTTTGTGTCTTAAAAAGGAACAGCAAACTGCTATAGGTAAACTTGCAAAGCTATTTGGTTAACGCACGTTGCAAATCCATAATATTACGAATAACTCTACGGAAGTCGATACCACATTTTCCCACAAACCGAAAGGATTTGGTCACATTTCTTTGTATTGGTAAAAAAAGTTCTCTGGATAAATTATTTCAGTTAACCTGCCACTCCATACGCAACCCAAACCAATTTTCTCATTTAGGTAAAACGCTGTTATTTTACTCGCGCTTTCACTGGCATTGCATAGAGGATTTTCATCGTAAATTCCCAATCACATTTTGTAAAACCTTCTACACAAAAAATTCATTCAATATTCTTCACAACTTTTGTAAATTTAAATTAAAAAAAGAATAAGTGCAAAAAACTAAGAATTTAAAGTAGTAGTTGAGTTTGACTTTGATACACACTTTAAAATGAGAGGGAATTTTGAATGGCTGAGTATACACACTGCATGATATAGCGACTCAACAAAACACAGAATGACTATTTATTATCATTAATAAGTGCTTCATAATAATCTGACTGGTTCTAGCTATATTAATTATGTGCAATAAGAGTGAACTTTAAATAAACATTTCTTAATCTGTCACAACAGGATACTGTAGTGGCACTGAGTTGTGTATTAAAACACAGGGGAACTTTACAATCAGGTTGAATTTGTACCTTTACGGAAATGAGAAACAGGAACAGACTATGTGAGTTAAAAATTACTTCTACAACTGTCGGACGTTACTACTATAACTGTCGAATAGAAATGACTGATTTACTTCTCGCATTTGATTTTGAAAGCTTGATGATAAAATTAAACTGCGAATACTAATGGAAAATGAGTGTGTCAAACAAATTAAAGTTGCTTTTACGTCACTCAAGAACTGCAACAACTGTATAAAATCTGCGTAAAATTTTTTATGTAAATTCTGGCATAAAATTTCTTCACAACGTCAGTCTAGTGAAGCATTGTTGACTTTGCGTGACATAAGAATTTAAAAGTCTTTTGAATCTTCCTGTTGTAATAAGAAAGTTCATAAATACCTGGATTAGTGTTGAGCAAGGTCTCTCTTTGTCAAATAATGAAGGTTCATCAGATACTATATGTCTTGGTTGCAGTGTTAAACCTTTCAACGCAAGTCCAAAGCGTGTTTTTTGCTGTCATACATGAGAGGTAATTTTTTTAGAAATACTTGATACAGGCTGCAATTTTATGAAGTCGTGTTGGATAGAGTTGTTGCTGTCATGTAATCGGGCGTTTGGAGCAGCCCAAGTTGTCTAATCTGACAACGCCTCACTTCTTCATTAAAAAACGTCAAAAATGAAGATCTCTGTGCAGTTTAAATGAAGTGCTGACACTCCCCGTCCATTATGCTGTCTCAAGCGCGTGGTCATCCAGCGATCTTTTAAAAAAACTTCCATTTTAATTTCCAGCGTCAAACAGTCTCGGATTTCTATCTGAAGTTGAATCACAAGAACTAGTTTTTAAACTTTTCGGTACTATCTCATGCAGGCAATGTAGGTACCAAAAGAATAACATAATTCATTAATGAACTTTACAATCGCCATGCAATAGCTACATCGTTGAAAATATGCATGAAATTCACGTCAACAACCTTATTTCTTCACGTGTGAAGTTGCATTCTCAACCTGGGAGGGAAAGATGACTGAGTAAGTAAACATGTAATGTACAAGTGTCGTTGTTATAACTGTAATGGGAATTCTTTCGTTGTATCGCGAAACTGATTGGCATTCTGAGTGCAAGCAAGCATAAGAAAATGATAACCAGTGCAACCAAATACATAGTTATAATCATTGATTACAAATAATACTAACACTAATTTTCTTCACGCAGATAATGTGACTTGAAATTTAATACAAAATTGCTAAAAATATCCTAAAATCTCGTGGTGTAGATGGGAGCTTCTGCAGTGATGGTGCCCAGATCAGCCAGCTTCCTGCCAGTGTACAAACGCCGATAAGGGACATTTGGTTTGTAAATATTTGCTGTGAATTCAAGCACAGTTGAGCGAGTGGCCAGAATTTTATCAGCTGAGTTTACTCTTGCCTCAACAGCCTCACTTGAGTATGAATTCTTGTGCAAAGAATGGCCTTAAGTTATTGCCGCAGTGGGGCTTTAAATTTGGATATCATGTTGAACTTATTGAGGTGTTGTCCTAAGCGTCAAGATTTCAGAGGGCTCTGGGAAACTGATAAATTTGAGAAAAGTTCGTGTAAAACAACAACGATCAGGTTGTTAGGAAATAGCTAGGCGTCCCAACTAAGTTCATTAACGCTTCAAATGCAGTGTGCTCAATGGTTTAGCATAAATGGCATCAAAAACATGACATCAAATGTCTGCTCGCACTCAACGTGTTGCATCTGAATTCACTTTAAAAGTTGCTCGTTTTATTTGAAGGGCTTTCGGTTTAATAACCGTTGAAAAAAAGGGCTCACTAACTACGTAATACGAGTATTCAATTTTAATCTTGAATAAAGGTGAGGAAAAATATTGCCTCGGTTGTGAGGCACATGACATTTAGTTCAGTTCAAGGACTGAAATTAACACTGCGTGTAAATGGTGTGTATTGAAACGCATGGAAGCATTTAGTTGTATAACATCATAATGATGATGTTTCGTTGATTTTTAGACGATATCACAGCAGTAATGTAATCAAGCTCTTGAAACTAGAACATTAAGACCTAATTTATAAAAAGTATTGACACGTAATCACAACACCATATAGGACAAGCCGTTAAACATGTGAAATACACTTGAAAAGTGGGCATAATAAATGCCTTATATCGTTTGCACAGTTTGCACGAAAAAATATGGATAATATATTATTTTCTTGTAAGTGCTTCGTGTCAAATAATTTTTAATCAATATCGCTATAATTTACGAATTTATTAGTGCTATGAAGTCGTAGAAAGATTTTATCTCGCCATTTTATCAGCATAGCCAATTTATTTGTTGCATCGAATTTCTCAATAGTATGAGATTAGATTCAAGCAAAATTCAATTGGAATTCGCATATTTAATGCAACACTTATCTGAACATGAATTATAAGTCTGAAACCAAGAATAGGAATTGAATTTGGCGATACGCCTTGCATAAATAAAATTCTTTTAATTCCTTAAGATCAGAACACCAGTTCAATAAGACCAATTTCATCTACAAATTGATATCATTGTGTGAGGAGGAGATGAAGGGCGTGGGCGCCCCAGAGTTGTTGCGCAAAAGACTCTCACTTTGGAGACAACTTGGAGTGCGTCTTCTCGCTCAGGGCTGCGCAGTGGGCCAACTTCGTCCGGACAATAAATTGACGAGTTTTTGACCTCACCTCGACAGCTGAGCTTGAGTTTTTAGCTTCACTTGAAGTGAAGTGTTTGTTTGCAACTTGAGGCTCAAGTGAGTTGTGCCAGACGACCGTCTCAGATATGATAGAACGGACCTAGACTTTCTTCAGATGACCCTCAACGAGATCACCACTCGTCTAGTTTCAAACACTGTATGAGTGTTTTTCAACGCAATCGCCACTCGTCTAGTTTCAAACACTGTATGAGTGTTTTTCAACGCAATCGCCACTCGTCTAGTTTCAAACACTGTATGAGTATTTTTCAACGAGATCACCACTCGTCTAGTTTCAAACACTGTTTTAGTATTTTGCAATGAGTTTACCACTCTTCTAGTTTCAAACACTGTATGAGTATTTTTCAACGAGATCATCACACGTCTAGTTTCAAACAATGCATGAGTGTTTTTCAACGCAATCGCCACTCTTCTAGTTTCAAACACTGTATGAGTATTTTTCCACGAGATCACCACTCGTCCAGCGGCCATGAGTTTCACAGTGTTTGAGTATTTTTTATGCAATGATGACTTTGATGTCTTATTGGCTTACGTGTTTCCATATTAGTGAGCTCATTGTCGAGACCTCGAAATCACCTGTGGAGAATTGCATGCCTGATAATCGGGCTAACTTTTTATCAGTTCTCAATCACTGGATTTCATATTTTGTTCAATGTATTTACCTACGTATGATTATGTATTGTAAACCTTTTAAATTAGCACCCTTCCGTCACCCCATAGGAAATTCAACAGAAGAGGCTACTTTTCTGACTCAATTTCAGATAAAAAATGCCAGTTGTTTTATACCCATCTTTAATCACGTCCCAATGTTATTTTCTAAAGAATTTTTTAATGCTCTAACTGAATTGCTTTAAAATTTCCCCATCATCTCCGTCACCCTTATATATCTTGAGAAAATTACTGGCCTTTAAAGTACTAACATGGTCAGAGATAGTCAGTACAGTAATCTTGAGGCAGGCTCCTCTACACAGAAAGCCTGACTCTTGAGAACTTATTCTTGGACCACAGCAATGTCGTGTTAAGTATCGCACGTCGCAGGCCTGTAGAATATGCATACTACTAGACTCATCTACTAGCACATTTTACAGAATCGTACTGATGTTCAATGATAATTGGTGTATTTTTTCAATAATCTATACTCATTGAAGTTCATATGTATGTGTAAATATAAACTGGGTCCGATTCTGTCCCGAACATTCCCTGATCGCTGTGTTAACTAATATAATGTTTTTTAGCAAAGCAGTAGTAAATAACAACACCAAACAGAAATTGCAATCAAATACTTGACGAATAAAGAAATTTAACATACGAAAGTAAATTTTTATTGGGCTAAGAAATTCAAACGGGTTAGTTGTATGAAGGTTAGTGGTATTATGTCTTCTTTTAAATTCGTATCCTATGTTATCAGAGTATGGCTCTAAGCCTTTCAATCCACAATGAAAACTTCACTTGCCTATATTACCATGGTTGACACACATAATTTCTTTCGTAGCAATTGTAAGTTCTGCAAAGCAGAACACATGCAATCTATTGCAATGATTGCTTTCTTAGTTCTTTACACAATAAGAACTATGAAAACATCTAGCAGACGATGTCGGCTTCATGATACTCGGCGATGGAGAACAAGATGATTATGAAGAACATTGCTCTATTAAAAGTATTCTATATTTAAACTTACTGCCCTTGAACTTTTTAAGGTGGATGTCAAAGAAGTTCATACAAGACGCTGGCAGTCAACATCAACGCTCTTGGAGCCGTGGACAATTTCTGAATATTTTATTGTTAAATCTGAATGGATATGAACTATATTAGTAAATCACGTATATACAAATTCTAGTTTAGCTTGGATTATTACACAGCTATTACATTTTTTAGCTCTTTCTCAACAATCTATCATTTGTGTCTATCTGTAAACAAAATACGCAGCTCGACTATTACTGTTACTATCATCATTATTATTAAAATTATTGTATTATTTGGTACATTTTTATTATTTTTACAGTGTTCATTATTTTTGCTTCTATTGTTATTATCGTTATGATATAAATACATGTATTTTTGTTACTGTCATTACAACTATTATTTCTTACTGTTATATTATCGGTTATGATAAATTTTAATCTTGCGAATTAAGTTATATAGCCCAAAATACATTCCATTGTTGTCCTACTTTTAAAATGATTTAGTTTTTTAAGTTTTTGATTGAGTAATCTTTTTTCTTCGTGGGCTGATGTTTACGTGGAAGTTTTCGGTAGGAAGAATATTTAATTGAGGAAAAATCACGCTTCTGGATGACATCATTCACTTAACAAACTATATGGTACTCCTCCAATATCATACTAGCATGCTGACCTATATCATGTATGCATACTGAAATACCACAGAAGACATCGCTTGAAACTCAGAGGCGTTTATCATCATATGACTCGGATCTTTACGTCCGCATTCTAGAGTTGATACAAGTCGTAACAGTGACCCAGAGCTTTTCATTGGCGTTGCATTAACAAGTTGATGCTATAGAGACGCGATCTCTACAAAATGGACCTTGGGTGCGAAAACATTTTTATGGCTTTCATGTCATAATTTCATGTCAGCAACTCCGCATGATGAATTTAACTCTACGTCGCTCCGAACGAAAACTTCAAATTCATCTCGAATGGCAACATAGTAATAGCGATTGAAATCTCATAAAGGTTTTTAGTGCTCATCAAATCACAAGAGCCACTCGAGTGGTCGTCTAGACCAGTTCTCAGCTGTGAGCATACGATGAGTTTTATTGCAATCCCAACTCATCTACAGGGTCTTTAATAATCAACATTACTACTCCTAGAGCCCATGGTTATTAAACCAACTAATGAATATAAGTGCAACAAAAAAATGCTCGTGAAAAATGTAATAGTTGGAATTTACCAAATTTTCTCCATGTGTCGTTTGTTTGCGTTCATAACAAGCTGAAAACGTTTAGAGAATGATCTACACAAGTCGGAAACGTTTGTTTCAGGAATTTTGATTCATTATTTGTTGAGTTTTGACTTTCGTGCTTACAAATTTGGTGATTTGTTACAAAACACTTTCTCTCCAATACCTATCAGATCACGTAATTGAGAGGATTCAGATCTAATGATGAAGGAGGCAATTTCTTCGAAATGAAATGAGGAACATTGGATACCAACTACTCTTGTGTCTTCTTAGTTCCATGTGATTGTGCATAGACTTTCTGAAATGATCACTGGCGTTTTTTTAAATGATTTTTGCTCACAGCAATAATGATTCTACAAGAATGCCGCTGTTGTAATTTTCTAAATTGATTTTAACTCTTTCTTCTACAAAATCAATGGCCTTGTTTCGGTTTCTGTCAACGCAGCCCAAGCCATCACAGGCACCGCTTGAAGAATTTGAGTGACTACCAAGGTGTCAATCTCACCAGTCCCGAACCGAAATCGCTCATTTTTATACGTGAAATTTTTTTGGATACAATTTTTTCTGTCACTGAACAAGAGTTTTGGTAGGATGCATTCGTGAATACGAGAGAGAAAGATTTCAGCTCAGCAAGACGTTTGTCCACTGTTTCGCAGACAACAGGTTTCTTAAGTTTCTAAGGAGAGGTCTTTAAGTCATTGTAAAAAATGGTGGACGTGGTGTCAACGAATACATTCCCTTCTTTTACCTATTGTCTGAAGGATTATTTTGGGTTTCTTCAGAGCTTTACTCTCTCAGATTTGAACAGTTTTAAAATTACAGCAGTTCGAGGACGACCTTTTCAAGCTTATTTCTTTACACGTCCAGTTTCTTTGAGCAGCGTCAACGTTCATCAGGCGACCATTCTACTAATGTTCAAGTTTTTAATAATATCCGTTGGAGATTTCCCGTCTGTAGCAGCTTTAAATAACTAATATTGTATCTTAGTCATTAAAATAAATAATATGCATGAAAAACATATTTAGTTTGCCCACAAACATTGTAAATAAAATGAAATGTTAGAGTAAGAAATGTACTTTATGTTTGATAATTATTGAACACCTGTATGGTCACATGAGTGGCGAACAATTTTATTTATATTCCCTGAACTTTACGTTCACGGACAGTTAACGTAAGTACGTTATTAATAAAATGATTAAGCTGATTTCACGTTTTTTATAATCAGAATTGAAAATAATTATCAGTCGTTTACCTTTTATTGTATTCGACTCGACTGAAGATTACTGTATGGACGATTACTCTACGGTCGATTTTAAATTTCGTGGCCATGCCTTAAGAAATCTAGTCAATGATTTGTCCATTCACTAGTATTTTTTAGACTTTATCGGAGCGATATCAAGTCAAGTTTGTAAGTCCCTTTTGCTAATAATATTATTCTAAAACGACATTATGTAAAATGAACAGACATGGGCAAGCAGGAGTACTTCTGATATAACAATGTCAAAATTGCTAGTACGTAAGCTGGCAGCGAAATGAAAAAAGTTATGGAAAACAAAGTAATTTTCAACTCTTTTTCATTTCAAACGTTTTAGAAACTTATTTTTTGTCGTCGATAAGATGGAATACTCTAACTAAACAGAATTCATTCCATGAAAACATATTTAAATACGGTCATTTGTGGCGATACGTGTTGAAACGGGGTGAATAATAAGGTCTTATTTATTTTTTATTGATTGATTTAACGCATATAAACTACACATTTATTATAAACTTCAATTTATTTGCTTTACGCAGCAAAGCATGATGATTCAAATTTTTGGAATTTCCCTCCCACTCTTCTTAAGTAAAATGAAAAGTCATCTTTGTTATTACCATCGTCGTTAAATTCCAATGTGTGGTACCTTCCGTCAGGTGAATTTTTTCAGAGATGAGAGGAGAATGACTTAATGATCACTCGGAAAGACACACAAACATTCAAACCACCGCAGGTAGTGGACCTTGCAGAGGCTGAGTGGCCCGAGTCGAAAAAACGCTTCAGTAACCACCTCATTATTTTTCTCAATTATTTTTGAAAATATTCTACCAAAGAAGACGTCTCAAGAAGTGCAAATGGCCGTTAAAAGTAGTGCCTGCACTATAGGCTTGGTTTGAAATGCTCCCTGTGTATGACCGTGATTCTGTCATCTGACAAATCTTTTCATTGTTCGTATACAACGTGAGCGTAGGAGTGACGTATTATTCTTCTCACGCCTCATGCTTTGGTTCAGACCACACTTTTTGGGGACCACGCACTTCCCTGACCTTTCATTATCTGTCTCCTCAAAATGCCCAGGCTGTTCTTTTTCATATCGGGTCTCGTATGCAGTGTGAAAAATGACAACAAATTTTTAAATTTCGAGCATGTGGTTAAATTATTCGCGCTTAAATGTCAGTGTAGAAGCTTGAATGTTCGATTGAAAAACAGTTAAAAATCTGCAAGTGCTATTCATCCATGTATACGAGTATATAGTAATATTTTTGCTTTTTTAAAATTTTATGAAATTTTTCAATTTTCAAATAAGAAAAGCCTGAGCTTGTCAACACATGGTCATACATGCTAGTGTATTAATTTATTGTCTGAGATCCTCGTTGAATTTGAAAACAAATTTTGACGTATCAATTTCTTTTAAATATGTACAATGAAACTCTCAAGAAACGGTAACAAATTCAATTCAAATTAATACGAATATTTTATTTTTAATTGTAACCTGTACAGAAAAATGTTATCAAGCTTCAAAACTTCTACAGCTCGTTAAAATTACTTATGAAAAGTTTCGATATGATCCTCGTGTGAGGAAATGTTTATTAGTCAGCAGCTTGTCAACTGTCGTAATAATTTTGCAATCAAGTAAAATATTAGTTTGAAACTGAAGTAAATTGCCCTGTTCGTTCCACTTTGTCGTTTCGTCGGTGAGAGGCTAACCATCTCGCAGAGACGGAGAGGTGTAGAGTGAAATGAATTAGTCAAGAGCAACACCTGATGCAGATATGGA
The DNA here is from genome assembly GCA_006783055.1 of Trinorchestia longiramus. Classification (NCBI taxonomy): domain Eukaryota; kingdom Metazoa; phylum Arthropoda; class Malacostraca; order Amphipoda; family Talitridae; genus Trinorchestia; species Trinorchestia longiramus. The sequence goes on along the minus strand of VCRD01000638.1, from coordinate 68,074 downwards.
GGGTCTTTGTACGAGATGCATTTAAGTTACAACACCTGAAATGTTTTTACTCAGGACTGGAAACAGATAGAAATATGCTGGTTATTTTGAAACACATGTGTTCACTCATTCTCGTGAATGAGTGACGGAGATGGCAACTCTGTAGGACGCACAGAACTTTAGTGGCAAGAGTGAGGACTGTCGGTGAAGTAGCTGGCAAAAACGTTACCCTCATGCTGTTCATGAATGATAAAATACTTTCCCAAAACTAAACTACTTATTTTAAGTGCCTCAATTTGAAAATATATATTCTGATAATTTTTTTTCTGTGTTTAGTAATCATTGCAGCTAGTGCTCACCATACGAGTGTTTACGCCTTTTTAATGATTTTTTTATAAACACGTGTTTCGGTTCAGAATGGATCGAGGTTAACGTACGTAAAAGTCTGATTTAGGCATTAGGAATAAGTTCATTGCTTTCTTCGTACCACAGTGGTGCGAGTTTGACGCGTTAAGAAACTTTTCGACTCAGGCTAGGGCTTGCCCTTCTTCATTAGAGATTTCCAGTGCAGTTGCTATTTCTACTCGGTGTTTCAACCTTATACACTTGAGTAAAGGCTTATGTAAGACCGCTACTGTAGCAGGCTATAGCTGGAGATCACAAGCCCTAACCGACTCACAGGGCGTCCACCTCGAGTAGACGTAAGGCACGATCTCAAAACAGCTGCCTTAACGGAACCACACGGCGCAGGTAGCACACCAAAGGTTTTACACCAGCTTGGTCGACTGGTGAGCAAACCTGCTTGCAAGCGGGAAGACCCGGGTTCGAATCCCGCTGCCGACATGGTTGACGCGGCTAGAAATACGGCATGGGACTTGGGTAAAACAACCGAATAATTATCGAAGTAATTATCCGACCCAAGAATGGGCCAGAAGGTTCGTTCCTATAGCCTCATTCTATTCTATTCTATTCTATTCAGTGTATTGGGTTATGTACGTGGGGAGGCTAGTAAGTTTAAAAGTTGTAAGATGTAGAACAGGCAAGTAGCGAGGAACCGGAGAGCGTCTCCTACTATGTGAGCTTGAATTTCAAATAGCACACGTGTATCCTGGTTTTACATCGTCAGGTGACGTAAAATACCAAATGAATACAACATTATGATGTCATCCAATGTTCTAAACACGAACATATCTCAATGAATTGATGTTATTTTGTTACATATTTTTCTTCCATCCTAAGTGTACGCCCTTCACAAGCTCCAAGGTGCAGAGACCAAATTAAGAAAGGGAAAAAGAGAGTGTTCCCATGATAAAAAGTTTTATTATATACAAATGTTGCAAGAAGATGTGAGAGGGAAAAGGTCATGCAGAGACGGCCTTTATCAAGAGAACGACAAGGCTCTACTCAAGTTAGCGCTGGCGGTGAGAAAAGTTTTAGCTTGAAATTGTTCAATCTTAGTAATAATAAGAAAATTATAGACTCTCGAGCATCTCGTCGTTTTCAGTTGAAGTGACAAAATTAAGTAAACACCAAATGTGATAAATGAATGCATTTACAGTAGAGTACGAAAATAAGTGCACACAATTTTTTCTTGGCAAGTCTATTAGATCATAAAATCATATGATTAAGCATCACGACATTGGGGTACATCTGTAAATCATTTTTCCTCGAAACAGGTTCATAACCATACCTATAGATACCAAGGTTGCTTCACAGTAAGGCTCAACTTAGAAAACATGGAGTGCGCAAGTGTATCTGTGATACCTTTAAACAAACACCCTTCATACGCCGTTTTACTTTAAAGTGATTTACTTTAACTACTGCCCAAAAATAAAAATAAATTCACACTGTATACTTGTGTTTCGACAGAACTACTAGAACGCTTCTTCGTCCTCTACATGAACCACATTAAACAGTCTACTATCTGCAGCTAATAAAAACAATCGTCAAAAACCATAGGAAACTAAGAGGAAAGCATTATGGAAAGTAAAAACGACTTCAGGCAGTTAAACAAATTTTCCCTAAATATACCATATGCTTTTTCTAACGTAGAAAAAGTTTCTTTTCATTACATAGAGCATAGCTAGGTCGAAAACTTTGCAATGCACATGGATGGAATAGCCGTTAATGGTGTTGGTATAATATTTATGATGAAAAGGGATCTAATTTACTAGCAAAGGCTTGTACTACACCTTAGTCCAGTCTATTGTTGAATCAACAGTGTGCTCCGTCGATGGAGGCATTGAGTGAGAAAATTTGCAGGAATGTGGGGAACTTACGGTGACCGGGACATGAAAGCATATTGGGACAGGAAAGATTCACAAATAATTTTTAAAGAAGGCATGTTACCTTTTTTTGCATTATTTATGAAATTTCTCATTTCTGAAGAGCCCATTGACAGGAAAGTTACATAATTTCTGTCTCTAAAATACTAGAAAGAAATAGGGACATCACTACAAAATTCAGATGGTGGTATTGAGAAAAGTTTAAGGACATGGTCTCCTCACTGAAAACTGTTTCCCCGAAATGAAGAGCAATCTTAGACATGAAATGTTAATTATTGAACGAAACATTAAGTGCTTAAAGAAATGGTTTTACCATTGAAATTATCAACTGGAATTTAATTCGAAACAGCTGGCACACAAAATGGCACTCAAGCTCAAGAAATTGATTCAATTAAGTTTCGGAAGCAAAGCAGTGCCCATCAAAAGTTAGGAATTTCCGCTTGGAAATCTTCGTACAACAAAAATTGTCAACATAAATTAGCTGCTAGAGTGGTATGAATCAAACACACAAACTAACGAAATAAAGCCCCCCTTACTTCAAACGCTAGGATATGATAAAGAACAATAACAAATACTCTACAAAGAAAATTTCTATAACTTGTGAATCAAAATTTTGAGACCCAACTCTAAAATGGCACCGTATAATTTTATTTACATGCAGATATTTTTGGTTTCTAATATGTAACCACTAAGGAACTGGATACATTGGTCCATGAAATGAGCTAAAGTAATGTACATAAGGCAAGTAATTTCACACGTACATTTCTCCTCAGAGAGGGTGACCCGCATTCCACGCTCCAGAACATGCAGGCTCGCTCGTATTCCATAGACAGCAAAAAGCAAGCAGTACGCCCTTCCAATAAAATAATTATGAACTTCAAGCCACAGGCTTTTACGAATTGTACTGTAATGGGGCACGACAAACAGCGAACACGGCCTCGGAAACAAAGAACACAGACTCCGCAACAGTTCTTAAATGTGCACAGTCTGACCAATAACACACAGGGCTCGTCATCACGTGCTCAGACAAATTGCACGTAGTAACGAGCTTAATCCTCGTACAGACATCAGGAGATCTGGACCAAAAAAGCCAAAGTTAGGTAGCTCAGTAAAATCTTTTCAATTGCCTTTGAAAAATAAGCACGGTGAAAAATTATGGAATTCTTCAAAAAATTAATGGCTCCATGTTATGGTAATTTTGTGTTGCTCAGCAACTTGACCTTTGGCTTGCTAAAACGTGATATTAAATCTACCAAAAAATCAAGAGCGTCAAACTTTCGTTCCAGCTTGTGTAACCAAAAATTTAGCTTTCCTCTCTGAATACTTCTTTACTTGGTTTCTTGCTTAAAATTGGTTGCTGAACCTTAAATAAGAAATGACAAGTTGAGCTGCATCTAAGAAGGTAAATATGATTCATTTTCTGAAAGTGAACACCTATGACAGTTTTCAAGCAAACCTCGTAGTTTGCAACTATGAATCTCGAATTCTCTATTCGTTAGGTTTAATTTTAATTTTTAACAGCTATTAGTTATTGTTGAGATTCAACGGAAACCGTCACAGTAATCCAAAACGGTAAAAATAGCTCGTATAATGTCCAAAAACTGCGAGAATCGTAGTGCAAAAAATGAGGTCCACATGTATGCCTGACACTATGGAGAACAGACTAAATTCTCCCTAGTTCAATTGGTCTCAGAGAGCTTCGACAATATTCTACAGAACTGTAGCGCTTACCCTTATTGAACTGTTAAAAGTACCTTCTAGAGTTGCCTATACGACCGACTCTCATCTAGGAAATGGATGGCTATAGATCAGTTATCAGTATTATTAAATCAACGTTTCTACCAACCAGTTCCTGTCTTAAAGTTTAATTATGAAGATTATTTTCCTAGTATATGCGTGAGTTGAATCCAGCAACACATTATGCGCAGATATATTGATTCAAGTCAAACAATGCTAAACATATTAACGACGAATTAACGCACGCTGAGAACAATCACATTATGCGGAATAAAGTTTCCACCGAATCGTCTGCAGACATATATTTCATTTTTGCCTTCAAAAAGCTACATTTTGCAGTTCATTAATTTATAATTTGGAAATAATCTTGTTCGATTCATAACAAAACTAGTGAAAATGTGATAAAATTACGAAATTATGTTAAAATCAGGTACTTCAAAGCATTCCTAAAAGACGAATTCACTGATACTTTTCTTCTTGCATTGACACTTGAACCAAACTGTGTCTGGATAAACTACTACTATTGGCTGTAGGGAACGTGCAGTGTATTTAAAATGATTTCATATAAGTTCCTAAATTTGAACCAAACGAAAATACATACAATATTCCGAGGGACCCAGGATTAATTCTATGAGTTACTGGACTCAATTAATGAGAAATCGTGCTGTCTTCATTTGAACCGCTTCTTCATTCAAAGCAGATGAAATTACGAAAACATTTGTCACTTGTAATCAAGCCTAACATAGAATTAAAGTATTAATAATTGAAGACATAAGTTGTCGCATGAAAGAATACAGGCTTTCAATGACAGCTAAGGCTTACCACTAATTTTCCAGAGCTATAAATTGGAGGAAAAATATTGCTCAAAATGTACACAAAAAATAAACAATTCCTAGAATCAGGCTAGGATTCAAACGCATCCTCAAATTTGCTGAACAAATTTAGCGAAGACGACAGTTAAAGCGTATCCGTTTTACACTTCAGGTTCACGGCACAAGTCGCTTTATAACCATAATATCACAAGGAAGGGCGTTACAAGGGAAAAACAGAGCCGGTGCACATTAGGAACCTTAATAGATAAAGTTGCCACAGAAACACAGGCCCTTGGAACTTATCATCATAATAATACACCTATACACAGGACATTAAACTTAGGCGTTTATTTATGGACGTAAACATGCAGTAATCTTTAAACGCATCAAAATAAACTGGGCAACGAGGCTTAAAATAGTAGTTTCAAAAGTATTTAGAACATACGCGTTCACAGTAAAGATTTGCAGTAAAATTATATAGTAGAAGGCATAAATACTTGAAGCTTCACTCGATGCAACGTGAGCAGTGGACGAGAAATTAAAATAACAAATTTTCCAACCACTCACAGTAGGTTTATAAGACGACACTCCAATGCTTGAGCCAACAAAACCAAGAGCCACATCACACTCTTTCAACTGAAGCATTCCAAAATATTTTACCCACAACAGATTCCGATGGTGGACTGAATATAGTCATTGCATTGAAATATAAAAAGAAATAGTATATCATAATAAATTACATGAAAAAAATTAACTCTCATTGGGTAATGACACTTTTTACGAGGAAAAGTTTACGCGTGGAAAATTTACAATTCAATAGGAGTGCATCGAAAATAAAAAGAGTGATTTACTTGTAGTATTCAAATTTTAATCAGCACCTTCAAGGCTATGGTAAGAAAACAATCTCGGTGACAAAGCGATAATCATGAAACCAGCAAATTCGAACATGATTAGAGTTAAATTTTGAAATTTTCGACTGTCGAGATTCAAACGTCATGAAATCTATGTAAATATAAAAGGAAAACGTGGACGAACAACACTAAGCTTCATCCATTTAACTTGATCAAGTCTCTGGATTCATGCCACAAAAAGATTACATTAGTTCAAGGAAGCGCAGATGGATGCTCTGATGGTGAAACAACAGTGCTACTCTGAACTGGCTTTCACGTCAATTCTACCTTTGATATATACAAAGTATATCCACTTTATTGTCATAGACTCAAAAGCCTGGTAATGAAAAGTTTGCTCATTAGAAAGAGATACCTAGAGGGAAAAACTGCATCGAACCATTGAGAGAAGAGTATGTTATTTTCATTAGCCATAAATCACGTGCAAAAAAACTAGTCACTGAGGAAGATGAAGAGTTCTACTTCAAAAATTAGAGGGAATGAAATTGAGTGACGAGCTCAAATAGCATCTCAACGTCGACAGCAACAATGATGCATTCCTGTTTCTCACAAATTACGGGTTCCTGAATAGTAAATGATTGCTTAGAATTTTGAATTTTTCTATTATAGCCATTCAGAAACTGTAAATTTATCAGGACATGGACGTGCGCCGTAATGCACGACGAACAAGACATGAAGGAGAGTAAAGGAGCACAAACTTCATACCTAAACCTCAGCGAGGTTTTCATTCATTATCCCCGAAAAGAAAAATCCATCCCTGTAATCAAAGTTTCAGGGAAAGCAGACGTTCTAGCCTGTTCAGTTAATATTTTTTGTATTAAAACAGTACACTAGTCTAAAGTCATAAACAACCCTATGAAATGGTCAAAGGCATGGGGCTGCAAGTCTATGTGTTTGAATCATAACAAACAAAGAGCTAGAAATATATATTTATATACCTATGTACAAGAAATGGGTTCACACATCAATGTTGGTACACGAACATTTCCGTCCTCAATTTTAACAACAATCTATCATCTAAATATAATCTATACCTAACAATTCCAAGACAAGAAGTGTCCTTTAATGTCCTGAGACCGTTCACTTCAGTTGAAACCAATCATCTGCAAAGTGCACGGTGCAAAAAATGTATACTAGATCTCTTAGCAATAAAAAGGGTGGCAAAAGAGATTTGTAGATCACAATGCAAAGATAAGTTTAAAGACTATGAGAAGATCACTAGGTTACATAGAAATTCGAAAATAAAAGATAAACACCATCTCAAACAATCATTGAAGAAGCAGTTGAAAGTAACTCGTCATTCCATTAGTGGAATAATGACGATCACTTCGAGGTCATATTGAAAATAAAACTACTAAGGGTGCATACACCTAAAAATATCTGCGTTTGCGTTCAGGAAACATATTTTTAACAAAAACAAGGAAATGGAAGTATAAATCAATCCAACAAAAACCATTGCTGGAAATTAAATAAAAGTTAAACACCAGAGGAATACTAAATCTTTCATATTATGCATAGATTTTAAAGATTTAATGCACTGATCCGTTGCGAAATTTACGCAAGATTATATATGGTACAGAGCCCACATTGATTGAAAACGAGAACACATAATATCAGACTAAGGGTAAAAACCATTTACCGACCCACAGAGATAAAGCTTTTAAAGGTCCCACAGCTTAGTGCACTAGCCAGGCGATAAGTCATGGTGGCAATGCAGATGTGTTACTCGACTGAACTCAATCTTCATGGAGGAACGCAATGCAACATCTCATCGAAACAGTGAAAATTCACTCACAGATTCGACCTCTTCGAGGCCACGTATTCACTTGACATGAATTCACAGCAATACAGTTAAAGGCAAGATAAAATTCAGGCATGAATTCAAATGAAATCAATGTCAAGTCAACAATCAAACAAAACTCTGCTTAAAAGTAGTTAGAATTAGAACATGAATCCAAGGCAAATTCATGCGGAGACACTGTCAAATTAATTGTTAGAATGCTCTAACGTCGCATTCAGGGCATCCAAAACTCTCGGGAAACGATCAAAACTACATGGTAACAATTTCTAGAAATAACTGAAACAATATCCATGCCAAGAACTTTATATTCTACAAATGAAGGTCTATGATACGAGCGGCTATGAAGGTATTTATATATACGCACGTGAATAATATTGGATATCAATATAGGTATTGATGCTAGTATAAAATAGACATTACTATATATATGCAGATTGAAAGACTTGTTTTAATAATCATTCTACACTGACTTCCTACGGAGTAGATTTGTGGTACGAGTTTGTCACACCACATTCTCGAGGGAGAAAGAGCAAAGTGTGTTCATTCGCCTAGGAAAATTCCCAGAATAATCCTGAATACTTCCAGTTAGAAAGCTTCATAAATCCAGTCATATACAGTACATCTCAAATCATCATACAGAATGAGTGACATTAGAATTGGCGGGGAATTATCATGTTTTAATAATTATAGAAGCGCTACGAATTTTTTTTTTAATTTGAAAGAGTCGCGGATTGTCGTTCTCGTTGTAGAAGTCAAGGAACCATAGATAGAAATTTCAGTGAGGGTCAAATTTTTAGATGAGCTTGAGGATAAAGTAATTGATTCTCTGCAGGGACGTAAAGTCTCTTGAACAAAATTTCAATTGTCTAACGTCCACTTGAATTATTTTGGAAAATATAAACATTTCACAACATGCAGATGAAAAGATTACAAATATGTCTAGCTTGTAGATAGCTTCAAACAAGTGACGAACTTGGCACGAAAAATGTTGTTTCAGTTGACTCGTCCCATGTTAATATTTTAGAATAGTGTATCTGCATCTCCAGAACACGGATGGTACCATGAAATCATCGATGGAAACGGGAAGTGATTCAATTTGTTTTTCTTATAGATGATGTAATCCCAAATTTCATGCAATAACCAGATTATTTTTTCTTTAATTCATTTCCTATTGTCTGTTCGGGCCTAACACGAACAATGTTCGTCACCACGAAGAAAGATTTTCTTGATGCATCATGGAGTATGTTCAGAAACACTTGCTTGACTCGTGAAGAAACTTGAGAAACCATCTGGTTGCACATTACACGAATGAATCCGGTTTTCAAGGAAAGAATCTACTATCGCAAACTAAAAGTTTAGATTTTATTAATAAACATCTTAAGATGCTCACTGAATTGCATTTGAAGCTAATAAACTAGAAGTTAACTGTTTTCGTAGCTCTATCTTCAACTTCAATAAAACGTGTGAGCATCCAAGATTGAGCTAGAAGCGAGATCAATTTTTGAATAGATGTTTTCCAGCTCAGAGACGAATTTAAACAATTTTCAAGATAAAACTAACAATTTTCCATTAGTTTTTCCTGCTTTTTGAATACTTGAACTCTATAGTTGCTACAATGCCAACTCAAAGAATCTTTGTTATTGTAAAATGTGGCCTTGGAACAAAAGTGACAAAATGACAATTTTTAGACTGAAAATACCCTGATATATAGTATTATACCCTAGAAAAACATAAAAGTTGTCTAAAACGTTCACGTGAGCAAGTGGGATCGTTATAAGTTATTCTGCTTGTGAGCTTAGCTGGGGTGAGGAGACTGATTTGTCATGAGGCTGAGATCAGGTCGAGCTATTGTCGAGTACGACAACCCTAAATACTGTAAGTTTAAAAGATGTCAAGGTTTCGAGTAGCAACTGCCATCAAAAAGTTAGTAAAGATCTTCAGAGAGCGAAAAATCCTTCGGTATATTCTATGAAGAGAAATGAGTTTTAAAGTTGTTTTGATTTCTGACCATGATACAGCAAAGATGAAAACTGTTCATCATCAAAATTAGTTTTCTTGACAGTCGTTTTAGTCTTCGCAAGAATTGGAATATGTAGTAAGATTAAGAAGTAGCTGATCGACCATAAACAAGGATGTTTGGGCTAGGTAAAATTTTCGAATTTTTAGTAAAAAAGATATTATAAGCTAAAAATGTTATGCGTTGAGGGGTTGCCTTGCCCCAGGGGCAGGTCGATGTGGCGTGTGGTACTCCTCATCTCTCGTGTTGGGGAGTTGACGCCTGGAGGAGGTGGAAGCAGGTAGCTGTCTGTCGTACATTAGGGGGTCTTGGGGCGGAAGCGGCAGACCCAAACTTCGCTCACCAAATTCATCGAACCGAGGGTCTCGAGGGTCTCTCAAGTCTCTAGGGTCTCTAGCATCACGTAATTCTCTTGGGTCTCTAGAATCTCTGTGATCTCTAGGATCTAAGGGCACTCTAAGTTCACGAGGATCCCGAAGGTCGCGAGGATCTATGAGGTCCCTAGGATCTCTCATATCTCTAGGATCTCTAAAGTCTCTGAAGTCGCGAGGGTCTCTTAAATCTCTAGGATCTCTGATGTCCCGCGGATCCCTAGGGTCAAGCAAGTCTCTTGGATCACGAGGGTCTCTCGGGTCATGAGGGTCTCTAGGATCACGAGGGTCTCGAGGATCACGTGGGTCTCGAGGATCACGTGGTTCTCTGTGATCACGAGGATCAAGTGGATCTCTGGGAATTCGTGGGTCTCTAGGATCATGAGGATCGAGTGAATCTCGAGGATCTCTCAATAAATCTCTGGTGTCTCTTAAGTCTCTATCTCGATAGTCTCGTGGATCTCTCATGTCTCGAAAGTCTCTGGAATCTCGAGGGTCTCTGGGAGGGAGAGGACGTAGAGCACCGTGGCCTGTGGGGCCTCCGCGATGGTAAGCTGAAAATAAGAAAACAAAATTAAATTCGTTTCTAAAGCAATGGCGCGCTAATTCTTTTTCAATAATCAATAAAGTTGCATTTTTAGAACACCATATCAACTCAGTAAGAAGGTTAAAACTCGTGCAAGCATGTCCCTGAACTTTTTCATATACTAGACACACGGATAAATTTAACTCATGGAGAGCTAACATTTGTCTGTAAGCTTCTTAGGAATTAACTTTTGAACATACATAGAATTGAAAATTTTAACATTAAGACGACTGTGAAATACATTATAATCCACTTGATTCCACGACAACTTAAGATAAACTTTTGTAAAGCTGACCTCAAAACTTGTCATTTCATTTAATAATGCTTCAAGTTGGATCAATCCTTTTAGCAATCAACACAACCAAGTAAGTTCTGAAAAAGCAATGGTGAATGTTAAATCACTCATGAACATAATATTCTACCAGGGTTACTGTCATAAAACACTGCCAGTCGCGGAGGTGTTCAGCAGTCTTGAAAAGTGAACACTCCCTCATTATTAATATTGGAACTCTTGTTTAATTTGCCAGGCAAGAAAAACATTAGTATTCGTTATGGTAAAAATTAAATTCGAGGAAGATCAGTGTGGTTCAAAAACATAGCACGTTTCGGTTTGAGGGAAGCTAGAAAGTATTATTTTTTTACGAGTATATGAGGCATAAGCGAAAAGTTAGCAGTTTTTCGAAAAAAGACACCTTAAATATCATGGAATAAAAAATATCAGTTCAGAATTCAACCAATAAAATTAGTCGTAGAACAGGTTATCGTATAAATACGTTACAGGTTATCATACGTGATCATGAATCTGATATTTTAACGTACTTGTATGACGCAAGAATTCGCCCGATCTAACGATGCAAGTGAATGTTGTCTTGAAAATTGAGTTGTATATTCAACGTTCACCTGGGTCCAATAAATTACACATATTATATGATGAAGACCGTGTTAACCTTTTATTATGAACTTGGTTCTTTTACTGAAAGAAAAGAATCAAACGTATAATACATATATGTGTGTGTGTACGTACAGCAACTCAAAACAACTGATGCTTGATGAAACTGGGAACAGAGTACAGCGTTAGTGAGAGAATGATTCATTTAAAACCTAACTCATGTAAAATCCCCCAAATGCATCATGGATGTAATGTTATTAGCAAAAGAAAAGCATCAGTTACTTTTTAATCACCATGCATGCATAATATTTATATATGTATATAGGATTTTCTAAGAAGTACGCAGCTTCAGTTTCTTTGAACTTTTTTATAACTTTTTAGCTTAGTTAGCTGCATCAATTTCATGGCTACCAAATTTCTTACTAGGTCAGCAATAGAATAAAAACCATCCAAGGAAATTTTATTATTGATTTTCATTAAACGAGTTAATAAAAACGGGTAGAACATTAAGAACATTTAAAGGAAATCTGAGTAATTTTTCCTCTGATACTTCAAGGCCACCAAGAATAAACAAAGAATAAATTTGCATGGCAAGCCGACCACTACGCCAGATTCCCACAACAGTTTTAATATCCCTTTATTTTAATACTTTTCCACAGAGAATAACTCGCTAGGCAACTCGATATCACTGCTACCAGTTACGTTGATTTAAAAGAACAGTGTAAGAGGAAATAGGCTCTCAATCAATGATGAATTATTAGTATTCTAGGCATTATATAATCAGAATTATACAAGAATATTCCATATGGTAGTGGAGTTGCAATAAACATGAGCATCAACGATAACACAAACAAAAACTCAAAAAAATTGTTTTAAATTACGAACTTAAAGATAAGAGCTAACGAATGATACTATAAAAATCAGCAAGAAACAGATTGATAATAAAAATGGTTGTAAATACATAAATAAGCACTTACGTTAATGTGTGGGGTCCTTAGAAAATTTGTATGACCGGTAGTCTTCTAGAAGTGTCGTAACAAACAATTTCAACACGATCTGAGTTTACCACATATAAGAAAAGGAAGATTATTTCTACAGTCTCGCTTAGGAGGGAACTGCAATAAAACCCTCAATGTATTTCTTAAGATAAAATTTCTGAGATGAGTGACAAATTTTTCTAATGTTGCGTCTCAAACAAAAAGACGCAGACGTGTACATAGCCAAAGCTAGATGATATCAATTTGAAGAATTTAAGCTCATTTCTTCTTTTATGCAAATAGAGGGAAGCTTTGTGTTTAATATCATGTGTGTTAAAAAAGTGAAAATTGTTTCATTTATCTTGCGAACAGCAAGTGATGGACAAAACTTTTAGGGGATAAAATGTAAACCGAAACCAAATGCACCTGTGTTACATACTTCTGATAAACTATAATTGAGGGATAAAATTATATTATTTTATTTCAACCACAGAAGAACTTCTAGTTTAATCATAGTTCAAAGCACGGAGTTTAATCATAGCTCAATCTGAAAGCACGAAGAACTCACAATAATATTTTTCCACACACTTGATTCAGCATCTTCATTCACATGCATATTCTAGGAATCTTAGAACGTTACGAACATGCTTTTAGGTATTAACACACATTATCCATTATATATTCATTGTCCATACATTATTTTCTTATTGAAAATCCTGCATAAGTTTGATATTCTTATCGTTTGTAAATATTCAAACAGCGTACTCGAATTAGTATTTTATAACCTTGAACAGAAAAAAAAACAGGTCATAAATCAAAAGTTTGGGTTGATTCCGAACAAAACTTTTTGGCTCTTGAGTTCTTTTGCAAGCAACTAGTAAGACAGAGCTCAAAGGCAAGGTTTATGTTTCAATTTCCTAACAGGTTATTATTTGAAAACATGATTTAAAGGAGAATTTAGAGCTTGCATGTACAGTGTTTTGTTTTCTGAACTTCAATACAAATCATTTATAATAAGCTTGGACTGATCCTCACTGTCTGATGTAAATTAAAACTTAAACAGAATATTTTTTATAGGTTTAAGTATATTCCAACTCCTAAAGTGGAATGACAATCAAATCCTAAAACTGGATTCCAAAGTCCAACATAGACTTCGATTTTTAAAGTTAAATGAGAATCAAAAGACACGGCTGCATTCCCGTCACAAGAAGGCTTCGACTCTTTATGTCACAGTATAATCCTAAACAGCAACAAGACTGGACTCATAATGTTGGATGCAATTATCAAATGTCAAGACAAAACTCTTATATTTAATGCAAGTCAAGGGGCAAGACAGGACTCACGTCTAATGCAAATCATGGCAAGACAGAACTTTTAATATCTAATGCACATCAAGAGGCAATTGAGGACTCATAATGACTAATTCACATCAAGGGGCAAGACAGGAATTTGAACGTCTAATGCAAATCAGGGAGCAAGGCAGGGCTTCTACAATGTCGAATGCAAATCATCAAAGGGCAAGACTTGATCGATAGACTAACAGCGCAGGCAGACGATGCTTGCAGAGGAAGTGTGGAGCGTGCCCGTCAAGTTCACAGACTCTACAGTGATGCGTGCGATGGAAATTAGGTTGAAGAAGTGGTGCTTGGAGTGGGAGTATTACCTCGTTCGTCTGGGTAGCGGCCATAGCCACCTGGATCGCGGGGTCCCACTCCAGGCACTCCTGGATCCAGAGACACGATCCAGTCGTTGTAAGTGACGATTCAAGTTGAGAAGCCCCATTTCCATCAAATTATAGGGTTGGGAAGGTAGTTTCCAGACAGAAAGAATGTTTCTCCAAGCGTTGGCTCACACGCATTTTATGTGTTCAAGACAGAGTAGAAATAGTAGTTTTTCAATGGATTTGAATGACGAAGGGTTTGACAAAGGCAATAATGAATTGTATGTGTATGTATGATCAAAAAAGGATGTATGCAATGATTAGAAAGACGATGTTGAATTTTATCACAATGTTTGATCGAGTGGAGGCGTTTAAGAGACGTGTAATATTTGAAAAAAATTGATGAATTTAGATAATACATAATCGAAAAGTACACCAGTTGAAGTTGAATGTTTAAATGTATGGCTCATATTTATGCAATGGTTTATCCAAAATGTTGAACATCGACAGAATTTAGTGTGAGTTATGTAGATATTTTAGGTAAATAATAAAATTATTAAAAAATGAGAATTTTGAAATTCGTAAATAGTTGTTAGCAGTTTGATTATAGGTTTGCATGGATGAGAGAGCAATGACCTCAAATGCATATGTGAGGATAAAATAAATTAGATGCTTACAAATTATGGAAAATATAAAAATAGAAATAATATAGAGAATGAAACATATAAAAGGATTCAAACACAAGTTGTTGGGAAAGAAACAAAAGAATATTAAATCCATTTCAAATTGATGAGGCAGCGAGGAAAAAAGAAGAAAATTACATTATATTTAACCTACAAAAAATGGAAGTATCCCTGTTAATAGAAATTTGCAAGAAACGCTATTTTTTTACGACATAGCCATCAATTCAGTCGGAAACGAAAAATTCAGGACAGTAACACTTGATGTACAAACTAAAATTATTAGTCATCTATTCAGTTATCAAATGAATTTAGCAAATAACTATAATACGACTCATGTGTATTGTTATATCCATGTTTAACTTCAATTGATTTGTTCATCGACTACAATTTCTTTGAACGAACAAAAGTCGATTATTGTTATTATGAGACTCACGAAAACTTTTTTGTAAAGTGAAAACTAGCTTGAATAATTGTAAGTTACAGATAAATACTAAAGTTTATGGAATAAACTAAAAATAAATTTGTAGTACGTAAGGCAACCATTTTGAACTTAAACGAAGCGTTTTGCTTTAAGAATGAAACTGTACAGAGCAAATCGTTAGGCACAATGAAGCGAATAAGCTATTCATAACTTACAGTTTCACCATGATAGGAACAAAGAAAAAAACGAATAAGCTGTATTGATTAGTAAGTTCTATTAATTCAGTGCATAACTAGACATCAAGTTATTGTACAGAATGCACTGCAAAAACATCCATTAATACGTGACCTTCTTCAACTGGGCATAGTACAGCTCACCTAGTGCATCATATGCACCTTTTTCTTGCCCTTATCTGCAAGAGATTTCACACCAAAATTAAATAATTTTGCACCGATATCTAATGAATTTACAAATAAATTAAGTGATTTTTCACCGAAATCAAACGATTTTACAAAGAAATTGAGTGATCTTACACCGAATTTAGGTGATTATACATACACAAAAACTAGTTGATTTTAATAAAATTAAAATACCGGTTTCCTCACGGAAAAACTTCATTAAAAGTTAATTATATATGGTTGGTAATGCGCTAAACAATGTGTTTGAACTTAATACTTCGAGCAATCGACTTCTTTGTACACCGCACGGGCACCGAGAACTTTGTAGTTTTGCCCATTTTTCCATAAGCTCTTTTTCATCGCATTCAATTACATTCATCTGATTAGGTTATCCGTTAAAAACAGTCCAAATGGTAATTTAACCTGCTATTTCATTTGAGACTTGGTGGGTGAGTTCAACAATTTTATTATTTTACAAAAAACAACGCTCCTGAAACTTTTTTGACTGGAACCACCTATTTTCATTTCAAGTCTCGCGATCTACATAAACGCAAGACTTCAAACTTGGAACGGAAGGAACGAACAGAACTGGCAGGCATTAGTGTCACAGGTACCAGCCCAACAGGTACCAGCCCAACAGGTACCAGCCCAACAGGTACCAGTCAAACAGGTACCAGCATAACATGTACCAGCCCAACTCACCCGTGGGGCTCGTGACGGGTCTGAGTAAGGCAGCTCCGGCGTGGTTGGGGCGGGTTGGGGAGTTAGGGGAAGGAATTGGTCGCTGGATTTGGGGTATGACGATAGCTGGAGGGTGTGTTGCAGCCCAGTACGCCTCCAGATACTCGGCAATGTGTTCACACGCATCTTCCAACTGAAATTCCCAATTTATTTATTAATTAATCCTATACGTACAACTAGCGATCCTGAAAATACAGGGTGCGACAACATAACTTCCTTTTTTTTCAAAGCAAACCGCTTTGTAGAAAGAAAGTTATCCTGCTACGCCCTGCACATCAAAAATAAGTTAGTTCAGTCCTATATTCTAAATATTTCGATCAAAAGCTGGGCGAATTTAGATAAGAAACGAGTAAAAATGAGTCACAATTGATGCAACATTTCGTTCAGTTGCCATTTCTCTTGAAATATTTGGACTAAGATGTTACAACAAATAGAGGAGAGGAATATGCAGAAGGTTGCTAATGAAGAGACGTACCTGCAGGGGAAGTTCGTACAAACGTAGCAAAAATTGATGTTGTCTTCAGCCATCAATTACAATGTAGGCGTCATTCAAGTTCATTTAGTATCTTTAGATACATGTACTCGTATAACACTAATCTATTTTAGTTCTGTAAAACTTGTTAAATTTAAACTGAATACAAATGACATCATTCAGTGTCAACAATTTGTATCACAAATGCTTGCACTATTTATTTCAAAGTAATTTTTCAGCAACATTTATAATTTAATCGTCAATCAATGTACTGCATTTCTAACAGGCTCCTTCATCTGTAGTATGTCGCTTCTCGATGTTGCAGAAATAATGCAAGCCAATAGAAACACATTGGAAACTTAAACAAGCTGAAATACATTTATCTTAGTTAAATAACTTTGAATGAACAGCATACCGTATTCACCCTGAACATATCTTAATTTCTTTTTGAGCAAGTATTATAGAATAGAGTATGACAACAGGAACGAGCCGAGTTGTCCATTCTTGGCTTGCTACTCAAGTCCCATGCTGACAGATGCCAGTAAATTTACTGAATTTGGTTCGTGAATAAAGTAAAAAATGCGATCAACAGATTAATGAGTGTGAACAAAATTAATTTTGAAATGTGCCAAAAAGCAAAATCTCTCAGATTTCATGCCATAAACTAGCCAAATGTATTGAGAAAATGCTAACGCTTCGTAATTACCATATTGATAAAAGAGTTATTTGTACATTGAAGAATGTGAGCACCATGTTAGGAATAAAAGCGTATTCTATTCAATATTCACTGCATCACGAATAATTAAACACATAAAGCATGATCGAACCATTGAATTTATATTCTGCCTCATTACTGATGCCGTCCAGGGTTGTATATTTAAGTAATAAATAGATTACAAAAGAGCAATGATTCTCTTTCGTAACAATTCAAAAGTAGCTTATGGTTTCATGAAAAGAATATAGATAAGTAATGCTAGATTTCTGAAAGTTCTATATGAAGTGTGCATTAAAAAATATTGCACTGTTTCTGTTGACTCTGCTTTCATCGGAGAGAACATGAACAAAATTCGATACATTTTAACATAGTTTCCCCATTACACATTTTAACTTTATAGCGAATCGTTGTGCCAAACCTTCTGTGGTTACTCTGTTTGCTGATGGATGAAACTCCAGCTTACTTGGTTCTCATCCAAGATGACATCAAACATTTCTGGTGGACACTGTGACAGCTTCTCAGCCGCAACCATTTGTACGTTCAAGTTACGACTTTGGGACTTCCCTCTAGACTTGATCAAGCGCTGAAGGACCTGCCCGACCAAATGAGTTTTAGTAGGATTGAAATTAGTAGCGGGAAATAACCTTAGAGAAGTAAATAAACTAATAGAAGAGAGTTAAAATAATCTAAATACATCCCTTGCTTTAAGTTACATAAACTCCGATACTCAATCTTAATTTATTATTTCAGATTCCACAGTTTGCTCTACGTGAACAAGAAATAAACTAGCTCATCGAAATTTGAATCGTTTAGCACTGTTTCCATATCAAATTGTCGGAAATTAAAACAAAAACAACAAACAGAGCTAACAGTTTTACGACCTGGTGCTAACTGACCTTTGGTGACGATATTTTAAGGTAAGCTATAATAGGTGCTAAGGAAGTTTTGGCGAGCTGAGATGGGTGGTTTATCGTGTCGCAGTCGAGGACCACGAGCTGGAGAGTACGAGCGAGCTCGAAGATTCTCTCGATTTCAGCCTGGACCTCAGCTATGCACGTAGATCTCGAAGTTGACCGCTCCATGAGTGCCCGCTTGCTAGGGTTGTTGAGGAGGCTTCGCTTGGCGAGAGAGATGTCAGCACTGACGCGAGTGATGATCACCCTGAGGATATTCAACTCGAGTAATGAAATTTGTATGCATCTGCGTACGTACACTCTCATGAAAAGTTTCTTATCTTGGTAGGCGTGTTCTTTTCGAGAACATACGAAGCCTGGGAGCAAATGATCACTTCCAAACGAACTGCAATAATGAAAAATTGTAAATCAAGACAAACTTTCACTATTTATGGCAAATTCTCAGTTGAATGACTTAATAGTTTTGGAATGAATATTAGGAGTATTATATACAAATTGCAGTTATTGAATCTTGTGAGAAATGGTGAATCCGTTTTTTCCTTATGATATTCTGGATAGATGACTAAATTGAATAGAAAAGCTATTATTTTACTAGCATCACTCATAAGAGGTTATTTCAAACTAATGTGAACTGTTAAAGAAAAAATATCTACTCTACCGTATCACATTAATGTTTGAATACTAAACTAACGAGACGTACTCGTTGCCCTCGACCAAGCGGTTGAATATGTTTTATTCATGCTATAACACAGGAAGACAGTGTACCATCAGCTAAAGTTCTAGGCAATAAAAACCTATCTACGAATTTATACAAATTTTGCCGCCCACAAAAAATGATCACAAAATCGTCGAGATCGACGTTGAAGATTCTTCATTCAAGAATAGTTTTATAAGACTCACTTTCCCTCGAAACGATGCTTTACATAATCAAAAAGAGCTTTTTGCATCATGTCGGTGACTTCGTAGCCTTTGAGGGACGGCCCGACGAGTACCAAGGGTCGCATAGAAGGCACCACGTCGTACGGAGGGATATTTTCTTGCTTCTTGAAGAAAGGTTTTCTCTTCTCTTTAGTGGGCGGAGTAGTAATTGAAGTCTTCCCTTTGGAATTTCCAAGTGAATCTGCATCGTCCCCAAGACCTCCAGCGCCCTCCAATCCGTTATCCAGATCAATGCCTGAGGAAGGTTTGGTTATCAAGTAGGTTAGGTTAGAACAATGTAAAGCCAACCCACTGAATCCAAAAGAATGACTGGCTTTAGGGCTTATCGATGAAAGAATTTGCAAGGCTCAGGAAGCACTGAACTAAGAGTTCTAGAGCGATGCAAATCTTTGAAAATGAAATCCTAAAGACACATTCTTAAGAGAGGTTGGCTGGAATAAATGGGTTGAAGAATCCGTAGATCATTCGATGGTCGGTGGAGAAAGAGTTCGTTTGGCTGTTATTCTCCTCTGTTCTAGGAACGATCGAATGCCATTTAAAAAAATGAAAATACAAATTTACAAAAGTGACGTAAATTGTAAGAGTACAGGGATGTTGAAAAAAACATAAATTCTCAGATAGCAAAAACATTGTACAGTTATATTCGCATAGATAATATTCCAGTTTTACGTAAACCTTTGAAAAAAATTACTTTTCGTTTCAAAATCCAATCTGACATTTTTTGTTCGTCTAATCTTACAAAAAATGGATATAAAGAACACAACAGTAAAGAGTTTGTTCCCAAAAAATAAGTAGCATCCTCGTCCTTATGAAGTTTGTCGTGAATAGTACAGAAATCTTAAATGCATCCAAGTTTTTGGAAAATAAATTCATAAGCTCACGAAAAAAGTTATGTAAAACTCTTACTTTAGCTTCATGCTTCTAACAAACTAACGTAGTATGAAAATTTACTATGCCTAGAACAGCAAGTCTTCACATTTTTGATGATGGCTTTCAAACTAAATTTGACGACAAATACCTGTGCTTCTTCGTTAAAATTACAACGAATCTCGGTTATGAAATACGTGAATCGATGAATCGTGAGTCAACTACATGTGTTTGAATGGAAACAGTTGGTGCACAGTCAGGAAAATATTCGGAAAATTTGAATTCTCCATTCTTTTTTATACTTTTGTTAAGTATAATCGATAACGTTGAAAGTATAATGTATAAGTTAAGTTCTTGAACTATTTTTTTTATTTTTTACCGACTGTTTCCGACCAACGTCAAAAGTCGTACGGACCAACTGTTCCCAACCAAATGAAATGATAACTAACTCATAAATTAAAGCACGCGCCCCAAAGTAAGAATGGCGAATTTATCGCTAACGTTTATTGATAGTTTACTATGTTCTCGTTTACTGATTGCAACAAAGCCTCTAAAAACACTATTTTTTATGACTTTCATTTTCAAAAAATGGCTCATGTGTGGACGAGTGTTTTTACTCAACAGCACAATGAAATAATAAGAACAAAGTACGGTGCGTTTGCTACTGTTCCCAAAGGATAGAAGCCTTCCGTGATCTACACGGACACATATTCACATGAACAAAATTATTTGAATGGGCGGAGACTATCAGGCTAGGCAAACGTATAGATGGATGCATACTCTGGTTCAGCTAAGTTTTGTTTATTTAATTTTGCATTGTTTACGACGAATTCTTTAGATCATAAATGAAAATTCTACTACGTTTTTGGAATGCAGCTTTATCATATTTTGACTCTCAATAGGCGAAGTTACCACTCATAGTTTATGTATGATATGTCGGTGCATTCATCTCTTCAATCAAAATACAACAATCGGAAAACGAGTTTGTTTTAAACCATGTAATCTGACTGGGAAGTTTCGTACTTGTTTTACACAGAGCATAAATCTTGTTTTAATTAATCTATGCAAAAATAATGTAAATTCACTCTTTCTTGTAAATTATCTAGAGTTCAAATCAAGACACAAAATTTCTAGCCCTTTATCCGTGTTTTTCGATAACAATGATGATGAAGCGGCTTACGGCACGGAAGAGTTTAGTTGAGTATGAGTTGGAAGGTAAATACCGGAAAATATTTTTGTTCTATGATGGAAATTGAATTTCTAACTATGGATTAAAGAAAATATGTGTGAACACTCCTTGACGTACAACACACAGACGTTCACAACGACCGATCAGAGAAGAGAACACGAATATAGAATACGAATAGATTTTTGGATTTCCATCACTGAGGGAGAGTGTAGCATTACGAGTAATATAGAAGAGCACACGAAGTAGAGACCACTCAAAACACTAATATAAGACTGAAAACAGGCTAAAATTACACGGTAGTTGCAAGCAGGATGACTAGCTTCAAACGCGTTAGCCAAGAGAACAAATCTTAAACTTGCATTCTCATTCCTAAAGTATGAGATAAAGACCACTCACCTTGAAGAAAACACAAGCAGTTAAGAAACTCACGATCGCATTCGGTAGAAAATAACGCAAACAGTTCAAAATTCTGTGGATAAGAAATGAAAATTCCCTGAGCGATCTCGTACTCAAACGCAAGAGAAATTCGTTAGAGAAAGAGAAACAGTGCAAGCAATGCCCATTCAGTTCAACTTTATCGACCTGATGTCATTGTTGATCATTAAGCGAACAGCCACAGTAAACCTTGTTAATTCGCAATCTCTCCAGGAGAAAACCTTTTACTTTTCATGGCTCACATGAGTAAAACTTTTATTGACCCTTTTGATACTCTCACAAAACAGAGCCTTTCCTCGCTTTGTTTCATTTTTGAATTTAATAACAGTTATGACAAATAAATTCAAGATCCAAAGTTTGTTGTTTCAACGAAAAATGTATGTTTTCTGTTTCCCTCCATTTCTTCACCAGTGATTGCTATTCGTACTGGTTTCCTTTCAACGCTACTTCGAATTAACGGTTTGCTGTAGGTACTTAGATGAAGGTGTACTGAATAAGCTGCTTTCTATAACACAACCCAGACCAGATAACTCATTTAAGCAATAAAATCGAGGAGTTTTACACACTTGTTCCACGAGCAAATGAAACATTTAAACAGACTCAACAGCATTACACTTCTGTATTGGTAAACCAAAAGTAACTAGAAATGGGCCTTGAATTCAGTAAAATACCCATCGAGTTCTTGATTTATCGAGTTTTGAAGAAAACGAATGACGTATTCTTCTATCATAAAAACTAAAGCTGTCAAATTTTTGTGCAGGACGTAAATTTAAATATACCCGTGCTTTCCATGTTCATGGTACAGATAAATTCTACAATCCGCAACTAAGAAAATGGCTCTGGACGCACAACTAGATTCTCCTTAATAGAACCATGCAGCTAAGCAAAAATGAAATTTCCAGTTGCTCGTGGGTCCGCCGAATGACAGACAGGATAAGTGACTTCTCTAAACGAGATAAACAAATTGCGTTTCATAGCGTGTTGTAAAAAATCTGTGTACTTACAATAATCACGAACACACCCACCAAGACACCAAGGAGAGAAAGAAAAGATAAATTAAATGAAGCAAAGATAGACACCAAATTTGAGCGCAGTGCCAGCCGTATAGATCACGTGATGCAGAAAGACGCTTCGAAGTGCATCGTATTTTCTACAAGTTATTCATGCAGGCCTGTGAATTAAACCCAAGTTCAACATCCTAGCTCACTCCTTCACAATTGTTCAGTGATCAATTCGAGTAAAATAATACAGCGCTCTTATAGTGGGAAGTACTCTTCAAAAGGAAAATTTTTACCCCAACACTTCGAGCACAACATTGAATTTTGTGAGCTGCGTAGAAAATTTTAGTCGACATCAAATACCATTTCGGCCTTTTGAATTATTGTTTAAATGTGAGTGAACATTTAATGTACACCATCTGGAATACAATGTATTTATTGAAAATTGAATGATGTGACACCTAAAACAGCTGATATAATTTGTAGGGTTATATACCCGTGGGTATATAATATTATAATATTGAATATTATATAATATTGAATATTGTAGTACCCAAGTTTTCATTTATTCCTCATCCAAATGGGATCTGAACATGAGTACGAAAACTATTTCAGGTTCTTCAGCAAAGTCTATGTCTTAAATATACATAAGCTACAAAAGAGTCACTTTCAAAGATGTGTACCTAACATTTCCACGTTATGACAGAAAATTTGTAGATGGTTTTAGAAGAGTCAACCTCACAGTTTTATGAATAAAAATATCTATAATTCTCCCTATAAAAATATGCGAATTAATTTATGCCATAGAAATGAGTAATGCTAATAGACCAAGTATTATACTCAGCTGCCCAAATAAACGGTGTATCAGTTTTTCGACAACTGAATATTTACTTATTTTTTGCCTCAAATGACTAAACAAACACAAATTATTTATTTTAGTGAGGTGAAATACATCGTAAATTTCTTATTAGTTCTTCATAAGACAGAATTTACGTATAAAATTTGATACAACGTTTTGCAAGAAGAAATTCTGCTATCAGCAGTCCTGAAGCACTTCAGTACATTCAGTAGATCTTAGTAAATAATTTATATGTATTTTTTCAGAAATTATGACATGAGAGCTTACGTCTGGAACCCTGCTTGAAATCATGAAACTATTGTGGCGTTAAATTTAAATGGTGTTCACATAGAACATTTTTGCAGCAAAACAATAAATCAATTAATTTTGTATCGACACAATATGTACATATGTACATATTAGGTGCTGCTAGATGGTACTAAATATCATTGTTTTGTACGTTTTTTAGGTGATGAATAAAATAATTGTGCTATGCCCCTGTAAGTCATGGAGGTTAGTTACAGGTTCAGCAGATGTAGAGCGCGTAATTTAAACGAGTTAGAAATTACTTTACTTTATTTAATAATATTCTGTATTGGATTATATTGTATTATAGAACTATCATAATATTATATTAAAATAATTATCATATTACTATATAATTTGGTTTCTGGCTTCCAATGGGCTCTTCGAATGTGGAAAAAGTTACTTTCCCATAATGAATTTATTCGAAAATGGCAATAAATCATAAGACTGACACCATGATATCATGTTCGTCTGAACTGCAATTTATTTTTCTTCAAATTTTTACTTAGTGTAACATAAAATTTTAATTTTGTTTACGCCACCAATTATTGTTACAGTTTTGACAGACGCCACTCGGTAGTTTTAATGCAAATCTACAGACGTCACTTTTCAAGAAGGTTTCACAGACTGTTAAACAATAAGCCGTATTATAATTTTTGTTTAAAATACAGCTCAAAATCGCTCTAGGACTGAAAGCACGCGATTGATCTGTGGTGATGATCATTTTTAAATACAATCGGCAAAAATGACGACACAAAGCTGATAAAATCACAACCACGACAGCCAACTGTTCGATTACAATGGAATAATGCTTTTTGTGAATGCAAGATAATAAATTAACGATAAGAAACATCGCAGTGCATACCATCTAACTAATTAAGGCGTACATCTTACTTTATTTTCCACGTTTTCAAACTATAATAGTTAAAGAAATTTCACGTTTTTAGTCATTTGAGGCTCAAAATAAGAAAATTTTTAATCGAACATCAGTCATAGTTTGTTGTCTAAATGTACCTAAAAATACGGAAATTCGTCATAGTTAATCATCTTTGTAAGTTTTGGTTCGTATGATATATGTAGAACAGTGACTTCCGAGATAAACTTTTTCCAGTGCTCGACAACAACCTTGGTAAGAACAAGAAGCAAAATCCCAACCATAACAGTATTTAACAAACGTAACATTTATCCTCAAGTGCTGATACAGTTAGCAACTATAGCTGCTGACATCGTTGAGTTCTCGTGTGGATCTCTGTCAAATACTAGAATAAATTAAATAATGTCGGCAGCACTGGCAGCAGTCGCCAGCTGTGGTTGGTGGCAACGTTAACTTATTACGTTACTCGACGAGAACTCAGTCAAAAACTAGTTACAACGCAGTGAGAATGACTGATCACGATCAAATACTGTAGTAGGCCTTCAATAATTTTACAAAGTGTCCACAAAAATGTACTCACTCTTTGACTGTCCATTACCCGGAGGAAACTAGACTATGGAAAGAATATTAAAATTTCTTCCATAATATTTTATTTTTTAAAACTTAATGTTGTTTTCTGCAATTGAACACATTAGACTTATATCAAATCAAAATAAAATATTTGCGTACTGTACAGTCAAAGAGTGAGTACATTTTTTGGGATACCCTGTAAAACAGCTAATTTAAGTTAAAATAACACATCACAATGAGTAACAATAATAGCCATTTCTGTCGACTGACCTGGAGTGGGAGGAGTGGATCCTCTGGAGTTAGAAGGGCCTTTAGAAGTACCTGCCCCACTCGCGAGAGCATCTCCCAAAGCCCCAACGTTACCCGATGATGAAGTCTTGTTCGTGTAGAGCTTCGAGTTCTTCTGCTGTGTTTGCTGAAGTCTCAGGTTCTCCAACTTGACGGGCGATGGGATGAAGCCCACATCTGCGCCTTCCTTCACCAGTCTCCCGATCCACCAGTTATTGTCGTACTTTTCCTGTCAATTTGCATACATGAAGTTAAGATTAAATTGTTTCGCTCTATAAACTTTATAAGGGCTAAGAAATCAATGATGGTGTAATACTGAGGTCAAACGAGAAAAATGACATCATGGAATAAAGTTAGTCTGGCTCATTTTCATCATCCTCATGACTTCAGTATTAGTTACAGTCCTATTGTTTCGAAATGATTTCGAAAAATAATGCTAATCTCCTAAATGTAAATAAAAATAACAATGATATACCTTGTATTCTCATATTGCATTACCTTGATGTGGAGGAAATTCACTTCAAAAGATATGGCTGCTGTCTCATGCAGTTACCTTGATGTGGAGGAAATCCTTCACTTCAATAGACATCGTTGCTGTCTCATACAGTTACCTTGATGTGGAGGAAATCCTTCACTTCAATAGACATCGCTGTTGTCTCATGCAGTTACCTTGATGTGGAGGAAATCCTTCACTTCAATAGACATCGCTGCTCTCTCATGCAGTTACCTTGATGTGGAGGAAATCCTTCACTTCAATAGACATCGCTGCTGTCTCATGCAGTTACCTTGATGTGGAGGAAATCCTTCACTTCAAAAGATATCGCTGAGCCGTGCACTGGAGAGTCGTCATCCAGGGAGCCGTCGTATGCAACATTCGACCGAACCGCAAATGCGACAGGTTTGGTCTGCAACAAAAAATACGAAAATAATCAATCAGTTAATTGAGTGAAACGAATAATCGAAATTAGGTCACATTAATTGGTGAGAATAAGGAATGCTTAGGACCTATCGTGTATATGTAAATTATGAAACTTAAGGTGTGGTTCAGGTTCTTTTTACTTCCCAAGCTCTTGCAATCTTAAGTGAAGTGCGTAACACAGAGTGCCACGAAAACACCCTCCACCTCAATAGGAAATTTAAAATAAAAGACAGAAAACTCAACAGAATTAATTTTTTTTATCCAAATTATGCAAGCGCGATTAGAAAAATCAGAACAAATTTTCCTCCAGAACAAATTTTTTCACGGTGGTTTCATATTCCTGAGCTTAAAACAGCAAAAGTTTTCCAATGAAACAAAATTACCAGTGACTAGCTACGAGTCTTTAGATTGTAGGTCACTAACTACAAGTCTTTAAAAGATAGAAGAGCGAGCAAAGCTGCACAATAGAAGTAATTGTCTGTAATTCAATGAAGCTCATGTAGAAGGAACATGTATAGCCGTCATGGAAGTCTGTGATCTGCAGAATGCTAAATATTTTGTTACTGAATTCGAAATATTTTACTCTTCATTTATATTCATCTTACTCATCAGAACTTTAATCCTATAAGACACTGGGACAAAATGAAGGACATCCATGTCATCCAATTTATGCTTTTAAGCTCTTCTTAGATACCCATTTTTACAATATGAATCTTGCATCAATTCCACATACGCATGTCAACAGTCTATCATAATGTATGCTGAGTTGTTTTGTGCATACGAATAAACAATCATACGATAAAAACTCAAAGAACGCTTGAAATAGCAGGATTGTAGTAATATCGAAGACTGTACCAAATACCAAAGTTAAGCTGCTTTCATTTTTAGCACCACTGGTGAGAAAATAATAGAATGGATGATTGAAATCATGTGTGCAGCAGATATTGATTGAAAACAAATTCGATTGCTATTATTTTAAAGAAAGCATCAAATCGCTCACGATTTCAAATATAATTTTACGGAATGAAATGTCTCTGAAAATATCAGAAAGATAGGTTTCCAACGAATTCCTTTGTGAGTTGCCCTGCTTAACTTCAAACTACGAAAGTTTACCGAAGATATCGAAAGTCAATGCTACCCACGACCCTTCGGCAGAAAATGGCTCTAGGAAGAGAGAGACGCCTGCAGTTGTAAGGCATAATCCAGCAGTTCATCGGGCTTCAAAGTAACAGAAGCTGGTAAGACTGACTTCTTGCTGTCGCTTGCTAGGCATTTTACAATTCTTAATAGTAGTGTTAAATCAGGTATTAATTTCTAAAAATTGTCAAATGCTTGCAACACGCGTACCGGAGAGAAAAGACTTTTTCAATTCGTAAGCTATGAATTAGAAACGTGAACGTTACATCCGAAAGTTAACACAACTCAGGCATTATAAACACCACTATTTAAATCTAAAGTACTCTACAATAGAAGAGTAATAGTGATTCGCATGCAACTTCTAGTATTCAACAAATTTTGATCATAATATTTGCGAAGGCGAATAATCATTTCACATGTTCAAAAATGGTTAATTTTCAATTGGAACACGTTTCTTTCCTCAGAATTACAACACCAGAATGATTTTCTGTACAATGTTTTTGAAATGAACGTAAATGTGTTCAATGACATTCAAAACTTAACAAAGCCAGTGCAAGTTTATATTTTCAATTAGATACGTTGATATTATATTGATCACCTATTATATGTATAAATAATATTTATTGAGACATATATTCTTAACGCTCGGCGTTACAAATATGTAACACCGAGCGTTAACAATACCTAAAAATGCGTTAATAAATATAATAGGTGCTCGAGCTCTTAGATTAGCAAAGCATTATTGTGAGTCTTGTATGTGAAGATTTACGCGTAGCTATGCGGTGTGAATAATAGAGCTGTCAGCTATTACATTTTTAGTCCACCTCGTCTCCTAATTTCAAAATTTGAAATTCATCGATTGAAATTCATGGTGAAATTGAATGATGAGCTGAAATTGTTATAAAAACTGATGATGTTGTGATAAGCACAAGCTTCACGTGAACACGAGTAACAGGGTTTGGTTTCTATAATGCTTCAATCACTTTCATTAGAGAATTATCGCATTCTTTATCCCGCAAATTTCAAAAACAAAAGTAAATACTTTGTAAAAGTTTGCAGTTCTGCTTAGTGTTTGTCATTTCTTTTTTATATTGGAATCAAAATTGGCGACGACGCTGTGCATTGCTAATTTTTTACAGAAACAATCGAGTTGAAATCACAATTCTGAGTATAAGCGCTTGTAATGAACGAAAAATAATTTAGTTGAAATATTTAAGTTTAACTTCGGATCTCAAGTAGTGCAATACAAAAACAATTACATACACGTGGTTAATTTATAACAGACATTACAGGCATGTGGTCGGTGCTCATGACTGCAGGCACAAGGAAGGATGAAGCATAAAAGGTAAATGAGTTTTTCGAAAGAGGAAAATATAGTTGGTTGTCCATTTTAGGTTTCATAAGCTACCACATTTAGATTTAAAAATTTCACTCATGGAAAATGCCTGATTTGACTCTATCGATTCGCTACGCTCTGTCCTTGACAACTTAGCCTTCTCAGGATGAACCAAGACATGCCTTGGTCTTCATTATTTCGTAAGGAGCAGTGAAAAGACACAACTCTAAACTGATTTGAGTCGCCACATACTGAACAAAATTATAATCATTATTCATCTTTGACCCTAAAACAGTATGAAGGCATTACTCAAAACTCACGTCAGTCTTGTCTAATCTATTGAAGACAAATAGTTCTGGAATTTAATATATAGCTTGACTTCTAATGCAACATGAAGATTTGAGCTAAGACTCACCTTAGCCTTCTCGAGCTGTGTGATGGCTTGTCTCTCTGTCTCACGCCTCAGGTTCTCTCGCTCCTCATCAAGTGAGAGATCAGAAGACGGCTGCGAGTAGTTGGAGTCGGCAGAGCCCTGTGGAAACAAGTTTCCGAAAACTGTTGAAGTTTCTGAACAAAAGAGCGTAACTAAAACCCCTAGCCTTCACGAGACTTCCTCCCGTTCAGTTAAGGGCTGAAATTTGTGCGTTTTCTTACAGAAATGTTGATATTTGCATCTTAGGGTTATAGAATGAATTAAAAAATTCCGTATCGTACCCAAGTCCATCGAAGGCCGATGATGGACTGTCTGCATTTAGTCACTTGTTTTGTATTCGATTAAGGCGGATTGTGTCACTAAAAACATCAAAAAACAGTTCGATGACACTAGATTTTTGATTTTTTACACTAAAAAATAGATGTAATACGCCGGAAAATGAAACTTGTTTTAAACTACATTTAATCACACAATTGACGTACTCAAAAGAAAATGTATGCGCTGTAATGTTTAATGAATATTTAAAGTGTGAACACAAACTGCTAATTTATTAAAACATGAATGCTCGTAAGTTCATCACAAACGTACGTCTCAACTAGGTAGTTTCAAACTAAAAATGTAATTCGACATGATGATCATAATTGAAAACAGATACAAACAACCACCTCATAGTTCTTTGATTGCTAAACTCAAAGAAATCATGCATGCAAGCGAACAGTATTTCAGTACTTTTAAATAAAATTAATATCACAATTCTACACGAACGAAGTTCTGAATTTTAAATATTTTAGTCCCACCACGACTAAATCACCTACATGCAAATTGTTTACTGCTGATAATTCTAACACTTTAACATATATTTATATGTATATGTTAAGAAGTGCCACAGATGTTAGCTTAGAAATATTTTAATATTCTACAGATACCCAAACGTATTTTGAAATTTCTTGGGAAAAATCAAGTTATTTTTTAGTGAGTTGAAACACTTCATTACAGTTCAGTACGTGGATTAAATTTACAATGATATTATAGTTTCTACAAAATTTTACACTAAACTCAACTGAGATGAAGAAAGTCTATATAACTAGGATTTCAATTTTATTTTAATGGCTAAAAATTCGTTTGGTAATACAAAGACGCAACACAAGTTCAATCAGTTGAAAGTTAAGTAAACATTCGTAATGCCATAAACTTTAACATATCTGACAAGCACAACGTACGACGCAGGCATCAATCGGCTTCCGCAATCTGTGTGTTTGAACGGTGGACGAATGGAAATAAGCATGTGAATGACTTGTTTACTTCAACTTGAAAGTAAAGGTTTGCCACTGATAAGGCCCCTTTTAAGTATTCCCTTGTGTTGACATAGGCATGATTTTGATATCCAATGAGGGCTTCACAGCACGATTCATGACGCACATGCCCTAAAATTCGCTTTATACTGCGCAATTAATAAGTAAAAAAATGGCAAGGCTAGTAGCGAAAAAATTTCTTCTCTTTCATATTTTTGAGTCAAAAAAAATACACTGAACTTGTTCACAATCATGCAACAGCGTTCAAAAACCGTGTGTTTGGTGTGCACATCAGGTATGAACACAAACACAACGTTGGGCTTTCACTTATACTGAAACTTTGAAAATATTTTATAAGTGCATAAATCAGGAGCACAATTGGGAAGCATGTAGATTTTTTGCAATTTGTTTCAAATGTAAGAAACATCGAATGTAATTGGTCGTTCTTGAAATATAGAATTTATTTGAGAGAACTGGCACTATAGACAAAAATTAAAGACATGAGTTTGAAATAAAATTAAAAATTAGAAGCAACTCAGATTATGAGGTATTGACACAAAAATCCTAAATACAATTTATTTGAAACTGCTAACAGCATTCAAAACAACGCTTTAATGTAGAAACTTTAATATTTATACATCTGAGGTTCCCGCTGCAAGTAGTCTCGTCAGGTAAAAGGTGAAATTTCATCATAAAATGTGTGTGAAGCGGCAATTATGACGCTGAAATTCGCTTTGAGGAACGAAAGAGAGTGAACTCTATTAATTCATGTATACAACCCCCATAAGGTTTTTAAGCTTCGGAATATCTGCATCCAAGTCTCTCTTTAAACGTGTACGAAGAAGTAGAACTAGCATACATAATCACAATTTTCTTCGCAGAAATACACCGTATGAATAGCACATGAACAAATATTCCCCAAAGCTGTTCAGAGATGCTGTCAGTACGTAATAAATATCAAAAAAATCAAAGACTACACCACATAACATAGCGAAGGCGACTAGCTGAAGCAAACGACGCACGTGGCTGGCGTGACGTCGGAGGGAACAGTCTTCATTAGAGCCGGCGTGCATCGATCCAGCGACCTATACGCTCATCCCCTCGTACCTTTCCCCACATTCCTTTGCCCTCTGCACCAGTCCCTCTACAATATGCATCATTAAACCCTCAGTCACAGAACCCTTTACAGTTTCTTCCTTGTCACGCAAGCATGAGCTCCACAAACCAGCGCTGAAATTTGTGAAGTCCAACCAACGCTCTCGACGAGAAAATAGCAAGCATTCATATGAGGAGAAATGAAAGCGAAAGGAGGTCAATATATTTACACTATTGTTTGATACATAAATAAATTAAACATTTGTACAGTTGTGTTTGTACCTGCAAACCAGAGTATCCAGATTGACCGATCGTCATGTTCATTTCCTGTTACAAGAAAATTACAAGGTAGAAAAATATTAATTGTTTGTTTCTGTAAAATTTGTAGCTGAACTTTTTCATTTCACGTTATGCAGCTACTTGGAAGGGATCTGACTTTATGTTACGTTTTTGTGCAGCATTAATGAAGAGATAAGTGATCTTTATGACACACATGTATGCCATCATTTCTCCAATTATGATACGTAACGCAGAACTACCTAAGGCTTAACACCGTTTATTCTTGCTTCGTTTTTGCATCATGCCAAAATAAAACATACTCCTATATGACAGTAGAAAAATCACGTTAGAGATAGGAAAAAACTTTTTCTTCAGCATGAATACGAGAGAACAATTTGTTGGTTTTTATAAACAATGCAAAACATTTTGCACAGAAATTATAAAGTATTATTTCAACCACTTTTCACTAAATTAAAAAGCATCAAGCTTGTAGTGAGAACATTAACTGAGATTCTACAATTTTTTGCTTCCTATTGTGATCAATAAAAGCTAACAACGTTGATTTATTTCACTTAGTGTTTAAAATTTTTAAATGGTATTCTGCAGCAGTGCTTCTAGTAAAGCGACAGGTTCCGTCTATTTTTTCAGTCGTTAACAAGTCTAACTTATGCTTCCCGGAAAGGCCATAACGGTTCAACGCTTCTAGTCACTGCCATCTATTACCTGCAACAGCAGTCGACAGGCCAATATTCAGCTTACAGCACTATACACCTCGTCTAAACTTGATGCTGGGGTAATGTAATTTTCCGAACATCTCCGTAGAGTTTCGCTGATTAAACCATAGTATAATAAATTGCAATGCCCGCAAAATTGCTCAGACTGGGTTGGTAAATCAGCATTTTTGATAACGTTCTGACACTGCTGAATAACCACAACATGTTTGGACCGAGAAAAATTAAATTTAATGTCATAATTTGTACTAGAAGTGACTGTAGATGCTATTTTGAAGCAAACGTAATTCAAGGTATTTACACACAGATAATATTAGGGGAATAAAATGGAATCCACGAGGTATTGATAATTCAAATGTCGATCTTTCCAATAGATAAAGTGTCCTCATTGTACTACAATCATCCTCATGAAATGGTTCCTACTACAACATTCTTCTTTAAATCAAGCTCTTTTTTAATGAAAAGTTTTCAGATAGTCTTTTTCAACAAAAAGGTAATAAACTTATAACTAGGAAAATTAAACATATCACAACACGTAAAAAAATAATAAGAAAAGATGAGTAGATAATACGAAGCCACAGATATGTCGTTTCATTTGAATTACATTTTATTTATTTGGGGTGAAAGATTTTTGAAAATATAAGACATTGAAGAAAGTGAGAAAAAGTGGCAGTCTTATAATTCAGGTTCATAATGATTTTTATTGCCTAAGACAAGCATCAAGTTTAGGAACAATTATAATAAAACAAAAATAAGAAAATATTGCTTTATTTATAAATCTTTCTTCGTGTACTAACTTCGATCTAAACCTAGGAGAAGCGTTGGCCTTCATACATGTACATCTTAGAAACCCACTGGGAAATTTTCATTTCTCGGGAGAAAATCGTTTCTGAACTGTTTTCATCCTATATCCTGATAAAATATCATCGAATCAGTAAAATGTAATAAACTTCAAAATTCGAAAAAAACGAGTAAATATAAGGAAATTATAGCGTTTTCGTTGGTTCACTTTGGTAAACGGTGTGTAATTTGTTTATTCAATAATCAGTACGTTATGGGAGTGATTGACAAATCCAAGAAAATGTAATATGTGATTGATTAAAAATCTTTCTTTCAAAACAAAGCAGAGAATGTTTCAATTTTAGCCAAAATAATTTTCCGAAGGTCTCATGCACAAATGCATCCATGAAATATTTCATTTCAATGTATTATCAATCAAATAAACTATGCATAACATACATATATTTGAACGTTCAACATCATAATCTCCTTCATATTTTGAGACAGCACTTTTTTGTCAGAAATAGTCATCTTGACTTGCACTAGATCGACAGCTGAGAAGAGAAAATTGTCCAGAAAAGAGGACGCAAATCTCCAGCTTTGTCCTGTGAGTTTTTCGTCGAGAAGATTTCACGAGGTTTTTGTTGTATTTTGTTGCACAGGATCTAGTTGGCTTAGGAAACCCGGAGTTAAGAGGATAATGGCTGAAGCCTTGCAAGATCAGCGCGTCCTAGTTTCAGTTTTACGTCATCCGTCGAAAACCCTTTCTTAGCAATTAATTTTTCTTAAAGATAAAATCATAATTGTGCATTATTAAATCAGCTGAAATACATGGATGCAGTAATTCAAGTTCTGACTTAAACGAAGGAATATAATGATCGTATTTGTATCCACATCTTAGTCGTTGACGGCTGACAAACTACGTTGAGGAAACTTGTCAACTCATTGCAATTCTACTCGCCAAGTTACAGCTTGATTTATGGACTAAAATGACAGACTTCTACTTCGGAAATATTTTCCGTAAACATTCTTTCAATTACCAACATTCACAAGCACATTTCTTTGCAGACATCTCTGGACTTACTATGGCCGCATGTGTAAGGAAGGGTAAGTAGCAGCAAGCTAAAATAGGAAAGTGCGTCTATTTAAAGTAAAAAGGAGAATAACACGCGTGGATATTGATTGTGCAGGCCAAATATAGGCCACTGACGCTGTGCCTCTGCACCTCTACCCCGAAAGCTTCCCCATCTCCACAGACAACTCCGCGTCCCTTCAGTCGCACATACAAACGCTCTGCAACAGCAATGCCAAGTATCTGGCAATTAAGTTGGATGCTTGGAATTTTGTTGGCAAATTCAGACTGAACGAATTAAATAAAAGTACAAGATGTCCATAGAGTCTCTCTACCATTTTGAAAATTTATTACAGATGCAATTGATAAGATTTGTAATCAGATTTGTTCTATTGTATTCAGTGTTTATTAGAGTCTTTAATCATATTTTGCATTTGTGTGTTTCAGGAATACTGTTTGTGGAAGAGGTGTTGTTGAGGACTTTATGAGAGACTTTTATAAGAGACTTTATGAAAAACTTATAGTTTGAGATATTACAGTCTATAATTTCTCAGTAAAATGTTGCAAACGTTGCAAATAAACAGTCAGAGATCATCATCGAAAAGTAAGGACTGATTATGCTCAGATTGGAATGAAAATTATTCAGTAACAACGTCAATGAGTCAAATTATGAAAACGTAGACTAAGTCGAGTCAAGCATCAAGGGTTAGCGCAAATTTCCCACGCAAATTTCCTCATATCCCCACGCACTTTTTATGCTTCAGCTACACTAAAGGACGTGCAATTTAGATGCCGGAATCACCTTTGTTTTATAAGCATACTATCGAATAGTTGTCATTGATTCAAATACAAGTTTTTAGTGCAATCATTTATAGAATGCTCTGTGTACTCCCACACGAAAACGATGCAAGTTGTAAAAATTTCAAGTAAATCACCTTTAGCTTGCTTAGTATGTAAATAATGATTGAAATTAGCTTTTGCACCAATATGGGCCAAAATTTAGCTCATTTTATGGTATTTAATGTTCTTATGTTTTAAAAAATTAAATAATAAAATCATAGTGCTGGAAATAAGTTATCCGTTCGGCACCAACTACTCACTCATGATTAAGAACACACTGGTTACACGTAATTAGAAACACCCTGGTTACAAATAATTAAAAATTGATCAGCTACACGTAATAATTACGTGAAGCTGATCAATTTGTAATTATTTGTAACCAGGGTGTTTCTAATTATTAGAAACGTACTGGTTACATGTGATTGGAAATGCATTGGCTACATGTAATTAGAATCGCACTGGTTACAAGTAATTGGAAATGTATTGGCTACATGTAATTAGAATCGCACAGGTTACAAGCAATTGGAAATGTATTGGCTACTCGTAATGAGAAACGCGCAGCTCCACGTAATTAAACTACCACTGCCTGCTAAGAATTAGCAACCAACTGGCTACACGTAATTGGAAATGTACTGGGTAGTTGCCATAAGAAACGTAAGGACTACTCGTAAACGATTTGTTGGAGATTTCTTCATTTTCAACTTCTCTAAGCCCTAAAATTCTACAGTACAATAAATAAGTTCGTTGGCATCAAAGAAGTTGAAGTAAAATAAAGTGAGGTACACTTTAAGTTTGCTCATCATAGCTGTCTTTCTCGAACATAGTTAAGAATGGTCATCAAGGGTAGTAGAAAAAACCAACAAATTTCTTTTTAAACTTTTATAAATTGTTTTTAATGTGAAATGGTAAAAAATATATTCATTGGAAAGCTGTGATTAAACGTAATGCGACCGTGAAACTTGTAACAAATGCCATTTTTAGGAATTCTTATAGCTGAATTAAGTGTGGCTATTGGAAAAATGGAACTCAGACACCTACCATCAAATATCGCTATTGAGAGAACGGAACTCAGGCACCTGTCATTAAATATTGCTATTGAAAGAATAGAACTCAGGCACCTGTCATTAAACATTGCTGTTGAAAGAATGAAACTCAGACAGTTGTAAATAAATATTGCAGCTACCACAGGAAACCACATGAACTCAACTGCTTAATTTGTAAGCCAAAAGCGTGGTACTCGAAAACTAATAAAGATTTTCGAAACAGTACAGGATTAATAAATCATTAAATATTGATCATGGAAGAGCACAATGCATACAAACCAGTTTTTAAATGCTGTAATTACAGACCACAAAATGAATAACGAGGCATTAAATATCGTGTTCCGAGGAAACAAGCACTATTTCTGACGTACAGAGTTCAGCCATAAGAGATCATCCGAATAGGAAGCAGCACATGTAACCAGTTATTACATATTTCTATAGTAGGACAACAATACAAATACTCAGTAGTTAAAGTAGTATACACATATGTAAAGCACTGAATAAGATTCATTACATTTTCCAGTGAGAAGAGCACAGCGCGAAGTCATAATCTACAGCTGCCGAAAGAACAAAGCACAAAGCGCGATGAAATATGATTGTCGCAGAAGCCAACTTTTACCAGCCATAAAATATCGTTCTCCAAAATCTCATGCTGCTAAGACCATGCATGCCTAAGCAGGCGTGCCCAATTTGACGCTATTTGAGGGAATGCACCGTGACGTGGCACACGGAACACCGTTTTACAACCGCTTCAGTTTTGTTGGGTGTTGGTCTACAGTAGAAATGATAACGCGCTACTGTGCCTCTATGTCGAAGCAATATTGAGTTTATGAAGCAGGCATACACTGAATCTAAATTGATTTCATTTTAAAGGTAGTTCGTAAACTGATTTACGAGAATACTATTCGTAAAGTTCTAAGCCGTGGCTTATGTGGCAATGAATGTTTGACGAGCAAATGTACATATAAAACGTCGATGATAATAGTGCTATGCACGCCACACATGCGCAGCTTAGACATTGAGTATCAAGATTTCTAAACGTCCAAGAGGAAGTGATGGATTATTTATATTTATATTATAATATATACGTAGTTTATATTATCAATTATGCCTACAAATCATATGTTACTCGAAAAGGTAAGACTTCTCTGTAAGAGAAGTAGATAAATATATGAACGTAGTTTAATTTTCAAAATCATTTAGGAAGATTTACAAGAAAATTACAACGTAAGGAAACATTGTGAAGACGTGCCGTATGCTCAGAGCACTGTTACTATAGATAATGCAAAACACGTTATACGAGAAAAATAAATTGGCATTACACAATATATAAACTATTACAGTGTAATAGTCATAACATAACAGCAATAGAATTGAAGAATTATGTATAGTTCAGTATTTGCAAAGCACTGCTTCCCTGGACGGCTCTTGCTTTCCTCAGCGTTTCAGACACGCCACAACCAGTGCATGTCTTGGCCGCTTGTCTCCCCTTCCAGATATCCTGTTTGGCAGGCTGGCGGCACCAGTGTGGTCATAATATGCTATTTTATCCCCTCAACAGCCCGCCAAATGACCCGGAAGCTCTCTGCCTCAAAGCACAATGCAACCCACGGCCTCTCATATTGGCCACAAAATACAATGAGCAGGAAACTGCATGTATATGTATATCCGAGCCCGTTCAAGGCACAGCTTTAGAAGTATGTCTCAACTCTAACAATTAGGGCAAAAAAAATCGTGAGGGAGAACTGGTAGCAGGTTATTTGATGCTCTTTAATGTTGGTGGAGTTTCATAAGCACGTATCATTCTGCCGGTTATACAAAAGAAGATTTGTGCTCATAGATCAGTATAAAAATTGTTTGAATCTGTACAAAGAGGAATTATAAACTGAGGTGGATAAAAGCGAATTTTTTGCAAATGATTTCAACCCAAACGAAATGACGTAACAGCCATCAATGTTTGTAACGGGAACAATTGAATCCCATTTTATGCTTCGATATGTGATGTGGATGCAAATGTAATATAAAGTACACTTTTGATCAGAATCCTTCCAGGCAAAGACTCTTGCAAAGTGTCCCAGTTCCGTGGCTTGTAAAAAGTCTTTGATCTATTATGTAAATAGAAGTTAAATCACATAAGTTCAAACTGTGAAAGTGCATATTTAAAGCTCTTAGATGTCTCATATGAATGAACTACCGTGGTGTAAAAGATTTCAAGCAGAGGGTTCTAGTCCACTCTGCACCAAGGATTAGACTTTCTCGGAACATCTCACCCAAATCCAACGAAGGCTTTCTCCTTATGAGATAGATTTATGCATAGGCTTGGGGTCGAAGTACCCGTAATGTTCTCCTTGTCTCAAAACTTCTAAGGAAAGCATTTCACATTTCTTCCATTGAAAATGTTGCAAAAAACGATGAAAATGAACAAAAGAGTTGATAGTGGATGAGGGCTGTCAGCCAAAAATGATAGTTGAAAGAAAGTGTTCATCTTTCAGACAGAGCTTGACCAATCCAGGGAATTTCGTTTCTTCTGTACCGTGTTCATAATATTGAAGTTAAGGCAACGAAGCCTACTACGTAACAATAACTTCAAACTAAGCCTGTGATTAACTGAAAGGAGTAATTACCTGAGATACTTCTTTCTACATAAACCTCAAAATGCCAGCAGTGATCAGAAGCAGACACTTGAGGTACACTGTACTAAAAACCCAACATTTACACATTTAACTGTTAATGTAGTATGGTATCAAAAAGGTCAGAAAACTAAACAATTAAAGAATACAATATTCCTGATCTGCATTTCCTTTTTCTCAAACTACGGAATTTAGTGTTTTTTTAAATAGTTCACTAAAAACGTTTTTGTTTGTGAAAAATTCAATCAGCAGGAGAGAATTCAAAGCTAAATTTATGTGAAAATTATATTCTAAAATGATCATTCATTGTGTTCAACTGAAATGGATATTATGTATTACACTACGTCAGCTTTTACGTTCAGTCTATTTCAGTTTCATTAGAAAAAAATCAGGATAAAGTTAAGGTGATTTACGATATCATAGCTCAAAACAAAAAATTGTGATCTGAAAATGAGAAAACATGTGTGCAGTTTTTATAAGGATTGGGTATTTGGGATATATTTTAAGTTCTATTAGTCGTGCATATCACTCTTCTCTAGCAAACTGCATGATACTTGTACGGAAGAAAGCAAATTTACTACAGACAAGCCACCATGTAATTAACGTCGTCCCTTGATGTCTACACAAGCTTGATATGAGCAATGTTTAATACGTTGCGAAGCAGAAAAAAGAGCAGCGTACATGGGATTACAACTTATTATTTACCACTGAATGTAGTACAGCGTTAACATACATTTAAGAGCTATGGCACAGCTGATTAATGAATAGCTACGGTTTTGCGGCCACAAGCTCAAAAGGAAAGTTCACAAGTGCGATGAAATTGCGCAATACAAAGCGTGACAACACCCAGCAGCAACATTCTATAAATGGCCAACAATGTCGTAAACTCTTACCACTTTATGGTTTTTAGGCATAGATGAAGGCAGTCGGGTCCTGAGTGTGGCGTGTAACATAAAACATAAGCATCAGTACTACGGAAAGACACACTCAACACAAGATACGGTGGTCGAGAGAAATAAGGCATATCTTGAATATAATGATCATGGTGAAGAATTAAATTCAGATACTGTTTGTTACGGAATAGCTATTGTTGTTGATTTGAATATCATGTGGTAGTTCAGCATACATAATATTTATTCAAAAGTACGAAAGATGAAATTCAGAAACGGTGACTAGGCTTATAATCAATGAATTCACGTGACAGCTTCCGAAGGTGTGGTTCTTATTTCCATGTCAAATGACGTTTCAAGTGCAAAATAAAAGTTACATTCGTGCACTTCATTCAGATTTTGAAAATACTACATAGAATTAACACGAATCAATTGTTATATTCAACATTACTAGATAAATGAGAGACAGAAGCATCATTAGCTGCTGCTGAGTATATTCTCGGCCTCTCCTTTCACGGCCCAGTTTAAGAAACTTAAAGATTAAACGGTGTATATACGTCGAATATAAAGTAAAGTAACTGTATATATATATATATATATATATATATATATATATATATATATATATATATATATATATATATATACAATGTCTACACATCGTGTACACATCGAATTTTGTGACTTTCGAGATTATTGTATGTACAATGTAATGAAGAATCAATTACTGTCGATGTATGTACATTTTTGCTGTTTCAAGCATCATATTGACCAAGAAATTGTAAAAATTTTGTGATGAATAAAATTTTTGGAATGACCTGAAAGATATACAATCGGGAAATAGTGTTAAAAATTTTTTACTTATGAAGATTGATAAAATAAGAGTCTTCACGCAACATTTTCTTTGACTACAGGACTGACTGAAGAGCAGTCGATTAAGAGCAGTTGCTTCCGCGCAAGTTCCTATCAGTCAAATGTCCTATTCACGTAATTTACTAGTAAATTGTTGCGTTTTACAACCCTGATATTTCGGAGAGACACGCTACAACTATTTCCCCTATTTATATTAGGGATATTTTTAAATCTAAGTAATAGGATATAATTTTGTGATGCTCGAGTTAAGTGGTATCACCTTGTACAGGGTGCGGCAACATAACTTCCTTTTTTCAAAGTAAAGCACATTTAAAAAAAGGAAGTTATGTTGCTGCATCCTGTATCTGATTCGTGCTTAATTAAATTACGAGTGTAAAGATAAATACGATGTAAAATGTTGACTGCATTGTGGACATAATTTACAGTGCATTGAAAACCTTGCGTATGCTTAAAATGACCCAAGGGAGTGAGGCCCTTTTAAATTGTTTTATTTTTACTCTCACAAACGGAAAATGGTTTGGAATCCGGAAACTGTGAAATGATGATTCTGATTTCATGCTAATACATCTATATTAAACATTTTTTTGGGGTGTAACATAAATCAAATGTGCAAAATATTGTATCGACCAAATCCAAAAGATATCGTTCCCGAAAATAGCGTAAAAATTATTATTCCTTTCTCTCGTGAAAACATATTTTGAGGTAAACGAACTTGATTGCGTTATTAATATACTCATCGATGATTGATATAAGTAGGTGTTTACTTCATATTTCAGATTTTTTTATGAATAATCGTTTCGTTGCTTATAATTTTGATCAGTTTGTCTGCGAAACAGTTTTGTGAAGCTCTTAACACAGTGAACTTTATAGGCTGTGACTGATGCTGTCTTCTTGAAAGAAGACCATATATTCCCTATAGCACCGTGGCACAGTCATGTAAGCAAACATTGTTTGTGCTGTGCTCTCAAGATATTCTACAGTGATATACTTATACTACATAATAACAACATATGTTTACATGTAAATGTATAACCATATTTGACATGAGAAAAGAACATATAAACAACCGATATTTTGATTGCCATTACTGTCTACGTTGAATAGAAAGGTGCTCTCAGTATTTTCAGTATGTTATTTAATTCAAAATGATTATCAATTAATTTAATATTCCATATTTAGACGTCATTAAAGCAAATAATTAAATTTTCTAAGAAAGTTATGTGAAGATTCTATACCGTATCTTCGTAATGATTGTATAAAACAGATCCTAGGTTCCAGAAAACGAGAACGACAACTTCAGCAGCACCAGAGCTCGTAGGTTCAGGTCTAGAGTAGAATGCCTGCAGAGTTTTTATGCAGGGACGTTCAGGGACTTGATCTACTTCATCAAGTCCACGCAGACTTGATGCCGGTGGAGAGGTCAGAAACGAAAGACCTGGAAGGATTTTCCGTTGGAAAATCACAATTTGTAATGAGGAACTACTTTCCTAGGTAGGTTGAAAATTAACGGTATACCGTAATATTTATGCTCTAAAATTTACTGACAGGCACAATTTAATAAAAATATGACTGGTTTTGTGAGTGTTATAAGATACCTTTATTACATATTTCAAATGCATATTCTATATTGAGAGTCTAGGGTCCCACAAATGCCCTTTTGTTTCACATTTTCAGTCGTTCGAAATCATTGACGGAATTACTTTGTTTTATGTTATTGAGCAAAAACAGTGCGTTTGAGGGTAATGAACTACAGTATAACGCCAGTATTTTTTATACAATATTTATTTTACTGATAGTTTTCAGTTGCATTGCTGTTAATTGCTGTAGGACATTATAAATTTAGAATGCATGATATGAAATTGAGATCAAAAGGTCTCATAAACGTGCTTTAGATTAAAAATAGTGATTAAATAGAAATAACTTAACAGACTGAATTTTCCAAACGCTCTTGACTCAGCTCATGAGATGACGTGCATATCAGTGAATTTATTTTTAAATATATTCAAATTTAACTCTGACACTTGGCGTTCAGTTACGAGCTACATCCGTACATTTTTGTTAACTTTGTAAAATTCACTGAGTTACAGCAAGCCATGATGACGTTCAAGTGTACATGAGCCTAACCAAAATTTATCTGCCTCAAGGAGTAGGCTTCACAGAATTTCAACAATACGTGTAGCATAGATTGGTCGTTGCAAAAATACAGACCCAGTATCTGACGCCCATTGGATGATGTTGTGGAGTATTTAAACACAACTGCTGCTACGCCATCAACCTGACCCAAAGTTGGGCGAAGTGACGGCAACTGAAGCGCTTGAGTGTTAGTCAGCACGCCATGCTGTAGTTGCTGCGAAAGTTCGTCCTAAATATTGACCTCAGTTGTGATCTCAGCCGTTCATATGTTATCGGTCTAAGCTATTGATTTTAACCATTGATCTTACTGTTGATCTTTGTTAGTGGGCATAATTATTGATCTTAGGTATTAATAT
Source organism: Trinorchestia longiramus (assembly GCA_006783055.1). Classification (NCBI taxonomy): domain Eukaryota; kingdom Metazoa; phylum Arthropoda; class Malacostraca; order Amphipoda; family Talitridae; genus Trinorchestia; species Trinorchestia longiramus. The sequence continues at coordinate 24,565 of VCRD01000638.1, read as the reverse complement.
TAACTGTTGATTTTACTTAGTGATCTCAGTTATTGATCTCTCTTCCTGATCTAAGTTTTTGTCCGAAGTTATTCACCTCAGGTATTAATCTTAGTTATTGGTCACAGGCATTGATCTCAATTAAGATCTTAATTACTAATATTAATAAATGATTTCATTTAATGATCTCCTTTATTGAATTTCGATGTTGATCTTAGTTATTTATCTGATTTAGTTATTCATCATGATCACTAAACTGTTGTTATCTCTAAGACAATGACTGCAATTTAAAAGGAACAATTCTTTATGCACGTAACTGTATGTACTCGTATACCAGTGTGATAAACGAATGTGGAAGTTAATTTAATTTAAATAAAGTTTAAAGGTTTTTGAATTAAGAACATGTTTCTTTATAATGTGTAGTTGAGATTAGAAACTTTTGATGTTTCACTCCTTGAATTTACAAACAAAATGGGAGCTTAATCGTAAAGGTTGTATGATACATAGAGAGTACAAATTGCAGGTGTAAAACTTTGAGAAAGCTTTGGAATTTTGCAGAAACGTATTATGAAATACGCACTGAATTACGCCAAAGTTGGAGTTTTCGCAGTGCTCTACCTGATGCTACGATACAAGACTCAGAACGCTGCTTGTTGTCTTCATCATGTGAGTGGTTTAACGACAGCTTCAGAGCACAGCGACCCCAGCCGTCGCCCTTTTTCTTTACGTCTATGCTCCAGGATTCAAGAAACGCTGTTACGCTCTTCTCATGTAGAAGTATGGAAGCCCAAAAATTTAGTTAGTTAGAGCCAGTAGAAAATACTTTTATCGAATTGACACCGTAACGTTACAAAAGAGTCACTTCAGTCGTGGCCCCGAGTGCTTCTTAGCTTGCAAAATTATGTAACACAATTCTAAAACTGATATAAACGTAGTTGAACGTCTTCAGGCAACAGTCAGCACTGTGCTTGGAACACTCTTTATTTTAACTTAAAATTTGCTGCAGAAAATTCAAGTAATCAAACGATTAGTTGAAAATAATTCGTTAAATTATTTATAAATAACGAATCTAATTGAATTAAACGCTCCTTATTACTGTACATAATTAATCACGCAAATTTTTTGAATGGTTGTATATACTCAAGCACAATTCACGTTTGAATTTTGACATTAATCACCGCTGTACGTAACATTTTTGGTGCTACTGGAGATAGTTGTCGTTGAAAATTTAAGAGTTTGAGAGTCGAAATATATAAACTTGGAGTGTTTGAGGTCTTTGACTCGCGCTACATAGGATCGCATATCAGTGGTCATTGTGCATTACAATTGTCACCACTTGTGCCTCCTGCAGTTTATGTTAGTTGATCCATTTATTCATAATAGGCACAAACGAAGTTATTAAATACTCAACTTTACCAATAAAAACAGCCCGCTAATTTTTGTTGAGTTATATCTTTTAGGAAATAGGTTAATATGTTGAAATCCTCCGGTGATGTTTTTCGTTCGTGTTCTAATAACGTAATATATTTTTGGTTACATTAAGCTCTTTCATTAATTTTTATCTACTAAAAGGTCATAAAATGCTTCAGGAAAGAAGTAAATCATCATAGCAGACGAAAAGCCCCATAAGTAATCAAATCTGTCCTACGCTGTCTGTTGAATGACACACGTTTGAACTCCAACAAATTCCTTGCCAAATGATTGTGTAAAATTTGAATGTGACATCGTTGATGGCATTAATTTTCGTTCCGCGTGGTGTATACCTAATTATCTAAGTTTTATGTGAACAATTGAACATGTTGTCATACTGATTCCTGCATGAATATTTTACAATCAAGTAAATCTTACAGTAGAAAACGTTCAACTATATGTTGTGCTAGTTGGTTACATAACTAGTTCAAATACTAACCCTTTAAGGTCATCAATGAAGTGAAAACATGTGCAACATTTTTTTCAGAGTATTGCTGGTGAACAGCTTTGTTATTTGCACAAATTTTACACAAACGCAGCACTCTGCTTTGTTCTGATACAATATTCATAATTTTCTTTGATTCAGACGGTATATATTTAAACACGAATGCAGCCAAAAGACTGGCATGAATTTTGGGGTAGGATGCACGACCCGATTCAGCAAGGAACGCTCTAGGTCATTGACATAGATTTTTTCGACTGGCTTCGCGAAAACAACTCTTTATCTTTGGTCTCAAGGTCCACACTACGGAAATTTCAGACTGTCTTTACTTTCTAATTCCTGCTTTGCGCTAATCTTAAGACATCAAGTCCAATAACGTAGTGTCGTTGCCCGACTAAATATTTAAATATGGCTTCTCTGGCATTTATTTTTTGCTAGTTTGCAACGCAATTTTGTTCACCGCAATGCTATTTCACTTTCCGAACAAAATTCAAAAGAATGATACAAAAATGTGAAATCAGTCAAGTTTCACCACTAACACTAACATCACTTTGCTTAAGAAGTCAAAAACACAAAATATTTTACAGTTAAGATTACATCATTCTGCAGGTCAAAATCTTCCCGCGTCTCTAGCTCCATCTGCTTCATTCTATAAATCAGCAGAAAAAATGATCTGGTTCTCTCAATTTTTTGTTTTATGTTACTCAAAAACTCGATTTCCATCCCGATTCAAGATGGTATCGCATGACATGGTCGAGCTCTAGGGCTGAGAAGAGCCATGCATTTTACACTCTATTTTCGCCCTTCAGATGGAATCAGAAGGCTCGTGAGCTCCCAGGCCGTTGTGCTGGCCAGACAATCTTGTATTGGACAGTCGCCATGACAGCTTCAGGAGCCCTCCAATATCCTGCTTTTGTTGGCCTGCAGAGAGCTTGTTGCTCGCGATACTTTGCGACTGCTCCTCAATGGAGGCCAGCTTCTCGTAGAAGGGCTCTGCAAATCTCACTGGCCTATCACGTAAATGCAATAATATAACAGAAACAAAGAGGAAAACCACTGTAGCCTAACATCATATGTACGATAAACGTATAGTAAGATATTCAGAACTACATAGGGCGTTTAAAACACTCTTTGAGCATCACTAAGAAGAAATTTACGATGATACACAGATTTACCGCTTCTTAACATTCAGTAACCGACAATTTTATGAAACTTGAGGTAGTTAAATAACTTATTTCATGCCATTAAAACGTCTGTTCAGAAAGCAGCGCTTGGAATCTTTCTAATTACTCAAATATGACAATTTTAAACTGGGTAATGAGATAAGTTTAAAGCTTCTGTCCATTCTCAATGAACCAAAAATCTGTGAAGGCGCATCAAGTGAGTTTAAAAAAGTATCTTCCCTTAACGATGAAACTTATAAAATTGCGGACTACCAGACGTAATCAAGTCAAAATACTGACACTCCACATCGTCGTTGCTGTTAAGACTATTTCAAACATTTCAAGTCCCCACTGTATTTTGTGCTTACAACCTAAAAATTAATTATTAAACGGTTGAACTAAATTCTATTTCTGCTCCGTGACGTTTCTACTCTCGGATCCCTCTCTACAGATAAATCTTTATTAGGTCTCATTTCTTTTTCTCGATTGCAGTGACATGCGCAAATTCGGGAAAAAGTGTGAAAACTTTGGGAGATAATAACTGTAACGTTGATGTTCACATAATATAATCTCTGTGTTTGAAGACCGTTCGTACACTTTCAATTTTTACGTTGTGAAAGGAAAACATTAGCGTGAATTATCTATAAAAAATTAGTTAGTATGAATTCCTGATCCTTTTCCATTAGAGTTGCATCATAGAGTTTGCTATTAGAAATCAAGCCACATCTATTGGGGATGACCTCGACACTTGATTGAACAACATTTAAACGTAAGCTCTAATTGATATATAATGAAAAGTAATTCAGGCACGAAATGTGGGTACTAGAGTACATAGTTTATCAAAAGTTGTACAAGTGCAGCCTCACTAATTGTCAGTGAAAATGTCAGGAATAAAACGAAGGATAATTGAATGCTTCATTGTGCACGTATAAATTGAACTATATATTATCACTGATTCGATGTTCATTAGGGTTTTCTTGAAAAGAATAAATATTATGGAATGATTGGCATTACCTCTAGGTTCTGATAAAAAGCTGTACCGTCAATGAAAGGTGATATCATGTGACACCGTCAAAGTTACGTGATGGGATAACGTAAAACCATCAAGTTTCAAATTTATCAAATAAATAATAATAACTTAAATAATAATAATATAAATAAATAATAATAACTTTCATCAAAATCTCTCCTGTTAGTAAATTTAACTCCCGCGATTATGAGTTCAGACTCCGTTTGTGTTCATTAATTTAAATTCTTAGTAAAAACTAAAAAGAAAACTAGAAAAAACTGCCGAGCTGAAAATTTAGATCAAAGTCTCTTGGTATGCCTCTGGATCCGCCTCTGGGTGTTACTTGTGTTCTCTCTTCTATATATTGAATAAATATTTGAGGTATTTAAAGTCGTAAACATATAAACGATTGGAAATGATTTACATTTAATCCTAATTAAAGAAATACTGTATCTTGTGAACATTACAAATCCAGCATGAACCCTAATCTAAGAACACACCCTGAGCAACATGAACTTTTGATTTTCGCTCTAGGAATGCACTTGATATGAGCGATGCTGGGGCTGATTTTCAGCTGACGTCAGAATGCTTAGTGTTTGCGCCTCGTGCGGTCCCTGGAGACTTGAAGACTTGTCTGGTGGCCAAGTCACGCAGTCTCATTTACATCGAGACTTCTGCCTGCCGTGCAGTCTGATTTACATCGACACTTCCACTTGCTGCGAGGTCGTATTTACATCGACACTTCCACTTGCTGCGAGGTCGTATTTACATCGAGACTTCCACTTGCTGCGAGGTCGTATTTACATCGAGACTTCCACTTGCTGGGAGGTCGTATTTACATCGACACTTCCACTTGCTGCGAGGTCGTATTTACATCGAGACTTCCACTTGCTGAGAGGTCGTATTTACATCGAGACCTTCATTTGGTGAGAAGTCGGATTTATATCAAGATTTCCATTGGCTGCGAGGTCGTATTTACATCAAGACTTCCACTTGCTGAGAGGTCGAATTTACATTGAGACTTTTGCTTGCCGTGCTACTAAGCAGCTGCGGATAAAATGAAACGTAGAGTTTTTAAGTCTCAGAAATAGTTAGGGTTAACTCAAAAGTATTTGACCCGAAAAATGAAAACTATCTCGGTTATTGGAAAACAAGCATTAACCCGTCTGTAGAGTCAATCACGAAATTAAAACACCTTGCAAAGCACATTCCCCGTAGGAAATCACAGTTAAATCTGAGGAAAGTTACCAAAATATTGATAGCATGATATTTCATCTGAACCCGATTGAATTTTCAATAATACAAGCTCACGCCGCGCTAGAAATTGGAAAACACTAAAAAAAATTGACCAGGAGACGAATCTGAAGATCAAAATCTAAAATTAAACCAGCAATAATATATCAAACGCAGGCAACTTGGTCTCCACACGGCATTCATGGACGACTAAAAACCCGCGACTGGAATTCATTATGCATATCTCACTTGATCAGCGAATGAAACTTGAAAGCCTGCACTGCAATTTTATTCAAGACCTTGAACTGAAAAAATAATGTTGGAATACGCGATGTTGGAAGACTGCAGTCCAAGTTTTTGGCTTAAAGCCAAGCAGCAGCGACTGAACCTCAAGAAATCCATACAGAGAGACTGGGCAGGGTGTTCGTCTATGTCGTCCCGAGACTGGGCTGAAAGTCTGTCTCTGTCCTTGGATTAGTCTGAGTGTTGGCTTGTCATGGATGTATTAAGGCTGCATCACAGTGTATTGTCTCAGTTAGTCTCATTTTCAGCCCGGCTACAGATATTTTTATTGCCTATGATAGTATTTAAAATTATTTTGTTGATCATCCTTTCTATGTAATTTTACAAAAAGTACTTGAATGCTCAGGGAGCTTGAAGATCTGGAGAGAAAAATGAGCTACGTCTAAATACATAGTGATGAAGTAGGAAGACGAGATGAGAGGTTTTTATGCGCAGATTGGTATTTAGATTTGTGTAGTCAGAGAAATGATGGGTCTGTGAGTGGTGCGTAATCAAAATGAAAGCCACAGAACAAAATTAAAGATTAATGTTTGTGAACAGCCTTAAGGTGACCTCGTCTAGTGCCTTTACGTTACTAGCGCCGTTGCTTTTCAAGCTGTTTCTTATTAATGACACCGTCAAAAGCACCTTTACATAATCAGCACTTTCATATTTTCCAAAATTGTTCCTTTGGGGAACACAAGTGCTTTAGTTCCATGGCAAAAACTCTTCGAAAAATTTTCAAGCAATGTGCTCCAGAATGATTTATTTTTCTTTTATGTATTCAGAATAGAATACATTATGAATAAATGAGCCATTAGGGAATTTAATACAGGTTACACGATACTTGAAAAAGAGTAACTGAAACCAACCACTGACATTCCGTAGATTTCATGTGAAATACGAATAGAGAATTATTTCTTCATATATGAACCCATAGAGGCATCGTCCATTTTCGCACCTCTTTTTTTTTTTGCACCAGGTATACAAAATAATTTTTGCTGTGGGAAAATCGTGGATTAGTTTCAATGTCTCTAATTAAGTAGCTTCGAGACAACAGACTTGAAAGCAGCCTAATGAAGCCTTTGAACATTCACTTATTGCATAAACACCTCACTCTCTCTCTCATATTATTGAAGTAGTCGGAGAAACGGAGTCAAGTGCACCAAATTAATATAACCCTACGCAAACTTGAAACTTGTTCGTTCCTAATATTTGTAAAAATGAACCAAAATATTTTCCTCGTTAGCCACGGTCTCAGTCTATCGCTGACTTGGAAACTTCATTTCATTTACATTTCACTGAAAATTTCCTGGAACTTTGCGCATCGCGATTACCCAAACTTATAATTTCAATAGTCCTCAGGGACTTACCAAGTTACATGGATACGCAAACAACGAAGTGCTTTAGTGTGCTAAATTCATTCTAAAAAAACATTGATTTGTCATGATCAAATTTTACCAGATGAATTTATTTAGCTGTTTATCTCAGCTACGTTTTTTATGGGAAAACTGCAAATTGATTCGCTGTGGTTATTATTTCAATAATTGAAAATAGTATCTGACCAACGAGTTTTTTGAAATATTAAAGTTTAACTGTCCACATAATACTACAAAATGCATCTAATGTGTGCGTGTATTTTTGTTTCATTTAATGACCGTGTGATAATAAAGAACTCAAAATCTGGTAAAAGTTTTCTTTAGCTATTGTTTAATTATTAGAGTTTTTCCCTGATTTTAAATCTAAGATAAATCATTGATAATTCGTCAAGGGTTTATAGTTTCCTCAAATTATGAGCTCAACTTTCAATTTGACAAGAGAAATCTCACGCAAATTAAAGAATTCAAAGCCGAAAAGTATTCTAAGGTTAGTCAATTGTAGTCTCATAAAAAATCCACTGTACGGATATTTTTTCAATAGGTAAAAATAAAAGAATAAATCCCAGAAAACTAATCCCCTGACTACAATTACAAAATATCTGAGAAGAATGCTAGAGTTATATGGTTTTGTAGCCCGTAGAAATTGTACGGGTATATATTGCTCTGAACACAGATTTTTCTTCACCTCCGACAGTAAACTGATTTACTTTCTGTTGAATTTTGTGCACTTTGCCATAAAAGTCCTGGTCGTATAAGTTAATTCAAGATAACATTCATTCCAACACGATCTGTTTTATTCACTGCTCGTTTGCCAAACTAATGTGAGATTGTGAGAGTTAGTTTTTCTACTAGTCCATGACAATTGATCCGTGTTCCGCTATTCCATATCGAGTATCAATATTTGGATACCGAATAATTTGACAGGTGAGTAATTTTCGGAATGAATAAATTACACAGTGTTTTCTGAATAGCGAGTAGTTTGCGTTACATAGAAAGCTTGAGTAATGTTCACTCTGAGTAATGATTAAGTATATCATGAAGAATTTACGCCCATGGTTTACTAACTAATGAGCGATGTTAGCAACAAGTAATGCGGCAAAAATAATTCAATTTTTCTGCTTTTTATTTCATTTTGTTTCTCGGGTGTAATTTGTATCCCGTAATCTAATCGTTTTATAAATATGATGGAAGTTTTACGCCATAAATTAACCTGAGTACATTCTAGCATGCAGTAGAACCAGCGCTACACAGAGTTTCCATTCGCAAATGAAAAATAATCTTAAAATGCTCGGAAGAAGCTTTGGTTGGTTTTTTGGGACGTGTTATAACGGAACGGTGGTTTTGAATGAGAGCATTAAAGATATTTTTTTTAATTCCATGACAAAGGAAGGGACTAAATACACGATGTTGGGTTTAATAAACGAAACAAAAATTTAAACACCAGAGGGAAAATTCCTCTAACAAGAAAATACATTTTTATTGCGAAACATTAGGTGCGAACAGAAAGGATACGAGTAACTGATAACAAACCTTTCACATTTTTGTGCATTCCTACAAGGGCTTAATGAAAACCAGCTAACGAAAGGTGTGTTTACTCACTATTAGCTGAATTAATTTTCCTAATCCTTAATTAAAGAGTTAAATTACTATTACTATTATTATTTCTATTATATTCCTGTTTAACAAAGCTTTGAAATATTGAAAGTCGATTATTTTAAGCTTAATTATCACAGTAGAATGCAGGGTTGAAGTGCAATTTCTGGTACGCAACAAAATTGGGTCTCAAATATACATCACGTACTCGAACTTTTCATTTTTTCCATGTTAATAGGAAGTTAAATCGAATTGAATGGACGTATCCCAAACTTTCAGTATGTTCATGGCATTCATTATCATACACTTCAATGAATTTGTATTTTTGCAAACCTGCACAGAGTGTCGAAATAATTCTCACAATGACCTAAAAGCCAAATACATTACTCGACTTAGCTTTTCATTTAAAAAAAATCCTGCACTTCAGAGAGACGCTGACAGAATAATAACGACTCATGTGGGGGTCTGAAATACTGGAAGAAAATATGGTCTTCAAATCCGATACATTAAGCAACTAGCCTGCACAACCCAAAATAAAATAAAAATCCCTAACGCCAGCGAGAAGCGGGCGGAATAATAAGGGCATTTTAGCGGGCCTTAAATTTTTCAGCGAACAGCAGCTGCGTTGCACTAAAGAGCCATGAGCGTAATTTTGTGTAATGCGTTCGCAAGCTTCATTGCTGCGATTTGACGATTAACGCAACGTTACGCGAAAAATATGAAAGGAACAATGAGCTCTGAGTCAGGACGGCACATTGATTTCTCAATGTAGGAGAATAAAATAGCATAAATACCAGTCGTTAATAACTTATAATAATACGTTGAAGAGGAATATGAAGCATATGCGAAGAGAAAGTAGAAGTCAAATGAAGTTATTTCTTTTATTTTAGGTAAAAAAATGAAGGCTATGCCAACAAAAACGTTTGCAGGCAACATCGATTACCAAACCTTGTTTCACTATACCACTACTACTGCTGACGTTTTTTATTGACTTGTTATTTATTGCAAAAAATACATAAAAATAGAATGAATAAAGTGATGGATATTACAAAAGGAGCCAACATCGTTGAATAGTTTTCACCAACTTAATTTCACTATGGTTTGCCAATAAACAATGGTAGATATGAATGCACGTGCGAGCTTAAGGGTTCAATGAATTACGAAAAGAAGAATGAGGCGTAATTAAAATTGACTATCTTTAGTTCATAGTTCATTTTTTGGTCGATAAACAGAAAAATATAAAAGACGGGAATGCAAATAGAAGAAGGAATGCTATTTTTCAGCTCAATTCTGTAAAAGGTTTGAAAGTGGCTGACAAACTAATAGAAATTTTGATTTATAAAAATTATCGTTTCACTAATAATATTTAAAACTTCATTGAAGTTTATTAATAGATATACATAAGTAGATACCCCGATGTAATCGCCAAGTGGTTTAAAGAACCATCAGCTACATATGATACAGAGTAGAATATAGAATGGAGGCTAGAAAGAGAGAGAAGAAGAAGTTGAGCAGGTGATGAGCGAAGCAGCGTGGCGGCGTCCACATCACCTTTAAGACAACCACCCTCACATCTCCAGGCAACCTCTCCTTTTGCTGCTTAGCGACTTCTGCTCCATGTAGCGGTCACAGTTGCGCCCCACCCAACTCTTGTGTAAACGTTTTTTGCTTTATACGTTATTTGTAGTTTCAAGTGAACGTGTTGGGGAATGTGTATAAGAAAAAAAGTGATAGTTATTCAGATACATGTACCAGCACTATTTCTATGCAACAGTAGATAAATCCGTACCAGTTAACAGAAGAGAAAGTAATCTATGTAAAAAATGTAAAGTTTTAGTTATCGCAGGAAGCGGATTTATTTTCAAGCAACACGTTTTTATGAATAGTTTTGCGTTCTGAAAATACTTCTCTTCAGGTAACATATAGCAATTTTTACAAAAATGGGCTGTCGCATTGAAAAATAAGAGACAACTCATATCTCGATAATCGTCTCCTTCATATTCCATCATTGCAGCATATGTTATTAGGCATAATTTTCACCTGAATCGGTTTGTGGGTAAATGCTATTCCATTAATTTATTTTAAAAATCGATTGCAAATCAAGTGAATTAATTTACTGGAATAATTCCAAATTAATTTCACGCACGTATAAGGAATGTTTGAAAGGTTTTTACTTCTTCGCCTTTAAACTAAGATTAGAAATAATACATAACAAACACTATCTGCAAACATTATTTCTCAAGTTTAGCAAAAATTTAATTTTATGAACTTATTCATAAAACTTATTCTACGCTAATTTTAATAACTTTCATAGTTTTCATCCAAGAATAAATATTCACAAGAACATTAACCATCACACGCTTAAATATTTTGAGAAATACCACACATGAACGCATGAAACGTATCGAAAAAACTCAAAATCATAGCAATGACGATGATTATTCAATATTTTTACATTCTTACATAGGTGAAACCCGATATAAATCACATGTTCATAAAGTATTACCTGGAAAATTAAAAACATCTTAAGAAATAATTGATTATGGGTTTGAATGAGCAACGCAGATTAATCTGGTCTTCGGTCAACATTTTTTTAGTAAATGCCAAGTTTCATTCAGTCCTCTGAATACAAATTATTGACATTAATTTATATTAAATTAAATAGTTAATTTTTAAATTTGTTGGGAAGAAAGAAAGCTTTTTTTTGCTGTTCAAAAACAAGTTAAGTACTTTCACTTTCAAAGTACAGAAAGAAGTACTTTAATCTGCTAAAGAAGAAATAGGTGCGAGGTGTCAGATTAGATGACAGTAAGCAAGGGCACTACTATCAACAGGATGGTACTCTTACTCGATGAATCTCACTACGCAAGCCAGCATTATACTGGTTATGTCCCACACCTCAGTTTCCTCAAATACTGGATTAGGATAGAGATATGATCCATTGTCCATAGAAGCAAGCCATAGACAGTTGAAGACTTGAAGAAACGTAGGCAAAACTACGAGAGAAATGTTCAAGAAGAATGTTGGAATTGCCACTGCCAGCTTTACTCGAGAGAATCTGATCTACGCTCGCAATAATAAATCTTATTTGGAACATGCAATTTGTGTCTTGACATTTAATAAAATATCATGATATTTTAATTTTATCACAATAATTTGTGAATATACCGTTAAACTTTTCGTATGATATTGATTCTACAAAGCGTTGAAATTTCTGAAAATTTATAAGCACACTGTTTACCTACTCAATCACAACAGGAGGCTGAGCCACGATAGAGAAAATCAAATTTACTCTTAGCGTTATTATTGAATAAGTAATTTAGATTTACGTCATTCGTGAGCTCCAAGAGAATGTACGTACTCAATAACGTAACAGGAGATTTGGAAAATGAAAAATATGTATTGAAAATCTTGTCACTATTCAGCATCAAACAGTAATCTACTAAGGAAAAACTCTAACACATTTTAATCCAGGTTCATTTGCCTCTGAGGTGAAACATGCAGGTATGCAATTGCAGCAACCTGAATAAACATTGCTGAAGAATTGCAGTAATAACGGAAATTTTTACAAGCGAGTAATTCTCTGGGAGAGCTTGTTCAAACTGTTGTTACTATTTCAGATTTTTTCTGTCGAACACACATTTTTGGGAGGGAAAAATATGGAGATTGCTATAGATGAGATTAAGTCAGAAATGAAAAAGGGCAGTGACAATGGACAAATTTTTTGTTCAATGTGTATAATAAGACATGCGGGATAAAGAAGCTTTGGTAACATTTGTAAACATTTGATAGTACAGATAAATAACAAATGTTTGTGAGCATTGAAATCCGACCTGCAGTTTTAAATGAGAAGTTGTCAACTTGCCGTAGATATTGAAGTGTCTGTCCGAAAAAAGGAAGCAGTGAAGTGTGATAAGTCAATGCTAATAATATACATTCATATTGATAATTTAACTTATCGCGTTCATGACCCAAATTAACGAAAATGTACGTCTTTATTCTAGATAACCTCTCCACCAGCTACGTGTGAAAGTCAGTCCTATGGTATAATAGTTTTCAAGTTTTAGTTAGTAATTTATTTGTCTTTTGTCTTCTAACAACATACGTTATTATTACATTCTAAACAGCTTACCATCATTGGTAAATTTTTAGTCAATGACAACTAGTCTTTGTAATTTTGGTAATGGTTCCTGGAACACTGTCGTTGCATATCCTCCCATCGAAACCATCAGTATTGGTCTAAAAAGAAGGAATGGTATAAACCATGATATTAATATCGGTACTACAACACTTACAACTATCAATGAAGTACCTTAGTAATTTTATATGCACGAAATGACAATTTTTAAATTCTAGCATGATAAGATGTATACAGGTACACAGTTCCAGTAAGATGTCGATGCACTCCAGTTTAGAATGTAGTCACCAATATAATGTTTGTTCTCATCCCTACTTAGAATTTCATTTCAACACACTTCATTACGGAACGTTCACTAAATTAACTAAAATTAACCAATACATCGACGGCTTACTGAGAGTAAACTAAATATTCGGTGTAAATACCGTAGACTTTTTAAAACGAAAACAATCTTGCATATACACGGTACTGGAAAAGTAAACTAAATGTTCGATGTAAACACCGTAGATTTTTGTTGTATAGTATTCATGTGTATATTTTTTGTGATAATATTATGAACAGTACGTTTTCCGAATGTAATCAGCTCCCTATCCTTCTCAAATCAATATCATAAATAACCACGGGAACCCCGTAACATCTGAGAAATATGCGTCACGATGCCAGTATCTCTGAAATGATGAACGAATCAACACTGAACATGTTCATATAATAACAAAACATTATGTCTGACGGAGCATACAGGGACTTACATGAATACATACGAATACATACGTTGACCCTAGCATATCAAAATTCTGAAGATATATTGAAGGAAGATGCCCATAATTTGAATGCAAAGTAAGCTGAAGAAGTACACTTGATTGAACGCTGAAAGCCCATTTGCGATTATATTGCTTTAAACGAAGTGGCTGATGTCGAGAATCAGTGCACGTGGACCAATTTGTAGGAGAAGCTCCTCATTACGGTGAGCAAAGAGCTACTTCTTGGTCAAATTACCTGCGTAAAAAGTTTGTTATAGCCCTGGTTGAAGCCCATCATTGTCCATAGGTGTCGTGGGCGAGGCCAGCGGTGGAAGCAAGCAGAGGAGATCGGAACTAAAGGGTCCTGATAGGATAGATATCTCTTTTATCAATTTTTCTTCAGATCCAGACCGTATTTTCCAGTGATACCAATCTGATGTCGAGCTTAGTTCATGAGTATTCAACTTGATTTGCGCAGAATCGCTACAGAAATTACTCTCGATTTCAAAAGCTTGGGAATTACAGCATATTCTGACTGCTAGAGTTCGTTGAATTCTATTAAACTTACTAACATGTGAGGCTAAACTAACGAAATTTTGCCAGGAAGACAGGAATATTCCTAGCGATTTCATGCATAAAACATCAGTAGACAGTGCAGCTAGTTTCACACATTTGCATAACTGCTGGTTTCCAATAATCTCATGAACAACACTAGGATAGTAAAACCAAAAATGTTCTAAATGTTCTAACGAATTGCTAGAGAATAAAGTTGGGAGATTAAAAATCAGTCTTATTAAAATGTCACTTTTAATAAAGTTCCAACCGTACTTTTCCAATGTTAGTATTTTTGAAAATAGTATTAAAATGAATGAGGACAAAACACCTATCACGGATCGAAAATCACAGGTATACCACGAGAGACGTCGCTGTATAAAAGTCTGAGAAATAGTGAGAACGTCCACGGCTTGAATCGGATTTTTCCCTTCCGTGCATGGATGTCGAGGCGGAACAGTCACACTAGGCAGAGTGGACTGCATTATGAGAAGCAGTTACTTGGGAGCTTTTGAGTTTATCACAAAAAGAAGATAAAAGTCAACTTCATGGATAAATTTGAGTCTCATTCTGCAGAGGGCAGTTGATAGCTCCATTTCGAGTTCCGATATTTTAATTATCTGTTCGTATAATTTTTTCTATTAAAACCTCCTCATATAATACCATAAAGAAGCCCTTCTTTCACTTTCCCCGGTTATAATGGATGTTTGTAACCAACAACGAGCCGGAGAGACTTTTTCCGGTACAACAGCAAAAAATGGGAAGTACTTCCGCGCTGCCACTTCCTCTCGTCTTCCGCTGCAGCAACCGCTATTTTGCTTTCTCCTACCCCCCCAACGCCCACTCTTCCTCTCCTGTAGAAACTCACAATCATCAGAGTAATTTACGGACACACTGACCACACAACTGGTTGATTCAAATTATCTAGCATTGAGCGTCAAAGGGTGTGGTTATTACACCAAACACCGGGAAGGAAGGCGCACACCTCCGCGGCCGACAGTCTAGTCCAAACTGTACACACAAAGTTCACGATGATAAAGCTAGCCGCCTCAGCAGCTATATTTAAGCTTACTAACGTACAAATAACTGATATAGGTTCAGGGTCGGGATATTGAGATGGTAAACTATCTTACTCATAACATTTATAAAACATCCTAGCACGATTCCGAGTTTAAAATAGTAGTTTCGCCTCTCTAGTGGAATGAAAGTAAGTCGAACCAGCTGCAGCTGGAGGGGCTTTGAGACCCCGGTCTCTCTTCATCTCTCGCTTGCTCTCCTCGGTGACTCTCTTACGCTATTTAGTTTATATTGTTGTGCAGTCCATGCTTTCTGCTGCATGAGCCAAAAACTCTATTCAAACATGATGATAATTTCTCAATTAAGCAAAATGCCTTTAAACGCCCACGTACCACGCTTTCAATGAGGAGATAATTTATGGAATTGTAACATCTGGCATCTGAAAACTTGGTGCAACGACTGCAATCGATGCCACAACACACTTCGAAACTCTTCAGGCAAAATCCATCTAGTTTTCACGCACTTAACATGAGTAATTGACACTGAATCGGAATCAGCAGATTGGACAAAAAGACTGGAAGCAGCGAGGACGATTTTTACCGTAATGGGTTCATAAAGACTGCAGAGAGTTAACTGCCGACGATGACATTGTTAAGCTTGATGATTCTGGTTTAGGAAACGAAACCTCTCAGATCATAAATGAGATTTTACTGGTGTAGAAGTACGTCGTCCAGTGTTATATCATCCGTTAAGCTATCGTAACTACGGACGCTTGATAAAAGAAATTCTAGATGGAGGACAGCAATGTTACGTGCCGAACTTCATAGTTACGTTTTCAATAGTTCATTCAGGAATTTCTCTGTGTGAGTTTGAAGTGGTGACACTAATTATAAACTAATTATGATATGATGGTAAACGCATCATGACTATGAACAATGTGGTCTAGTAGATTGTTATTCCTGTTACATTCAAGAGCTCTCTGACTGAAAACTACTAGGTGGAGCTCATGAGAAAAAATACGAAATAAAAGTAATTAGCCATGAATGTAGTTCGGTACAGAATGAAATGTTCGTTTTCGAATGTTCAAGTGCATAAACTGTCATTCAGGTCTTTTAATTCTGTAAGAATTGTGAAGTTGGTATAAACAGTCAGCAACGATTTATAAAGACGCTTCCTCCTCCGTGCGACCTTTTCCTAACTTTGAAGTTTTACGTTCTTGGATTTCTGGATGATTTCTATCGCCGAATTCTGAGGAGAGCGCGTTCTGACTGACGTGTCAACAAACTATTTCGCTTTCGCAGCTAATAAATCGACGTTGGCTCAACTTGATCTCCTTGATAGCCAAGTTTTACTCTACAGCTTTACGAGTAGCAATAGCACCGCATGCACGGGGAGCCAAGAGGTTGAAGCAGTTATACCCTCTTTCTCTCCGGTTGTTTTTTTTTCGATGTCATTTTTCGTGTGCCAGAAAATGACCTGGTTGCATTTCATTAGGGAGATACCAATTGCACGCTTCAGTTCCGTGATCACTAGGTTAGCATCTATTATGATCTTGTAGAAAAATTGTCTTCCTTATAAATATATAGACTCAGGCTGACCTCAACTATAAATATTATCTAGAATCAAGATAATCTAGATTCTAAATTAACGCTTACAGCAATATTATTTTGAACAATTTTAGGATTATAACAGTGAACATGAATATTAATCCAGATTACTAACATATAAGTAACTTCTCGTGCGATTGCTTAACGATGTGATACCTCAAAACAGCATAACCCAGTATTGTTCCTTGTAGTAAACTTCATACTGATTCATTTGGTAGAATAAAATAAAATGGAATATAGCAACAGGAACTAGACGTTTAGTTTATTCTTGGGTTGCTACTCAAGTTCCATGCCATGTAAAGGCATCAATCACGCACACGCATTGCAATCAAACACAAGCCCCAGGAGTTAAGAATGCTACGGAATCAGTATTTTATAGAACGGAGGGTTCCTTATCTAGAGTTTGCTGAAAAAAGCTTGTTAAACGTTCATGCAATCATACGAGAAAACTTGAGTCACGTGCAGTGTATGTCATTATAAGTGCATCATTTCCGTGCGTCACAGCGCTATCAGGGAAGTTCGGACGCCAGTATGAATCAATATGATAAGTAATGGTGGGTCACTGTGAGACGTAAACTTAGAAAAACGAAGAAAAAGAAAGATCATGATTCGTTAAATAATTCTGTTGCTGATACAGTTGATGGAAACGAAAGAGTCCAACAGTCTTGTAAACTTTTCTTGTTTGTGTTGTAAACTTTTGTTATAGTAGCCAACTTGGGAAATTTCATTTCTGCATTCACACATAATATTATAACTGTGTATATCTTAAAAAACTATATTTTTGTGTTCAATAACACAATTCTCGTACAATGTGCCTAGCTTCAAAAATTGAAATTAGAGGAATCATTAAGTAAAAATATACTCCTGTTGTTTCAAATACTTTGAACGATATGGAAGAAGTACCCATAATGTGCAGCATGAGCAAACAGGTCTGGTTATCCATAATGTTCATAAGTTATGCTCACAATATCATTATATACAACTATACTCGTATGTGGATTAGAAAAATAAGTTATGAATTTATACATAGTATTTTACCCGAGGAGTAAGTAATTATATTCTAAAATGTATTTGTACGCAAATAAATAGGGCATTCATTCTTATCATTATTGAAAATTTTCGAAGGAAATATGAGAAACAAAATTCTCTAACAAGCACTATTAAAAAAATGCATCTTGTGAAATGCTGTACGTACAAGTAGCATCAAATTTTGCACACGTTTAAAAAATCCTATCTAAAGAAAGTTCTCTTCTAATACATGCTGCATTGCGGCTTGAATTTTGACGTTTTTTTTAGTTTTTCAGCATTTTTGTCTCTATGATGTGGCGTTGAGAGGCCCTTTAGCTGTACTTCATTTGCGGGGGATGTGCGGCTTTCTGTGCACGAAAGTCATTTCATAGAAGGCAGCAAAGGCCGCAATGCAGTACAACGTAATTCACAGCTACTCTGCAGCGCCTCATGTCTGAGTGATCTCGGCAGTGAGGACTAGAGGTATTGCTTGTGTGGCCTGCTTGTGTTGAGGTTTTCTTGCGAGCCCAAGACCGAGATTTGACTGAAGTGCAGAGTAGACCAGTCGTCTGAGATTTGGCTGAAGTGATGAATAGACCAGTCGTCTGAGATTTGGCTGAAGTGATGAATAGACCAGTCGTCTGAGATTTGGCTGAAGTGCAGAGTAGACCAGTCGTCTGAGATTTGGCTGAAGTGCAGAGTAGACCAGTCGTCTGAGATTTGGCTGAAGTGATGAATAGACCAGTCGTCTGAGATTTGGCTGAAGTGATGAATAGACCAGTCGTCTGAGATTTGACTGAAGTGCAGAGTAGACCAGTCGTCTGAGATTTGGCTGAAATGCAGAGTAGACCAGTCGTCTGAGATTTGACTGAAGTGCAGAGTAGACCAGTCGTCTGAGATTTGGCTGAAGTGACGAGTAGGGAAGTCTACTGAGATTTGGCTGAAGGAATGTGTAGGGAAGTCTACTGAGATTTGGCTGATAGAATGTGTAGGGAAGTCTACTAAGATTTGGCTGAAGGAATGTGTAGGGAAGTCTACTGAGATTTGGCTGAAGGAATGTATAGGGAAGTCTATTGAGATTTGGCTGAAGTGATGAGTTGGGAAGTTTACTGAGATTTGACTGACAGGCCTAGTAGAGAACCCAGAAAAGACGTGGCTGATGTGTTGATCATTAATTGTATTGGATGATTGAAATTATATATTAATTATACAATATAATTTATATATAAGCAAATTACGCAAAATGTAAACAAACTTAAATGCAACTAATTAGATAAATAATCCGTGTAGCATTCAGTATATACGTAGTATGGAAAACGACACTAGCTTGGTTTGCTTCTTCACAGCACTCAGTCTGCGCAGTATCAAATGATAACAAATGCACAATAATTTATGTGTGATTTCGAAATTAAAAACTTGAGGAAGAAAGTTTGCATGAACGAAATCAACGAACAAAAATGTATTACTGGAGTTTGTTTCTTAGCTAGTAAGCCTCTGATTAGTTTTCATTGGTCAAAAAGAAATAAATCTAGAGCACTTACGTAACGTTCATTACTTTGACGCACGCAAGCTAGATTGTTTCATGAAATACAAATTTGAATGAGTCTCTATGTGCTGTCGTAAATTCTATACAACAGAGGTTGACTATGTCAACTTTACATAGTCTCTGAGCTAGGTTGAAAATATAGTTTCTATTCAATAGCATTAGTATGGACTCGTATAATTTCAGACTTTCTCATACAAATTGTTTAAAATTCTTAAAACAGAATTGATGCTCTATGTAAACCGTATATTTCCTTGTTAAGTGGCTAGTACCTCCCACAACATCCATCAAATATTAAATACACTCGAAATCAGTCTAATCCACGTGAAATTGCAGCCTTCATGCCGACTCTGAATCATGGGAGGTCCTCAATTTCCTAAAAAAAATTACAAAATTCATGCTGGAATCAAAGCTCTGATCTGAATTAGGGTTCGCAGGAGCGGGCCAGCACTAAGGGCCTTGAACTAGTCCACATGAGACGCATTGCGGGGATCACACATGCAAGATCGCGTGTCTGGAAGTATAACATTAACTTCCTAATGCATTTCTTTTATTCTTCCTGAAACGCTCAAATGCGTCGCTCTTTCATTAACTCTACGCTGATTCAAGCGACTGCATCGTACTTAACACCTCATTCTGCACGCGTGCATTGCTAATGAGTATAAAAATTGTTTTCATAAATATAGCAATGTGTTTTCGTTAAAAAGCTTTCATGATGGCTCTGATGATACATACTTTCCACTGATATTCATGACTGCTTGATGAACTCAGTCCATGACTACCCTACGGTAATGAATTTTGCTCATTCGAGTGACGGCATTTGCTCCATGATAAGTACTCAAGTATTTATTAAAGATGAATGAAAACACATGAACACTCCATAATGAGTATTAAGCATGTAAGAATGGCCGAACCTTATCATTTTTAATTTATTTCACAGAAATTATCATAATTCTATACTCGACAGGCATTTCCTTTTGTCTGCAACGCGTGTTTTTTTTAATGAAGCCAGACACTAAAATCAACTGCCTCTCAGTAATAACAATGGACGACTGAATTTGCACAAACATAATATGCATTTCTGTGCTAGTGAATGTTTCTTTACCGGTTCAGCCTAATGCGCTTGCCATTCATCACGGGTAAATAAATGTTGAAAATGAAATTACGAAAACGTGTTCCAACGCTCCACTTAAACGTGAAGTAAATGTGCTGAAACTGAATGTATTTCTTTTGTTTATAGTATAAGTAAGTAAGCGACACACTTCATCACGTTCAGATTCAATAGCCACTATTAAAAGTGGCAGTTAGTTTTCTGAAAAAATTGCACATTTTCGTGATTAACCCACATTTACTTGGAATTGGCTGAACTTCTTGGAGGTCAAAACGATCATATCTTTCATGAAAACCATACCACGTGATAGCAAAATATTTTAGTAAACTGCTTCTTCACAGTCATAGAAGTAAGCCGTTAGCGTTTCAACAGAATTAGAATGAATTCAGGCATATATAAAAAGTGGCATTATTTTAAGTTTCACTCGTTATAAATAATAATTCATTTTTTATTATAATCAAGGCCAGGCAACTTACAAGCTTGGACTGACATAAATGATAAGAAATGTAGCCTCGGTTGTGAGGGGTACTAGGAAATCATTCTTGGTTAAGCTCGATAATTGAAGAAAATAAATTTCTGTCTCCAAATTTCCACATTGTCGATCGGTGTCTAATATTATTCTTGGTGATATATGGGAACGCATATGACTGTTTATTTTATTTTGCATGGGAGGCTCATCCGACAGAAACCGTTATGCTTTATCTGCTTTCGTGCTACAGATAAATTCTAGAGCTGTAATATAATACCAAAATGATAATAAACTGAAATTACTGATCAAAGTTGAGTTGTATTCAAAATTCATTGGTAAATAAATCTCCTTACTTTTATTATAAAACCTTAATTAATGAAAGGTGGTCACTATGCGACGAATCTTAAGCCATTGAAATTGTAAGACCAAATCAGAAATTAGCACTTTGCTCCAGCTACCTGCAGCACGAGAGAACTTGCTGTGGCAATCGATGAACCCCAGACAACGATGTCAGGGAGTCGCTGTATGCTAGAGTGGCATCCAATTAAAGAGGAGCTCACTTTTATCAGCATACAGTTAGTGGCTCGAGGCTGACTTCATACGGGATAAACGAACTAGCGAGGTTTGTATTGAATTTACAAATGCAAAAAGATGCGTAACGTACAACGGTGTTGCCAAGCCATCTATTCAGCTAGACAGTGTGACCGAATATTGTATTCCGTTAGACTGTACAGCCAAGTAATGCTGTCAAACTAGGGTTTCACATCTTACTATTGTAGATCGTCCTTTTCATTGATAACGTGACGTGATTGCATCGAATGAACATTGCTACAAATAATAGAACGGTCTTATCGTATGCGGATTAGAACACCGCTCTTCGGTGCAATGATTTGATAGTAAGACACACAAGTTTCACCAACTCATGGCGATAGAGATGTTGCATTCAGTGATAGTGAAAACTTTGATCATCATGATTTATTAAATATGAGTGCACGTTGTGTGAGGTTATTTGCAATTTTCCAGCGGTACGCAAAAAATAATGTTAAGAAGTTGGTTGAAACAACGGCATGTACTTGTGCTAGAATTATATGGCAGAACAATTATTGGTGGTGAACTGTATAGAAAAAATATTCAATTGATTTTTAATAAAATCATGTATCAAATATTTGATGGAAAAGGCAAATAATTTATTTGGTGAACTTTCAATGAAATCAAACTTGCAAAATATACAGTGTATTGTTTTAGGGTACGCCTTGTAGAGAAAAAAACGTGCCTCTACGCGTAATGGTGACATACTGAATGATGAGGTGTCTAACGCAGATCAAAAATATGTCATACAACATACGTAACAATTAGAGTAAACAAAGAGCGGTTCTTCCAATGGCGATTATTCACCAGTCACTGGTTTGAGTTGTATTGTGAAAAACTTTGATGGGTTGCAAGGAATTAATGAGGGTATGCCTGATGAAAATGACAGTCAATTATTTATTATTGAAGACTCGAATTAATACCATCATAATCATACTATCGGTGTGACCTAAAGGCCAAATTAAAGCTCATAAACATAGGGATTTCATCAATATATGAAACAGTGAAATTGTGATGACCACATTGACGATGAAAAAATGGGTAGCAATTATTCAATGATTATTAATCAAGGTATATTCGTTCTATTCAAAATTTAATTCCAAGCGTTAATTGACTGTAACTGCATCAAATGTCTTCTGTTACTGACTAGCAGATAATGCTTTTTGCTGAAAATGTGATTTTTTGAAAATTTGATAAACATATTGACGTAATTTTTTATTATTTTCAAATTTTCCTGTGGAACCATGAGCACCGTGCCAGTACTAATATTCATATCCCGAAAGTCAGTTCCAGCATCTTAAGTTCAGCCTCGTAATTTCTTTTACGGCAGCGTTGGTAGCCGTCGACCAACCATCCAAGATCGAAGACAAACTTCTGCAAGAAAGCAGACTTTCATTAACAGGTCTTCCAGAACAATTTAACCTTACAGCCGCTTGGCCAACCTGTTTTTGTACTTTGCCAGGCATAGCCAAATTGAAAACTAATCGAAAAACTTTCTCCTTGATGGAGAAACTTTGATAGCCCCCAAAAACGATGTGTTGAACTCTGGCGAGCTGCTCAAAGAATTTCAAGTTTGCGGCGATCTAGCTCCTCATGCATAGCTGTAGCACAGCTGTGTTTCTTGCCCTCTGAAATTGATGTTGCGTTCTGTTCAAATCCCTTTGCTCCTCTGATTGTTTTGATCAAAGAGGTTGAGGTGATAATATTGATCAGACGGCTAGTGCATGAACTGAAATTATCTATTTCTGAAAGGGCTGAGAAGAATATCCTATTAATGATGTTTAGGACGGAAAGAAGGAGAGTTCCTTTCCAATCTGTAAGAGTTCTCATCCATGTGCAGCTATTAAATTGTTTAGCGATGCAGTGTGATTGAATTTGTTCCTTATTAATTAGCATGTCAGATAAAATTCACGAAAACTTATAAAATCAATGAACAATAAAATATTTATCAATAAAAAAATTCCATGTTAAAATGCCACGAAATGTGTACATTTAGTGAATAATTTCTATTAAATATGTGGTGAAATGACATTTTTTGTCACATAAACGTAATCTGACGCTTTTTGAGAAGACTGCATACCAGTATTATTTTGGTATGAAGGTAGGGCATCAGGATAAGTCATGGGCTTCACATAGAGATATTTTGCAGCTCCTGTTCAGGTATACCAACAGAATGGCTGAAAAATAGAAAACGACCTATGGGTTTTGCTGTGCCTATGGTTTGGCGGGAACCTACAAACCATGCAGATGACTACAACTTCTGCTTAACTCGCTTATGAAGCCAGGATTATCAATGGAGAAAAGGGGAATAGTTTAATATCCAAATGCTCCATATGTTATTCGACCTATTCAACCCTCAGATAGCTTACCAGTTCCTACTCTAGCTCAACATCAAACGACAGAATTCACTTACAAGAGACAAGGCGAAATAAAGCGATCTCATGAAGCCACCACATAGTTCTCATCACACCGAACCACCTGCCATGTATTCCATCCGTCAATGTAGAACTCTTAGAATTTAACTGTCATAAAAATTTGAAATACACTTTCAGTGTTGTTCGCAAATGGAATTAAAATGTATCGTTTTCTCCAAATTCGTTAAAATAAGATATTTCCACTTACTGTATATGAGAGGAACTACGTAGGGCTAATAAAAGCTTTTCTTTCACATATTCTCTTTTCTTTGAACAAATAAGTAAAATTTGGCTAATAAAGTTAAAGAAGCATTCAAAAAATTATTTTTGGTTGGCCTGTGCAATTATAAATATATGTTTCCATACATTTATGTATGACGGCCACATATCTCTGTAGAGTTATATTACGGCTTTACGTGACCTCAATAACGAGCATCCAGCTGATCTTGATCGTACTGTGTTATCATAGTTATGATCATTCTCAGTTCAGCTGACTATGATCATAGAGTGCTTTATCATGCTTTATCTGACTCATGGTTGATCTGACTCATGGTTTATCTGACTCATGGTTGATCTGACTCATGGTTTATCTGACTCATGATTTATCTGACTCATGGTTTATCTGACTCATGGTTGATCTGACTCATGGTTTATCTGACTCATGATTTATCTGACTCATGGTTTATCTGACCATGATCACACAGCGTTCATCTGACCATGATCACACAGCGTTCATCTGACCATGAATGGCAACGGGACTATGGCACCCAGCCAATCCTCGTAGAGCAGTAACGCCTCCCCTTGCCCCCTCCTGCCCCCCCTGCCCCC